>JAHWFO010032584.1:310319-343760 GCA_023313115.1 Rhysida immarginata
GGCAAATTGCATGGATGGGAAGAAGAAAGTACGGATTGCGTCTAAACTTTGCCATGGGGCAAGTTTAGAACGTAGGATTTGTAGACCAGTGTCTGTGATGTTGTTTAGGGATCGCCAACAAGACTGGGTCATGAAGCCAACAGGACGGCCAAAGAATTTTGTTGCATCACCATCATTGAGATATTTGATTGGGAAATCGGATAGGAAAAGTTGAGTAGGTCTGCTCCCAACTGGGGCTTTCCCTGATAGGTGAAGGGTGGAACACTTAGAGGGTTTAAATGTTATGTTAATCTTCTTTCCTAGCAGTGCAATATAATTTATACAAGACTGAAGGTGAATCGGGTTGGGGGCTAATAGGCTAGACATTGGTGTTGAGGCATTTCCTTGTATGAATTTCACTAATGGATCGATTGTGATGTTAAAAATTAGACCACTTAATGGGCAACCCTGCCTCTACACCTGATAAGATAGGAACATGGACCGGATTCCACTAATATGGAGGACGTGGCGCCATTATATAGAGATTCGATGATACTGACAAATGTATCACCTGCTCCTGCCGAAGACAGAGCAACCGAGATTGCCTGGTGAGGGACAGAGCCAAAGGCATTTGCGATGTCGAGCCATGCAAGACATAAATCCGTCTTATTTTGGCGAGCGGAGTTCATTCGGTGTTGAAGAATGAATTTGTGTTCAAATACTCCGTCGAAAGGTAGAAAACCCTTCTGGCAGAATGAGAGAACACTATTTTGTTGACACCACGAGGCGAGTCTTGAGTAAAGGACACCGGCTTATAGTTTGTAGATTGTCCGGAGAAAGGAAATAGGACGGCAGTTAGAGGGGTCATTGATGTCACCTCCTTCTTAGACAAGAACAGTTGTGGATGATTTCCAAGTATCTGGGATTCGTTTATATTTTAAGCAGATGTTAAATATTAGTGTAAGTATAATAGCATTGGGGTCCAGGCTTTTCCAGTGTTTATATGTCAAACGATCAGAGCCAGGAGATGAATTTTCGCATATCCAAATGGCTTATCCAAAAAGCTTACCCAATTAGTTTATCCAAATATCCGTTTGATAATTAGCTTATCCAAATATCCGTTTGATAATTAGGTTATCCGAATAGCTTATCCAATTATCTTATCCTTTTAGCATATCAAAACAGCTACTTGATAATTAGTTATCCAAATGGCTTATCCAAACAGCTTATCCAAGTAGCTTATCCATTTAGTTTATCCAAATAATTTGCACAGTTAGCTTATCCATTTATCTGTTTTATAATTAGTTTATCCAATTAGTTTAAAATATATTTCTGTTTTGGAATGCCATTTTACTTCGCTAAACATGGACTTAAACCGTGGTTATGGAGCGTTTAAGTTAAACTGCCAGTTAACGTCTGGTTAAGCCCTAATCTCTCTTGATGCAACGCAAAAGATTTTAAACGGGACTTTAACGAATGGTTAGTTTTAACTGACATTGTTGCAACCGGCCGTAAATCGTGGAATTCCAACTTTTCAAAAATTTTTATCACTAGTTTCAACACTAAAATATGACGGTAATTCGTATAATATGTTGGAGTTTCGGCTTTAGGTATTGAAACTATAGTTGACGATTTTAATAATATTGTTACAAAGTTTATGAATAAATAGAATCCCAGTCGTATTTAACTCTTTCAAGAGCTGGATAGGTATTTCAGATAAGACATTTACGTTCTTTAAATTAATCGCTCCAACAATCTCTTGTATTTACCAACTGATGGAACTTGGGTATAAGGCGCATATTTTAACGTAAATTTGGGAATGCCAACAATCTTTAGCTAAAGAATATCTGCTGGATTATTTAACCTTCTGAGATACTTATATAACTCATCTTTCGCCCTTGTATGAGACATTTTTGTGTAACTATATCGAACTATTTTCCATATACTGTCAGCTCTAGCGGTTTCGCTAATGAAAGAACGCTGAGCATGTCCTGCAGAATTTTTAAACTCCGATAAAGCTGGTATATCACGTATCCCCGGTTTTATTTACATGACTCAAAATACCTGAGAGTAGAAAGGTAAATCTGTATTGGGAATAAAACATCAACTATGATTGAAGGAGATAAAGACCTAGAGACAAAAATTAAAATATCAATAGCTAGGGGGTAGAAGTTTACAAAAAGAAATTAAACGTTGAAACAATAAATCATCAAAAAATAACAAAAAAGTAAATATGCATAGCAACAAAACTTGGAAGGAACTCTCAAATCTTACAATTCAAGTGTTTCAAGAATATATAAGGGTCGTACAAATGAAAACGAAAATTTGTGTGGGAAAAAAAAGACGACGTGTAGGATCGTAAATTTTTGTTTTCAACAATTGCGAAACCCCACGTGCAAATTGAACAATAGGTTGCAGATGTTGCATCACGTGAGAAAGAACGATAGCTGTCACAACTTTAATTAAATAATTAGCAGAGTAACGTCAGTTGCGGTACAGGAAAGAGGACAGGAGACAAATACGATTTTTAGATAAATATTTTATTCAGCACAACAACTTTTGTGAGAATAGCATTAAAAAACAATTTAGGAATGCAAATTAGCCCTTTTTGCTTAAGTCAAAATTCTTCATTAAATTAATAATTTTATTATTTCGATTACTTTAAAAAAAGTTTCTACTAGTTCCAAATGAGATTTAAAGTCAATTTCAGCAAGGTTATATAAACAGTTGAATTCGTTTAAGGTAAGTTACACTGGGTAAGTTTCGAATTACTACTCGGGAACTTCTCTTGTCGGTATCTCCTGAGCTATCGGCTCAAATCTTCTTAGTTTGGAGAGCGTTGATAATTGAAGACTGCTGGCGTAAGGAGGCTATCAATGTTCAGATGATTGAACGTGAATGAAGACTGGCGGAATGTGGCAACCGTTCGATCGACAACGGCGGGGGGTCACAAACGACGACACGCTGTCTATCAAGCGTGGTAGGCCGAATGAGGCCTCATCGACGCTACCGGCTAGCTGAGCAAAGAAGCAGGGACGCCTCTAGTAGAATCCTCCGGATACGTGGGAATGTGAATGGCTTCGGGGGCAGAGACTACGGCTTCATCCAGGGTTAGCAGGGCGAATGCTTGTGAAAGTTCATCGTCTAATTTAAATTTAAAATGAGTTTAGTCTCCTTATAATGGGGAAAATCGTGAAATTATAAAAACAAAAAATAAAATTAAAGTCACCAATCTTGAAGAAACTTGGTAGATAAAAGAAAACTCAAAGGATGTAGTCTATTGAAGATGTTGTTGATGGTAGAAATAAAACCAGTCTATTGAGGATGTAGATGAAGTTCTTGTGCAGATAATCTACATCCTTTGAGTTTTCTTTTATCTCCCAAGTTTCTTCAAGATTGGTGACTTTAATTTTATTTTTTGTTTTTATAATTTCACGATTTTCCCCATTATAAGGAGACTAAACTCATTTTAAATTTAAATTAATCATTTAAACTCCTTAGATCAATAATTCATCGTCTAAATTCGAGACATCCTCCAGCCCCTGGCTAATAGATGAGCGCATAAAATTAGAGTCTGTTAGGTTAATACGGGAATAATTAGCACAGGGAATGTCAATGTCCGTCATTAAACCTTCGAGTATAACTTTCTGAGAAATTTCTTCATTAACTTTATGCAATATTTTACTGGCCTGAGCTTTCTGGGCAGCGTCACTTAACTATCCTCTAGCATATTTCGCTTCATAGCTTCCGTTTCGAGGTTCGCACTCACGGCGGCGAGGAATGCTCCGCTGGCTACGACTTCTCGGCACTACACTTCGTCGCGTTTCGACGTTTTTCGACCGGTAGAATGTCCGATTTGCTGGTTGCCTCCAATTGCGGTCCTTCTCTCTTAACCTCGTTGAATCGCTTCTATCCTGGCTGCTCTTATCTTTCGCATAACCCGAGGTAGGGCGGTTGCTAACGAAGCTTCGAGAACACCTCTTCTCTCCCAACTTTGACGAGTTTCTTAATTTTCTTCATCTACCGGCATGTTCTTTTCGTCCTCTCTCTATCCGGTCCGAATCCACTCTCCCCTTCTCGTCATCACCTTTTCCACCTTTTATTCTTTGGTCTTGACGTCTGCCTTCCTTCCCCCGCCGTTCGACCAATCCCTTGCTCTCCTTCTCGGCTTCTCCTCAGGATCGTCGACTCTACTCGGCGGGGTGCGGCTTCTCGTTCTCTTGCTCTTTTCTTTTCTTCACTTTTCCTGTCGATTTCGTTTTTTCTTTCGATTCGAAAAAACGGGGTGACAATAGCTCGCGCTTCGAAGATTTGCGAGTGATCGCTTCGTCCAAACAAGAAAATGGAATCAACGAAACATGAACAGAGAGCAGTAATTTGTTTTTTGTCATGTGAAGGAGTTTCAGTTTCTGAAATTCATCGTCGTATGCAGAACGTCTATGGAAATGACTGCCTAACCTTCACTCGTGTTTAGGCATGGAGCAAGAGTTTTCGGAGGGACTGTCATCATTGCAAGATGATCAACGACCTGGACAAGCAAACCGCGCCATCACGGATGATTCCAAAGCCAAAATTGACGCTGTCTTAAAGGAAAACAGAAGAGTGGCAATCGATGTCGTAGTTGCTAAAACTGGCCTTAGTCGTGGAACTGTTCACTCCATTACCAGGAACCATCTGCACTACAGAAAAATCTGTGCACAATGGGTCCCGCATCATTTGACATCAGAACAACTTGGAGTTCGAATGGCCATGTCCCTGCAACATTTGACTCGCTATGAACAGGAATTTTCTCGACAGAATCGGTACAGGGGATGAAACTTGGTGCTTTCATTTTCAGCCCGAAAGCAAACGTCAAAGTCGTCAATGGAAGCATTACGGGTCACCACCCCCGAAAAAATCAAAAGCAATCGCAAACAGCACGGGGAAGGTGATGTTGACCGTATTTTTTGATCGCGAAGGCCCGATTTTACTGGACTTTCTTGAAAAAGGCACCACAGTTAACGTAGCACGATATGGGGAAACATTGAAGGCACTGCGCGCGGCCATCAAATGCAAGCGTCCTGGTCCTGGACTTCTTACAGAAGGAGTGTTTCTTCTCCAAGACAACGCGCGTTCTCACACCTCGAAAGCAACGGTAGACCTCATCATAAAGTTCAACTGGGAAGCAATGCAGCATCCACCTTACAGCCCTGACTTATCCCCATGTGATTTTCACGTGTTTGGGGATCTCAAGAAACATCTGAAAGGCCGCAGGTTTCAGTCGGACGATGAAGTGAAGGAAGAGGTTTTGGAACGGTTCCACACGTAACCGAAAGACTTCTTCCATAAAGGAAGTACACGCCTTGTTACACAGTGGGATAAATGCCTTAACGCATTTGGAGAGTATTTTTATATTCCTTGTATACACTTTGGATAAAATAACAATGTACACATTCCTAAAAATTATGAAGAATACAGGCATTTCAAATCATATACCGGGTGATCCAAAAGTGTGTTACATTTATTTACATTGTTAACGATATTTTCAGTGTTTGCTTTCCAGCAATTCAATGCTTTCATAAGAATCACGAGGCACGCGCAAACACTGAAAATGTCGTTAACAATGTAAAAAAATGTAATACACTTTTGGATCACCCGGTATATAAAATCAGCGAAAGACTATGCCACAACAAACAACAGTATAGAAATAATCGAGTGGGTTATTTCTATACTCTATACAACAAAAGTTGGAGTGGGTGTGTACAGTTAAACTTCTTATTTCAATTGTTAGACATTGTTGCCAAAGTATAATCAACAATGTCTAACAATTGAAATAGGAAGTTTAACTGGACACGCCCACTCCAACTTTCGTTGGACAGAGTATAGTCTATTATAAAATCACCCGCTATAAAAGAAATAACTAAACAACTTTAATTATTTGATAATCCCAAATGCTAACATTTGTGGTTCCATATAATATTCAGTCTGATTTCCTAATAATATTAGGATTCTTAAACTATTCCATGCAATGCGGTATTGTGCTCACTCATGGGACTTCAGTTATAAAAAAGTGGGAAAAACCTTTAGACTCCTAATATTAACATTGAAATTAGAATACAACATAAGGAAATGCCTAACTTCAATGAGTTAAATTGGAAAACAAATAATACATTTCATTCAATGCAATAAAATGCATTCCTAAACAAGCTTGTTTATAAGATGCTTGTGTTAAAAATCAAAGGAAGAAAAATTCTATCTTAGCGGTACCTCGAAACATAGAGCAGACAATTAGTGAAGAAAACATAATGTAAATTTAAATAAATGGAAAATGGTTCTTTGGAGGATTTTTTTTCACGCCATATCTCCGATGTTAATAATTAAATGTAAATGTAATACCTTTTTTGGAAAATATTTCCCAAGAATGCAGTCAACACCCCAATCAAGAAACAACAAAAGAAGTGCATCCAACTCTATTAATAAATTCCCCAAATTTCTTAGCCCAAAAAAGCTAATATACAGAAAAGGACTAATCAAAGAGAATTAGTTCATTGATTGATTCTTAAGTCAGCAAAATTCCATAGTTAATCAAACCGAGCAAAGATCCAAGAATGAACTAAACTCTTGATACCGGCGAGAATTTAAAGCGTCTTCGGAGCATTCTCCCATCACAAAAAGAATATTTTCGAATAATTTATATTACGGAACAATTTCAAATTACAGATCGAAAAGAAACATTTTATTTAAATAAGACAATATTCTTACACAGGGTTAGTTTACTTGTTACATTGTCACGAATGAAAATAAAGAATACTCCAAAACCTGGCAAGTTATGCCTAAATCCCGTTGCTCAGACATTTTCCATTAATGACTAAGACAGCTCAGAAAGTTATGTTTAGAAATCCAAAATGTGCATAACAGTTCCACAACTGAAAGACAAAAAAAAAACCAAAGTCATTTACCAAAGTACAGACTTAAACGGCCATTTCCAATCCAGTCACATTTTACTGTAGTAGCCCTCCACGGAGAACACAAGTTGGAGAGGCTAAAAAAAGAAAAGAGGTCTTACGATCTATAAAACTGTCATGTTGTTAGAACATCACTAACAAGGAACGTACACGTAGTTGTACGACTCATTTTTTTTTTTTTATTTGCCCGCAACCATACTTTAGAAGTGACAGCGTTGCTTTAAGATGAAGTGGATTCGTGCGTATTGTAGAGTAGTGGGAGAAAGAAGTTGAGACCAAAGAACGTTAAGGAAAAGAATGAAAGCTCTACTTGATTTAGTGTAAGTTTGTAGATCCTAGCGCCGCCACAGCCTGGCGGGAAAGTGATATGCAGAGAAGCTCTCGCTCATGTCAAAGAGGGCAGCAAATGCTTTGTTATACCTGCATTCATTGAAGTTTTTTTATTTAGTTTTAAAATGCTAAATTAAATTATTGTTCATTTATTTTCTCATTTATTTACTGACACGGTTTATTATATTGAAAGTACAATTATTTTATTCCATAACATTATTTTATAATGAAATCTTGTAATTTTTTTTTAAATTCTGTAATTTTTAATATATTTTAGAAAGAAAGCAAATGTTTATTTTAATATGACTTTTATTCACTTACTTTTTTAAAAGTGATTTAAAAGCAGACACCACAAGAAATTAGACCGTGGAAAAGATGTTGAACATAATTTTTTTTTTATAAAAAAAAAATAAAATCAATTGCAGTCAATGCATTAATTTTTTTGCAGTCAAGAATTTATTTTGGCTAAAAAACCTGCAACGTATGCATCCGAATTTGTTTCAAATAAATTTGGATTTTCAGTGTCTAGAGTTATTGGATCTGAGCCAAAAGAAGACTTTGCAACTGCTTCGAATTCAAGTTGGCAATAAAAGTTCATCATTATCCTTTTCACAGTTTCCTACTGACCAGGATAAAATAACATTCGTGGCCATAAGTTAATTTGCTTGGCAATTGTTTTACCCTTAGCAACACACGCGCAAGATTTGTGATAAGCCAACATCTCCTAGAAAGAAAGCCAAACAACTGAATCGTCATACATTGTGACATTCTCTTTAGGAGGTGTTGGATAAGCTGAGACCGCGCTGAAATGCATTGTTATAGCAGCACAAACAATCAAAAAACGTATAAGGATAAGAAGCACGGTCTATAGATATTCATGGTCATCGAGCTCCATTGTTAAAATGAAGCTAAAGTTTATAGCTCCCGGTAGGGCGGGAACTCTATTGAAAAGTGGCGCTGCATGTACAATCTGCCCAACTGCGCCTGCAGCGCCACCCTATCGGCAGACATAAACTTTACTTTTGTATTCAGTTTCAATGAAAATCTCTATCGCAGGTTGCGGCAACACCTCCTAAAGAGAAAGCCTGTGCACGGAAACGTCATACATTGTTACATCATCATAGTAGTGCATTGTTATCCGTATTTCTACCAATAATAAGCCCGGAATTTGAACTACTATGATGATGTAACAATGTATGACGATTTCCGTGCAGAGGCTTTCTCTTTAGGAGGTGTTGGTTGCGGTCGGGAATAGTGCGATCTATGCGGCACCTGGCGCGATCTGTTTTCCTTAGCTTCTCGAAACAATGGAAAATGGCCGAAGCTCGATGACCATGAATATCTATAGACCGTGATAAGAAGTGAAGGCTGTGTTTATATCACGTGATAAAAGCTGCCCGATCATCAAACGGGGGCTTCTCTCCAACACACATTTCCCGCCAGATTTGGGCGGCGCCACTTACGTCTACGCGAGCCTTTCCTTCTTATCCTTACACGTTCTTTGCATAGACACCGCTTTAACAATGGTCTTTGTATGGTTATATGTGCTCAAATTTTTTCGTTTTCTCGGTTTATTTTGAAAGAAACAAAACTTCGCATTTTCTTATTTTGCAAAGATCAATAGTAGCTTCAGATGAGTAACATACAGGGTGATTACAAAAGAACTTCACACTTTTAAAAATTTATTACATCAAAGCTATTCAGAATACAGACACACCACATACGGATTCTTAAAGAAAAACCCTTGAAATTTATTGTGACACAGTTAAAGATGTTCAATATGCCCCCCTGTCGTGACACGGCGTACATCAATGCGGTAATCGAATTCGTCCCAAACCCGCATTAACATGTCTCCATCAGTGCCACGTATCGCTACCGTAAAGCGTTCTTTCAGCTCGTCTAGGTCACGGGGAAGGGGTAGAGTGAAGACCTTGTCCTTTACACATCCCCATAAAAAGAAATCACAAGGTGTGAGGTCGGGGCTCCGCGGTGGCCACTTTGCAAGTTCCAGGTTATTGTTTGCTCGACCAATCCACCGCTGTGATTTCTTTTTATGGGGGTGTGTAAAGGACAAGGTCTTCACCCTACCCCTTCACCCCGACCTAGACGAGCTGAAAGAACGCATTACGGTAGCGATACGTGGGATTGATGGAGACATGTTAATGCGGGTTTGGGACGAATTCGACTACAGGGGGCATATTGAACATCTTTAACTGTGTCACAATAAACTTCAAGAGTTTTTCTTTAAGAATCCGTATGTGGTGTGTCTATATTCTGAATAGCTTTGATGTAATAAATTTTTTAAAGTATGAAGTTGTTTTGTAATCACCCTGTATTTCAATTTCGTGTATTCTGTGAGGTACATGTTCGTGTACTTCCCTTGTAAATGTCCATAGAATCCATCGCTGTGGGGAGGAAGCTAGAACTTCATCTGGATAAGCTAATGGGTCGTTTCATTAGTATTGGCCGATTCCGCTTAGGCTACTTTGCATGAGTCCTACGGTACGTAACATTATAGTAGGAATTATGACAAGCCCCTACAAAATAGGTAGGATTGGACGACAAGTTTCTCCTATAGTTGCTCGTGTAATAGTGCAGATATTAAAGCCACGGAGCAGCGCGATGCCACTGAAACGTTTCACTGTCAATTATAGCAAAAACGTCGTAAACTCTTAAACAGGACATTACACTCGAGATCTATAGAGAGAATGTGGGGTGTCTTAAACTAACATCGTCTTATTTAAATATTTTGTGCGATACCTAACAGTTATGCCAGAAAATGGAACAAAAACCGACTTCCACTGTACATGAGCTGTGCAACGAGGTTATTGTATCACCAGCAACCGTAATCCGACACCTGGCAATAATGGGAAAAGTCGAAAAAACTGAACACTTGGGTTCCACATGACTTCATCAAACAGCAGCAACTGCAACGATTCGAAACATGTCTTGCCCTCAAACATCGTGAGGCTCTAACACCGTTTCTGCATTGTTAATGTTGACGCAATTTCTGATGAATGCCATCAGAAACTGTGAACAAAACAATCACCACTGGGGAATCGTGCAGGTCCAATACTCTTCCAAGATGGTGCTCATCCACATGTGTTCTATTAAAACCAAGCAAAAACTTAACGCTTTGGATTACGAGTATCTCCCTCATTCTGCGTATTCACCAAATTTGACCCCAACGGATTCCACATGTTTTCGCATTTTGACAATTTCTTGCGGGACAAATAGTTCACTGATGGAGATGCTGTCGTTAATGCTGACACCAGTTTCTTGGAATATTGTAATGCCGACTTCTGTCACCGTGGCATTTCTTCACTTCCTACACATTGGGTACAATATATAGGATGAGGCATTTATTTTGAGACAACTGAATATCTCGGAACTAAGCATTGTACGAAAAAATGTCCAAAATAAAAAGTGAATTATTTCGCGGGGGAAATTCATTAGTTAAAAAATTAAGGCAGACTTGATTGCAACAATGTCATTGTATTGTTGCTGAACACTCAGTTGAGAAGTCTCAGCTGAGAAAATAGACAATGAACTGGTCCTTAGTTTCCGAGATATTCAGCTGTCTCAAGATGAATGCCTCATTCTGTATAGCTGCTGAGGGCAGATATTTCACTTAATAAAATGTATTCTTTTCCTTTTTTTTTTGGTGTCTTTCGCTCGTATTCAGAACGAGCGCTCTTGCTCTTGCTCAAATCATTGCGGAGTACAAGTTCAATAATACGGAATTTGTATACAACAGTGGTCTTGAGCAAGAGCCCTCATTTTGAATACGGGCCTTTTCGTTTCCATCAAATTCGGCAAATACTTTTAAAACAACCCACTAGTTGGCATTCTTGCTAGGAGCTGGGGAAATCGTTCCTGGCCAACACCTCCTAGAGAGAAGACCTGCGCACAGAAACTGTATGCATTGTTACATCATCATCAAACGGCCAAATTTAACCAGAACAACAGGAAACCACTATTCCACATCAGATGTTTATTGCAACGTATGCGCATTTCGGCAGCCAAGCTGCCTTCCTCAGCGTATACAAGAACTTGATCAGACCAGAGAAGTTCTTGGCCAAATTTAAGGTTTATTATTGGTAGAAATGCGATAAATAATAGCCGCTTTCGCAGCCGACGAGAAAGACAGGTCGCGGCACTGAAGTCACTTGACCATAGTGGTCTGAGCAATAATCCAATTTTCATTGTCTCCATCTTGGATTTTAACAATCAGTGTTTTTTCGTTTGTTAGAAACAATGAAGGTTGGATTGTTACTCGGACTAGTATGGTCAGGTGACTTTTCAGTGCCGGGGCCTGTCTTTTTCGTCGGCTACGAGCAACGCCACCTAAAAAACAAAGCCTTCTCACTGCCTGTGGATTGCGTCATCAAACCAGGGCTGACAATCCAACTTTCATTGTTTACAACAAACGAAAAAACGCTGATTACAACAAGTGATGACGCAGTGACCAGGCTTTGTTTTTTAGGTGGCGTTGCTACGAGCAACACCTCCTAGAAAGCAAGCCAAACAACTGAAACGTCATACATTGTTACTTCATCATGTTTGTCCCATTGTTAAGCGTATTTCTACCAATAACAAGCCTTAAATTTGGTCTAATTATGATGATGTAACAATATATGACGTTTCAGTTGTTTGGCTTTCTGTCTAGGTGGTGTTGCTCTGGCCAACACCACCTAAACAAAAGGCCTGCGCACAGAAATTTCATACATTGTTACGTCATCATAAGTCGACCAAATTAAGGGCTTATTATTGGTTAAAACACGAGTAACAAAGGACGACTTAGATGATGTAACAATGTATGAAATTTCTGTGCGCTGGCCTTGTCTTTAGGTGGTGTTGCTCTGGCTGTCTGATAGTTATTATAGTCCATCCAGCTTTAGTTTGCGCGAAATGTGATGGCCGTTTCAATTGTTGGACATTGTTACAACAGAAATTAAACTGTTGACTGTTGACTGCTGGAATTCTCTTTTTCAAAAGTACTGAGCAAGACGTAATTTTCAACAATCAGCTTGCATTCAGGCAGCGACACGAAAAATGATCATATTGAACGAAGCTTAATAAAAAGTTAACTATTACACATTAGGGGCCATCCATAAATTACGTCACACGAATTTCATGATTTTTGGACCCCTTCCCCGTCCTTGTCACAGATGGTCACATTTGTGTGATCCCCCCTTCCCCTGGTGTGAGGTCACATATTTTACAATTTTAAATTTAGAAATTATTAAATTAAAACAGCACTTCCTAAATTATTTATAAAGGGTGATTCTGAAAAAGTATGTATAACTGTAAGCGAAGACAGAAGACCAGAATGAACATTTTCTTTTAATCCAATGTGGGTCCGAATTTGAACGCTAACTGAGATATGAACAGAAATAAATATGCCGCCACCAAGATTTACAAGTTAATAACTCAGGTTCTGCAACACCCCTACTATAATGAATTTTGGAGGAATAATAGGGTACATAAAACTCTGTATACCGTTAAAATTTTATCGAATTCCAACGAGTAGTTTCCGAGTTACGCACTCAACATCATAACACGTGCTGGTTAGTACTCGCATGTGAGCCCTGTTATGATTTTGAATGCATAGCTCGGAAATTACTCGTTGGAATACGATCAAATTTTAACAGTGTACACAGTTTTATGTATCCTATTATTCCTCCAAAATTCATTATTGTAGATGTTGCAGAACCTGAGTTATTAACTTGTAGATCTTGGTGGCGGCATATTTATCTCTGTTCATATCTCAGTTAGCGTTCAAATTCGGACCCACATTGGATTAAAAGAAAATGTTCATTCTGGTCACCTGTCTTCGCTTACAGTTATACATACTTTTTCAGTATCACCCTGTATATTTCTATTTAAAATCTTTTTTCATAAAATTAGCAATAAATCAAACATTTTAGAAAATTTACAGAACATAACCAATCCGATTTGGCAAATGAACGATCAAAATTGAATCATCTTGTGTCCATTGACTTTGAACCCATTCCTTTATATTATTTATGACTGGCATAGCAGTTTCTTCGTTCTCGATTTGGATAATGTTAAGAATATCCGATGTGTCAACATCTTCTTCATCCAAACATATAGCATCGTCATCGTTTATCAAACAAAGAACTTCCTGGCACGTTCCAAAGACGGCCGACAAGCTAACCTAAAGGTAAAGCGAGCGTAAACTCGCGCGGCCGCCACATGCTAAAAAGTGATAAAAATAAATTTAAACCTTATATGACGAGGATGAATCTGTTGGAGTATGAATAGCTTGTCTCCAAATAAATAGCAGAGTGTTAAAGCTAAGTATTTTAACTTTCCACTTGCATACTGCTCATTAACTGCCTATGAGATGTTTCAAGTTTAAGAAGGAACTATACCAGTCAACATGTGTATAAATATAAAGAAATGTCTGCATTTAATTCACCTGTGGTCGAAGAGCGCCGACATCATTCGCCGTTTTTAAGGATGTTGCCTGTATGTCTATAATTGCAACGTTTTCATGCGTTTACTGCGTACGCAAGAGCATTGTTGTCATGGCGCAACAACTGGTTGTACACTCCAAGTAGGAGATTCGCGGAACAATCCGTTTTTTGCGGACGAAAGGCTTAAATTGCACTGAAACTCATAAGGAAATTTGCAGTGTCTACGGGGATAATGTGATTTCTTGGCCTGCAATTGTGAAGTAGTGCCAGCAGTTCGAAAATGAGCGCTCAGATTTGACGGACGAATATCGCGCAGGACGACCATCCATGTCCAATACTTGAGCACATTGCCCGCGTTAATGAAATGATTCTGGACAATCGACCAATCAGAATTAAAGACATCCCACAACGCTTAGCGTTTCTTTTGGGAGTGCGCTAACATGGTTGAGAAACGTTGGAGCGGATTTTTACTACAGCGGCATGGAGCACGTTTCCTCAGAATGTGTGTATGGGATCTTAATTTACATCTGTTTTTACTATTTCAGAGTGTAACTTACTCTCTGATTCACCCTCGTATTATTATATTGATAAAGTTGGTAATATTTTAAAGTTTTTCGTTAGAGTTTTAATACTTTAGATTTATACATGTGACGTCACGAAGCCTATGACTCGTCCCCCCCCCCTTGTCACAGGATGTCACACTTTGTTGACCCCCTCCCTCCCCTTTAACGTGTGACGTAACTTATGGATGGCCCCTTATTAAAAAAAATCACCCACCAAGAAACTACAAAACAAAAAAATATGAAAAAAGAATATATGACAAAAATATAACTTTATCATACAGGGTGATTCAGTCAATTTCTGACCATTTCACTCGAATGACGTGCATTAGGGATAAACAATTGAAAGAATATGAGCGCCATATCGAATTTCTAAATAGTTGGAGTTGGTATTGTTGCAACGGCGCTGCATGAAAATTGTATTGTTGAAAAATGGCGCCCGCTTTATCAACAGAGCAGAAATGCAAGGTTGTCGAATGGTATTTCCAGACAAAATCACCTGTAATCGTGCAAAGAAAGTTCCGGAAGGAGTATAAGTATCGAGACGCACCAGGCAGGCAAGCAATCATGGATTTTGTCAAGCAATTTCGTGCCACTGGATGTGTTAAAGGCAAGAAAAAAGGCGGGAGCGAAGCTCGTGTTCGAACGGCCGAAGTTGTCGAAAATGTTCGCACAAGGTTGGTCGATTCCCCTACCAAAAAATCTGTTCGTCGCCTATCCATTGGAGAAGGGCTGTCGTATACCACGACGTGGCGAATTTTGAGAAAGATTTACACTTGTTCCCGTATAAGATCCATGTTTATCAGGAGTTAACAGACACTGGAAGACAGAAGCGACAACAATTTGCGATGGAGTTTGGAGCAGAAATGGAAGCATATCAGGACATTGTGGACAACCTGTGGGTGTCAGATGAGGCCTTCTTCCATCTGTCAGGTGACGTTAACAAACACAACGTTCGTTTTTGGGGTTCCCAGCACCCTCATGAGATCCATAAGTCACCTCTTCATCCACGAAAGGTTATGGCTTGGTGCGCGATTTTCAAAGAGGCATCATTGGTCCGTTCTTTTTAGAGGGCACCGTAACGTCACAGGCTTACCTTAACATGTTGGAAACCTTCTTCATCCCCGAGCTGCGAAGGAGGCGTATACCGCCTCGACATCAATGGTTTAACAAGATGAAGCTAGGCCTCAAACCACTAATGAAGTGCTAGACTTTCTCAATCAGAAATTCGGAAATCGTGTCATTTCAAACAGGCTTCCAGATCGATTCGGGGGTGGCTTTCTTTGGCCCCTTACAAGTCCTGACCTAAACCCATGTGATTTTTATCTCTGGGGGTTCTTTAAAAATCACTACAGCACCAAGAACCCTAGACCAGATGCGACAAAGCATCGTCGACTGCTGCACCCTTGTGGATGCAGAAATCCTGGATAGAGTTATGAACAACTTCACCATTCGGCTGCGAGCAGTTCAAAACGTTCGTGGTGGCCACATTGAGCATATCATCAAGACTTTTCCACGGGAATAAAAACTCCGAACTGCCTAAAATATCATACTGAAATGCTAAGTTTGTAAACATTAATGGGTCAATAAATCATAGTACTGAAATGGTCAGAAATTGACTGAATCACCCTGTATGTTCATAGGCCATCGATGATGCTATTTGAACGTTTTTTTTGGCAAATTTTAAACAATGTCCACTTATTTTGTACAATGTCCCAATTTTGTGCGAAGATTGGGATACCTGATGGTTCTATTTACTTTAGAGTCTTAAATGGAGACGAACGAGAAATAAGTGTCATGTTCTTCTTGAGAACCAAGCCCGAGTCAAAAATATACCTTTCAAAATTCAGGAATTGTGTATTGATATCATTTGTGGTATAAAACTTAGTCCAGTCTTGGTTGGTTATCTGGTTTCGAAAAATCTGCCAGTTCATATGTAGCTAATATGAACGCAATGCCCGTGGATAATAGCTAGCCCGTAGGCTCTGCTTCTTGTTTAGGTCATGAATTTGGTATATTAATATCAAGAATAATCTGAAAATTGTCTCTTTTAGGAAATTCTCAATTTTGCAATATCGTGAACCCACTTCGTGGAAAATAGTCTACATAAGGTCTATTTGGTCTAAGGACGTGGTGCCCAACCTACGGCCCGTGAAGCTCACTCATGTGGCCCGCCTTTATATGCTAATAATCAGATGCAGACTTCTCATTAATAAAATGCAGCAATTCGGTAACTATAAAAATTTGAAATATTTGTTTTGCTTGTGCTCTGACCCGCGAAATTTATTTAAGTAAGAGTGCGGCCCTCGGATTAAAAAAAGGTTGGGCACCGCTGGTCTAAGGTATAGATAAAAGTAGCCGTGGATGGAATAATTGGTGTTGGTAGATAAGTGATCTGTCTGAAGCGCCAGGCTTTAGTGAAATTAGTAAACGTTCGCACTTCCGGCTCATTAGATATAAGAGCGAATAATATTTTTTATTGGTGACCTCAGAATGAATCAAAACTGTTGATAAAATCTCTGATGAGCTATGTCCAGTCTCGTCAGATGAAGCGTCTTTGAATGAGATCACGTGATCCGTTTGCGAACTGAAAGTGGCGGCGACATATGCTGGAGCACAAGAAATGGCGAAGGAACCAGTAATTAATTATTTCCCCCCGCTTTTTAGGTGAAAAATCGAAATAATCGGCCACTGTTATAGTTAAAATATCTTCATCATTTCATTCTTTTGCCATTTAAAATTCTTTTCGCAAAAAATGAGAACTTTTCCTGTACCAATGTCATTAATCGCTGCAATGTCATGCGCCAATTTGTTTCCTGATGGAACGACGAGTGATGACCTTAACAACGAGCCGTTTGCGACAGTGTTATCACTACTTTCTCCTACAAGAAACATAACATTGTATTCCTTTATGGAAGGGATAATGGGTAATGCCCTTCCGTAATGACCCATATAGAAGAATTCTGACCTAATCGGACACTACGCAAAATTAGAAACAATTTGCTCTTTACCCGAAAAATTCTTAGGTAACTTTTAATCGGATATGCTGATTATCGTTGTTTTGTCGCCTCTTACTGAATGGACATAGGCATGATAGAAATATTTTTGAGAAGCATTTTATGTATTGATATGAGTTTTCCCATGAGGTTTTCACAAATTGGGTCCGATGTAGATTTTATTCTCACAGGACGAAGCAAACATCTGTTCAGCAGCAGTTTACTAGTAAAAACGTTGTTACTGGCGTCATTGGTATCTTGCTGGTTGATTGGCACTTTCTACCAAATAATTTAAATGGAAATTCTTATTTGAACTTTTTAGAAATGACTAACCAACATTATATGCGTAAGGACATGATCTTTCAAAATGACTGAAGCTCCGCCCATTACAGCAGGAGCGTGAGAGAATTTCTTGATGAGAAAGTTCCAAATTAAATATACTGACCGAAACAGTCCCGAGTTTATAGCCTGGTAGGTCACCAAAATTAACACTTGTCAATTTTTATGTATCGTATGCAGAAAAACACTGAAACATTACAAAAAACACGAGTCTGTGGGAAGAATAGTGGTTTAACATTTCGAGCATAAATACGGACGTGACTGTAAGTAACCCAATATCTCGATATCGTTACACTTTGTATAAGAGTCGTAAGATACGAACATATATTAATTAATATGCTCCTTTT
The DNA here is from genome assembly GCA_023313115.1 of Rhysida immarginata. Lineage (NCBI taxonomy): Eukaryota > Metazoa > Arthropoda > Chilopoda > Scolopendromorpha > Scolopendridae > Rhysida > Rhysida immarginata. Next base: position 328,258 of record JAHWFO010032584.1, read on the forward strand.
GACCTCCCCTATTATTACTTCCAAGATTGACATCGATGTTCCTAACACCTGCATTATTGTATCGAGCAAAAGTATTAAAGACTTTAATCTTTAAATGGCTTACAAAATAATGGATTATTATCAAGAATTTATTTTTACGGATCCGGCGCGTAAATACATCAATAATGATGGCTGCCGTTATTTACTGCCTGTCCTAAATTCAAGGCGATTGCAAAATTAGAAGTTAAGAATGAAGAATGACATCACGGAAGATTTGTAGGAAGAACTGGGAGCTGCGGAGTGGAGAGATCAAAATTCAGCATCTTCCGTTGGCCTGGTTTTTGCTAGATAACACGTTGCTAGGCAACATGACGTCACAGAATCCTGACTCTCACGCGGGAAATTTGACCGTTATTTAAAATTTAAAGTTGATCAAGAAGAAGATCGTTGAGAAGCTTCTGAGAAACCAAGTAAGTGAATTATATTTAAAAATCTCTGACAATGAAATAACGCTTTTCCTTGAATCATGCATTGTTTTATTATTGATTGCCGATGCCGGTATTGTTAACGCTGACATTTAAAATTTAAAGCTATAAAATGTTATTATCAAATCATAGCATGCAATCCTATATCATTGAATGCTATGATTAAACTTTTTGTAATAGTCGCGTACTTTAACGCAGATCATTTGTAATAACACATAAAAATCGTAATTTTCAAACACACATGTAAAGAAAAAAACTCACCACCGTGTTTCAGAAGGTTCCGAAAACTTTCTCAGTGATTTTCAATTTGATATTGAACGTAAATAATATTTGTTGCAAGTAAATATCTCATTTCTCTTCATAACTTTGTTGTATAAAAGTTGCTGAATATATGTTGTACTCATAGAAAGTGATCAAAAACGTTAAAAGGTTGAGTTAGTGAAGTAAAATCAACAACATGTTTACAATCTTAGCAGTCACTGCTTCACAAACCGAACTCTTCGTTAATATTTTTGACTGCAGCCATACCATAACCTTTTTATTAGGCTATGGCCATACATTGGTATCAGTTGCTGCATTGTTATATAATAGGATTGTTGACATTAATTGTTAAGGCTTCTTGATAGTTGTAACAACAATTGTAGACCAAAAACGTACCCAGGATTTTATTTCCCGGGGGGGGGGGGGGGAGTGCACTGAAAAGTCATACATTGTTACATTTACATAAGTCATAATTTTGGACTTATTATGAAAAATGTAGGAAATGAACTTAAACACATCAGGAAAATAAAAGGGGGAGGGGAGTGTCCAACACCCCCCCCCTAGTTACGCCCCTGCATATTATTAATTTGACATTAAATCAATGTAGCCCTTGGATACGTTACTTCATGCACATATAGGGACACTGCAAATAAAATTTAACCTTCGCCCCACCCTCCTAACATACATTTTATTAACTGCACAATTAAAAATTCTTTAGTCTAAGAATATTCGTAAAATAACCAAAAAGAATTTTGTTTTACAAAAAGTATTGAATTGACGATGTTTTATCATTGTTATGCCTATCAACAATAATTTAATAATTCATTTTCACAATCGTATTATGTAACATTCTGTCAGTTGATACTAAGGTTCATAAAGAAATTATAAGACCAGGCAATATTTTGGAGTCGAACAATTTGTTTTTTTACTCTGATTGATTTTTACACTACGTAACATTGAAAATGCAACACCATGAATGAATGGACAGAGAAATATGCAAATTGCAGGGTTGACCCAGATCACAGAGATATGTAAATGATGTGAATTGCGTAGCTTTCCTACGCATTTTGAAGAGATATAAGGGAAGGAATTTGCATAATTGGCAATACATCTGGTACTCTGTCTTGTACAGATATCGCCTTCCAATTTTTTTTTTTTTTTGGTTGCTGAAGAAACGTTTAGTTGCAGAGAATGCCAGGACGTTGTCAACCAAGGCAGTTCAGCAGACAAACGTTTCCACGAGGGGTGTGTTGATCAGACTCAGAAGTGCAGGTTGGTCTTTTCTTCAAATCTGCCCTTCTGAGTCTAATTAGCAAATTGCATCCATAGTCCATCAGCTGTGGCGAAGATGGATGAAAAAAGGGAATGTGGCACGTTTTAGAGGTTCCAGTGCAGCCCCGGCGACTTCAGTATGTGTGGACAGATACAACTGCTGGCAAGCTGTGGCGAACCTCCAGGTCACTTCTGTCGACCTCTTGCAGCATGTTCACAGGGTTGCATCTAGCAAAATGGCAGGGCAGGGAAACGAACAATAATTAGGGCATATTTGGTCAGAAAGTAGGGCAAGTCGGAGACATAAGCGCACATTATAATGGTTAGTTATAATAAATCCAACGAAAACGGGCAGGGTGCGCTTAGAAAGGGCAGGGCGCTTTGAAAAAGGGCAGGGCGCATTGAAAAAAGGCAGGGCGCCGCGCCCTTCTATTCCAGCCTAGATGCAACACTGGTTCATACACCCTAATGCTTCCATATCGTCCAGGACTATTATTCGTTGATTGGTCGCCAGCAGCCTGCACTCATATCATCCATTAAGAAGACTGCCATTGGTCCCACGTCACAGACGCCTTCATTTACAATGGTGTCAAGAAAGATCCTCGTGGAGAGTGGAATGGTGCAGGGTGGTGTTCTCAGACGAGTCACGCTTCTGCTTCAGCAATGATAGTTGCCGTGTAAGAGTTTGGCACCAACGTGGTGACAAGTCCAATCCGCAACTGTGAAACGACACACTGCGCGACAGCACGGCATCGTGGTTTGGAGCACAATCTCCTACAATAGCAGGTCACCTCTGGTCTGCTTGATGGCACCTTGATGTCCCAACGATATGTGGAAGAGGTGCTTCGTTCAGTGACACTATCCTCCTTCAGCAAGTGCCCAATGCCATTTACTAGCAAGATAATGCCCGACCGCACATGGCAAGCATCAGCCAACGTGCCCTGCAAGGTACTCAGAAGCTTCCCTGTCTAGCAGTCTTCCCTGATTCACACCAGTCGAAAATGTCTGGGACGTGATTGGACGTCGCTTGCATGCACTGCCATCGGCTTGTTCAGAAGACAACCTTTGGCAAATGGAGGACAGGGAATGGACATCCATCCCTTAGGACACAATCCGCATGCTCATTGAATCTGTACCTAGACGTATTGCTGCTTGTATCGCCACCCTAGGTGGTCCTACAACTTACTAATCACGCTCAGTGTATAGATGTACCATGTTGTAATAAACATCACTTATTGTTCACTGCTGTGTCTCTTTCTGTTTGCTGATTTTTATCACTTTCTATGCATGTATTTATGGTGTTATATTTTCAATGTCACATAGTGTATATGCACAATATGCACTAAAGTCGATCTGTATCAAGAGTATGGAGATCTTTCATTATCGGTATCAGCAGTAATTGATAACAGTTTACAGAGCCAGTACCGTGAGTAATCGATAGTATGGCCAGTGTTGGCTGCTTATTATCGGACCTGCATTTTCAAGGAAAAACTAATTTAAGCTATTGATTAATTCGAGAACTGGAAAGCCTGTATCCCATATCTCTCGGTCACCATCCTGCATGGATTCTTATCCGTAGGATACCATTAATGGACACTACTTTCCTATGAAATCTCTGAAGAATTTATCAGAACATGTGAGTACAAAAGTAAATGCAAGCAATGGATAATATGAGTTTACAAGGACTTCATCTGTAGAAAATATTGAAAACAAGCAATTGCTTGTAAGGAAAATATAACACTAGATAAGCTAAAGCACAGTTTAAAGTTCATCAATCTTTGAAGCACAGCTGGCTTATGTTTGTCCCATTCGTCCATGATGACTACCTCTAGTTCATTAATATGCAAGAACTGTCTATTATTTGCATATATCTGTTTCGCTAGCAACCCCCAAAGTGTTTAAATCAGAGCTGTGTGATAGCATGACATCATATTAATTTTTTTCCTTTTTGAAACACTGTTGTGGACTTTGACACATCATGGGGGCAGCCCCCTCCCCTAAAATTGACAACCTTGCCAACTAATTCTCTTGCTTGGGGGACCTCCCTTTTTCAACTTTCTATTACAACTTTCAAGATTCTACTACAATGTAGTAAACTCTATAATACTAAATGTCTTCCTATTGTTTTCTTCCTCAGAACTAATACGAATTAGACAACATCATGTTTTTCTCTCAAGATATTTTAAAGAGAAAAGGAAGGTTTGGAACTGTGTGGTAAGTTACATTTTAATAAACTATTAAGCAGTGTTTTCTTCAGCAAATTTTACAAATTTTCAGAAAGTTTTAAATTTCACGACATATTTGTTTTTGAGGGGCCCACTTCAGGAATTATTACCCAACTATGCATTATTATGAAAATTGTTTGTTAAGCCAGACAGTCACTGAAACCAGGCGGGCAGAAAACCTCTTCAAAACTGCCTCCAGGGGGGAAATACAGCACTGAGTAATAGCATAATGAAATACTGAAAGGATAAATGGTCAATCACATAAACATTATAGGTTGGAGTAAATCATTGTGTATTTCAACTTAAAAGAACTTTCTGTAAATTGCAAGTGTTCTTGTTCAGTGTCTCACCTAAAGTGAACCATCAGCCAATTACTAAAATACAAATCTGACAGAGCAGTGATGCTGCTAGGCAAAATCAGCGTGGCACAGCGCCATGCTGCCCCTCGACCCCGCCACGCTGCCCCTCGGCCCAACCACGCTGCCCCGTGGCCCACCCATGCTGCCCCTCGGCGCTGCACAAATGCAAGAAACTGAAATCAATAAATGCCAACAATGTACGGCTTAAGTATTCATTGGAGCTTATCATTGTGGCGTGAGTGATTTAAAGCCTAAACATTTTAATTAAGCTGCTACGTACATTCATTTAAAATATTAATTAACTGCATCAGTTTAGTTGGTAGCCGTGACGAGCTGTTTATCCTTGTGCTTTTTTTTTATCCTCCGCGCTGACAAGTCGAGCCGTTTGTATTCGTGTGTGGTGGTTTCCTGTGGTCACTTTACTGTCAAAACAAACAGCTTCGTCTGCGAGAAAAAATATTCCTCAATAAGCTTTCATGTTTAAATTAGCATTAATAAAATGTTGAGGGATAATACAGATCAACTGTATAAGGTATAAAGTTTAAAAATTTTAATGCAATCATTATTTGCAATTTTATCCTGCAAAAATAGTGCATAAATTGTTGAAAAATATACTTCAAAAACTATTGAGGACTGTACCACCAGATGATGTCTGTTCATCACAAAGTAAGGAAGAGATTAGCCTAGAAGAAATTAGAAAGCCTTAACGTGCCTTAATCGCATGCAGATTCCGAAGTTAGCATTATGCCTTAAAAATATAAATGTAGGTCACTGAAATGCCCATGTACTTTTATTAACTTTAAAACAAAAATTTAGTTACATTCATTCGTGACCACCGAGAGAGAAGGCCTCTGTATTGAAATTTAATACATTGTTATATCATCATATATAGTGCTAATTTCAGGGCTTATTATTGGTGGTAATATTAATAACACTGTACTATCTATGATGATATAACAATGTATTACGTTTCAATGCGGAGGCCTTCTCTCTTGGTGGTCACGATTCAGTGCCCCTTTCAGGCATTCAGTGCCACATTGCCTTCGAGCGTGCCATGCTGCCCTGTGTTTCTGTAGCCATCACTGCAGAGTACTTTCAAAGGGAAAATTATTGCAATTTTATGTGAGGGGTTGTTATGTGTATTTCATTTCCAAAAAAAAAAACAAAAAAAAAAAAACCAACACCATTTTCAAAGAAAAACATTGCTAACCATTGTGTTTAGGAAAATTTCTCTTTTTTGCCGTTTCTTTAAATCCAAGCACACCACACTTTCAATGCCTTGTGATGACCTCGGGCAGGTGTTAACCTTGCACGTCACTTACCTGTAATAAAATAAGGCCCTGCTCGAGGTTCGCACTTATATATCCTAAATAAGTCTACTGACTCCTTGTCAGTTACTCTGTCGTGATGGTCGTATAGATAAATAAATCCTGCCCACAACCCAGCTGTCGGTACTAGCTTATTCTGTCCCTTCTTTATTCTATACCTTCCCCTCTTCAATTATCAGTTATTGCCCAAAATCCATTAGCCTAATTCCCCAATGATAATCAATAAACAGAAGGTTGTTGTATCGCAGACTATATCTATCTTCCTTTTATTTGCAACAGAAATGAAAATGTACTTAATTTCCCTTTATGGGCGAGGGCTCTTAACTGCTCTGATCACTTTACATCGAACTTGAACTGAGATATGTCCCTTCACTTGGTGAAAGTAAAAGGGAGTATACTCAACTACCCTCTAAACTCAATAGTCGGGGATACAAACCAATAAACCAATAAAAAAAAGCAAAACAACGATAATATGACCTTATGTTCTAATACAAGCAAGAGCAAGATATAATGGTGGACACAAAGTAAGCCCCCCTTTTCTTTATCTTTACCAAAAAAAAAAAACTGTAAAATTAAATAGCCAAATGAAGCACTCAGATTAAATTATGCTTAGAATGTAAAAGAATATTTATTAAAAGAAAATTGCTAAAAAAATTTCATAACTTCACAATATTACTATTAAAACAAAACTTCCTTGCCTAGGACTTAAAATCTTCAATTAAATAAACTAATAAGAGCTAGATTGTTCTGTCTTACTATCTAGTGGACATAAAAAAAAATTACACTAATAAAATAAAAAAAATTACAAAAAAAAAAGTCTTAACAATCAAATTATGCTTCTCTCCCCCTTTTTTTTTTTTTTATATATATACATATATTTTATCTCAGTTAACCTGTCCCAATTTTTACTTTAGCTTAGACTTCTCCTTTTTGTCTCACTTCTCACAATCTGCGGCACTACTTAGTCCTACTAGTAACACTTTCTTTTAATTACTCTTAAGATTTACAAATCGGAGGAGATATATTAACTTTCACATTACGCGTGGGCCCATATAAAAATTGAAAGCTTTCACTTATCTGTTCCTTAATACACTATTCTCCTTTCATGGACGGTGGTCACCACTAGCAGGTTCCTCTGACGCTCCAGGTTGCACCGCTCGGTTCCATTCAGTCTCCGGCAATTGATCGGCTCTGCTCCGTTGAGGCGACTGCCCTCTCCCGCTCTCACGCTACGTCCTTGCGCTCTGGCCGGTGGGCTGCTTTCCGTGGGTCGTACCCTACGAACATCGTCTCAAGCTCCCAGCATCGAAGCACGCCGTGCATGTTGTGGGGGTGGATGCCGCCCAGCTCCAGGTCAACTCAATCGGCTGCGTCTACTGCCCCTTCCACTTTTTGCTTTTCCTTTTTGGATACGTCTGCTCTCTCTCGAGTCCAGTGCTGTAATATATCTTTTTTTTTCCTCCTTCTCTCTCGCTACCGTGGAGACCTTGACCTTTGTCACTATTGTTCAACACTCTCCGTTCTGAGAATTACGCTCCGGCGTTGTCGGTTGCCCTGGCAACGTCACTCACACCCTTCTTCTCATTGTCCCCAAAGTTCACTTATTTCCTTTTTCTTTCCTTTCTTTTTTTTTTTTGAGCTAGGTCCTCCGTTAGGCCTAGCCTGCCATCGATCTCAACTTGATTAAAGCTCTACATACAACAATCCTTACTTCTTTTCTTAAATAAAGTCTAAACTCTAAAATTCTTATATTTTGTCACTTCCTATGTTTGAAATACATTCTACCATCAATTCCAACACAAATTACTCTACTCCCTGAGTGCACCCTTTTTGCTTTTTCTTTTTCCAGTTTTAAATCCCCTACTTTTCCTTTTTTCCATTACTCTACTTACATTCCAAATTATTTAACTACTGTGTGTCCACCATTATTGCAATTAAGTAACACAAACATGTGAGCTATGGCTTTCATGTTTGTAGTGACGGCACGTGTGGAATATTACTTATGATATTACGCACGCGTCGTCACAGCCTCTATCTCCTAAACTGATGGATCAATTGAAAAAGCCCCAAGAATAATACATTTCTCAAATGTTGTGTACAATCTGAAAATACCATTAAAAATAGGGATTTCCATTTCACATTTCAGAGTTGACTTCCATATTCGAAAATGGCATCAGTTTTTTTTGGAAATGGAATGCACACAAAAACCCCTCACATAAAAGTACAATAAGTCTTCCATTGAAAGTACTCCATCAGATTTGTATTTTGGAAGTTGGCTATAGAAGGTTGGATATTATGGATTTGCATTTGCGTCACCAGAGCGCGCAATGGTTATGGATTGGTATTAGCAACATCCCATCGTTTCAGAGTGCGAAAGAAACACGTGAAAGTTTGATCGTGTTTAAAATCTACAAATATTCGACTTATTTTGAAGTTGTTGTCGAAAATCGAACAAATGTACGAGGGGCGATTGATAGATAGGCATCACTTTTCGACATAGTCCCCATCCCTTTCCACGCATTGCGCCAACGCGTGACTAGTTGGGTGAACCCGTCGGAGAGGAATTCCGGAGTTGTTGTCGACACCAGGATTGAATGGCAGCTTTGGACTCTCTTCTGGAGTACGATAACATCCGCCCGCACATGAGTCACCACACACCAGAGGCGTTGCAGCGCCTACAGTTCAAAGATGAAAAATTGCAGTTCAATAATGAAAGACTTTGCACATTGCGACTTTCACCACTTCCCAAAGAAGAAAGAGCCCCTTAAGGGACAAGAGTTGGTTCTGACGACGAGGTAAACGCTGCCATTCTATCCTGGTGTCGACAACAACTCTGGAATTCCTCTCCAATGGGTTCACCCAACTAGTCACGTGTTGGCGCAATGCTTGGAAAGGAATGGGGACTATGTCGAAAAGTAAATTGTGCATTACATAGAGGACAAATGTGAGTATAAGATACAAAAAGAATTTTGAAAATCGGTTAACAAATAAAAAAGTTACAGCCATGGAGACCTTATTTATCAATCGCCCCTCGTATGTATATATATTATTAGACAGTTCCAAAGTATGGAATTTGCAGAGTGACTGATAAATTTAAATTTTACTCATATTCGTTTAAAGATAACTCCAAAACTTTATCCTTTGTTACTAATTATATGTTTTATTATCAATTACAATGTATAATATATTATTTTGTACTGTTACAATTTGTCTGCATATTCCGGGGACCAAACTCGTCGGTCGTTTGGCCATACTTTCCCCAGGCAGATGCTATTGTATTTACTTACCAAATAAACAAAAATAAATAAATAAATAAATAAATAAACAAAAATATTCTAAAAATATTTTTAATGTTCTAAACGTATTTTGTATACATGTATTTTTAAAGTGGGAAAAATGAATAAAGATGAAATAAAGCCGGGCTGAGAGTCTTTGGTGCCAAAGTGGGTGGAAGTAAAGCAGAGTTTAATTTTAACATATTAAAGAAATCAATGTGTTTCAGAGCATTAAATATTCTTATAGTCCATAATTTAAATATGCCATAGACCCCCTCTTGAAATGAAATCCCTCTTTCTTATTACACTCCTGTGCTGAATCAACCTGAATATGGGATAAATATTTAAGAATATATATAAGTAACAAAAATAGATTGCTGCATAGGGAAACAATTTTTACTGCTTACAAATGTGATGTTGGAAAACTTCTATTCCTCCCATGTTCGGGCTAGCATATCGGGGGTGATTTCAGCGAATGTTTCAATTATTCTGTTCTTGAGGTTTCAGTGTTATCAACGTTGGTCTTGTACATTCTGTCTTTCACATATCTCCAAAAGAAAAAATCCAGAGGGTTCGCATCGGGTGAGCGAGGGGGGGGGGGGGAGGGATTGGCCCATCCCTTCCAATCCATCGTCCTGGAAAGTTCGTATCAAGGGTAAGCCTAACTTGCAGGCCCCAATGAGGAGGTGGTCCATCATGTTGGTGGATTATGTTTCTTCCACCTGTGGCATCAGGTAGTTCTCCAGCATATCTAGGTAGGTTGTAGTGGTAATGGTGTCTTCAGCAAAAAAGAAAGGCCCAATTACTCGATCATGCATTAAACTGCACCGAAATGCTAGCCCTAGCATGGGAGGAAATCGAGTTTCGCTTTGACATCCTTCATGCCATAAATGGGGTGCACATAGAAATTTATTTAGCATGCTAAAAAACTTTTTGAGGATTTCTTTGTGAATAAAAAAAATTACGTTAAAATCTGTAAAAGTTTTATGTCTGTTATTAAAATATATAGTATGTCTAAATATATATATTTATGTGTATATTTTATATTTAAATGTTGCATTCTGACGGGTTTTCTCAATTTTTTGCTTATCATCTTCTCAATGAAAGCAAATTAAAGTAGGTGAAATTAATTCTATTGTTGAAATTAGATTAGTTTATGAGTGAAATTACTATATTTCAGAAAAAAATATTAATACATCTGTAAAGACTAAATGATTTAAATGTACAGGGTCCCACATAACATTTTGCTAGGGGTCTGCAGAGATAACGAGAATAAAGAGAAAAACTTTTGGTTGATAATTACAAATCTGCTTTATTTATGTGTATGTTGACATCAATAATTCGTATGTCTGTCATTTGCTTCGTGAACAGCACGCATTCGAATTGAGTATGAGCCCAGTAGACTTTCAAAAAGAGCCGTGTCATTCTCCATATCTTCAAGCACTGATTGTCAAATGCCCCATGAGCAGATCTCGGGAATACCGGTCCATTCATGTTCTTGGATCATCAAAGTTTCCACGGCATCTTTAAGAATGGCTCCAAAATGTTCTGCAGCATTCAAGTCTTGGGACGCACCTGGCCATTCGCTGGATAAAAAGAAATCAATACCGTTTGTGCACAGCAAATCTTGTGTGGTGTTTGCCTTAAGGCTTTATCGTGGAGCAAGCAGGCTTCGTGAGGATCGAGTGTGTTGTTAGGATCTCGCAGGAAAGGTAAGACATCTGCAGTTAGGAGGTTTCGGAAATATTTCCTGTCCCAAGATTCCCCTTGCTCCTTGAACCTCCACAACAATCGTTTAGCAGTGAAGCACACAAAGCAGTTGGGTTTCTTAGAGAGTTCCTAGTAATGTTCATCATCAGTAATGGAGTCAGCTGAGAGGCTCCAAACCCTGTCGTTCTGATAATTTGGCCGTCTAACAGTCCACACAAACAACACAATGCTGGGGGCAAGGTGCATGAAATCGTCTTCATCCCAGTCCCTTAGGTAATCACAAAACCATATTCTGTCTTCGATGTTCTGGGCGGTTTTCATGGGTTTAGGAACGACATGAAATGGTTTTAGGCCTGCATGATCCCGGTATCTATGAAGAGTTTCAGAAGAAACGATTTTCCCATGCTGAACCTGCGATGTCACTTGCTGCTATTTTCCGCGATGACATTCTTGCTTTCCTGCGACAAAATTTCCTGCCTCCCACCTCCCAATTCCGCATGGCAGCTGTCGTAACCTTTCTTCCAATTATCTGTTACCTACTGCGCGATCCACCTGAGATTAATGAACGCTGCAGCCGCTTCCATAGCCTCATGCTATGCATTTGCTCGAATCCGATCCATAAAACGCTGCTCTTCACTGTCGTTTATCAGTTCCGCCATGTTTATTTGCTGTCAACAGACGCAAACCAAACTGCACTTTGTGGAGTGATACAAAATACAGGATATGCATCTACGGTTTGGGCCATGCACCCCTAGCAAAAGGTAATGTGGGACCCAGTATACTGTAAAAATATAACAGCTAGTCAGCTGATTACCAAGCTAGTTATTCAAGCATTTAATTAGGCAAATATGTATTTTTCTTCCGTGGAAAATATTTTTTTTCTTGACGCTGAAAGATTCTGAGTGATCAGGAGAGTTTCATTTAATTACAGACTGAGAAATAATTAAAAATCTAGAAAAAGTCGTAGCAGGCTCCATTGAAACGCAGGTTAACCAGCCAGCAAATTCCACCCAACCGTTGGAGGGTGCCGCCATCTGCTCACTACCATCACTTAGCATGGGAAAGGTGAAGCTGTCCAATTTGTGTTACTCGGTGCTTGTAGTTACAACTTATTGATCAGTGAGTTGCACATATCATTTACTATTGAGTGGATAGATTTTATATAAATCGGGACAAACCAGGATAAAAAGCTCAAAATCAGGATAAATAATCAGAACAAGATTGATCAAGGCAAAGGGCTTAATAAATAAACACATCTGGTCAACTTATTTAATATAGCTTTTAAGGACCATTTAATCTTTCGTTTAATTTTTTTAAAAAAGTTCATATGAATTATATATGCAAGTAATCATAATATATATTTTAAAAAAATGACCTGTTTCTATTTACATTCCAGGCTTGCAGCTACCAGAGGAGCTAAGTTAAGCCGAAGACAAGTTTGTAGTGTCAATGTTGCTGATACATGGTAAAGAGTGAATATTATTTGGTTTCTTGGCTTTGTTTATGAATTTAAAATAAAACTAAATAGCTGTATTATTTATTTTTACAGTGAAAGAATTATTGACTACATTTTATTACGTGTCCCTCCAAAGCGAGCGGGTATGGCAAGACCTAGATTTTCATTATATTTATCTGCAAATTTAATGTTTGGAGTTACCTACATCCACAGTCGCCAAGCAGATTACACAATAGGTAATTCCTACCTTGGTTGCAGTTAACTTAACGATATTGTAATATTTTATTTCCTCTTCCCTTAACTATGACTTTATTGTTTTTGTTTACTTACTTATTTTTTGGCATTTCAAAAATAAAAAATACAGTGGAGGACCGTGAATCCGGAATGCTTGGGACCAGAAGTCTTCCGGATTTGTGGTCTTCAGGAAGAAGTAACACAATGCATGTGTGTATATGTAATTTAATTAAATCATTTCTGACAAATGTTATTTAAATTATCTTTTAAAATAAAAGTTTTCACAATTATACAATTAAAGTCATTATTGTATTACAATCTTATTTATTACTGTAATTATATTAGGATTTGTCTTGATCATCTTTTTTTTTTTTTTTTTGCAAAAATATTTCATAACTTCAAGTCTGAGTTCTTCACGTTTGGTTAGCCACTGTCAAAATTAATTTTCTTTCCAATGTTTCTAAGAATTATCACATAAATTTGTTTATAACTGTGTATTAGTTTTATTCCAGCAGAAGAGTGTTAGAAATTGCAGGAAAATTCAATTAGGATCTGTGTTAAATCAATGTTTTAAAAGTGCAGCAACTTCGTTGGTGATAGGCCTATCGGAATGTACACATTGTTGGCGATTAGGCATAACAGTCTACAAGAAAGACAGGCTCCGGCACCGAAAAGTCACCTGACCAAGATAGGTCTATTAATAATGTAACTTTCATTGTTTCCATCTTGTATTTTATCAATCAGTGTTTTTTTTTCCTTTGTTGGAAACAATGAAGGTTGGATTGTTAATAGACCTATCTTGGTCAGGTGACTTTTAAGTGCCAGAGCCTGTATTTCTCGTTAGCCTCGTAGTCGACCAAATGGAGGACTTATTATTGGTATAAATAAGACTAACAATGGTCGACTAAAGATGTTGGACGTATGACGTTTCTGTTATCAGGCCTTCTGTCTAGGAGGTGTTGGCCAGGCATGTTAACGAAGCAGAGTGAACAATTGTTGTTAGTTCCGCCTCGTGTACCACATCAGACTTTATAGAAAGAAAGATTTGAAAATGCACTAAATCATCAAAAATACTCAAAACTGTAAAGGAAAAATTGTGCATTGTGAATATAATTTATTACTTAGTCCACTGTGATTGGGCCTCGTGGGTCCATCACCGCCTGGACAATTCTTTTCCATTCCTCTCTATCTTGTGCAAGACTTTTCCAGCTAAATTCCCCTCCAGTAATTTCACGGACTTCCCTCCTAATATTGTCTTACCATCTGAGTATGGCCTTCCAATCGCTCTCTTCCTGCCTGTTGTGCCCTCAAGAATTTGCTTCAAGTGTCTCTCTTCATCTGCTCTGACTGCATGACCAGCCCACCTTAGCTGCCTCTTTTTAATTATTTGGATGATGCTATCACTTGCATACTTATCCCTCAATTCTGAATTGTGAAGTTTCCTCCATTCACCGGTAACTCTGTCTTGTACTGGACCAAACATTTTTTGTAAGATTCTATTTTCAAATGTTTGAAAAAGATTTTCAGATTTCTTGTGTAAAGAATTTTAATTAATACTAAATTTTATTAAGCAAATAAGAAACTAAGCAAGTTCCACCAGCCTTAAACATCCTTTATCCGTCGTATGTTTCAGCACTCGTTGCGTTTTTGTTTTATTTTAAGCCCCTAAATGTTTAGCATTATTATTGAGGACATTACATGGGAGATAACAAGAATTACCGTATTTTTTCGAATATACACGGGGTGTGCAGGAAGTAGGAATGTGCATGCACCACTTTCCTTGCCTTCCTTAACTTCCGAACATAGAATTGTCTGAGGCAGAAAAGAGTAAAAAGGGAACAAATTAACCAATAAAAATGTCATATTCTATTGCTCCTTCTTCAATCAATTCGCAAAACGCAAATTTATTGAGTAAAGTAACGTTTCATTGATTTCCGTGTACATTTTTATGATCTCCGACTCAATAAAAAATTAATGATAAATCGCGGCACTCGGCAGTTAGTCTGAATAATTTCGAGTTTTAGTCAGCCAACAACGAAAGTGCGATTATTACGAAAGCGGAAATATGTTTAGGCAAGAAGTAAGCTAATGTTTGTAAACACGCACCCCTCTGTAGGCCGCGGCTCTAAACCCAAAAAAATCAAAAATTTTAGGAGTGCGGCCAAAAGTGAGTGCGGCCTGAAAAAATTTTTTTTTCTGAATTAAACAATCATGATCGATAATTTTGGATAGAACAAAAAAAAGATCGAACTACTTCGTTTTAGCGTCACATAGTATATATATTACATAGTAATTTAGATAGCAATTTTATTATTAATATCACTATCTATGTTATTTTTATGTACTTTTATAAATTTATTAATGAGCTGTATAAATAATTATAATAATCTCATTTTTAATTTAGTGTAGTAACTCTTTGGCAGCGGCCATGGCTCTATCAATGAACTGCCAACCAATCGCGCGATACAGCATTCTATGACATCACAACACCTTGAGGTAGAGTGGGCTTGAAGGAATCGCCGACAATAACTTCAACACGTGAAGTACATAATAAAGTGATAATAATTTATGTATGAAAATATGTGACTGGTTAATTATTGTTCTGAAGAGTTAGAATATTAATTTCACTGTTAGAAAATGCTTGAACAAAGACTGGATAATTTAAAGCCATGAACTCAAATCCACCGTGTTTTTACCGATCAGCAATCTATTTACCTTTCAAAATGTAGAAAGTGTAACAGAATTTTCGTATTAAAAGATTGGAAGCAAATATAAGATAAAATAGGTATAATATGAATGGATTGTATTGGCTATCGACCAAAAATTATTTTGCTATTATAAACAAATACGCATTTACAACTGTGAAATCAGAAGCAGTATTATATTTTATTTTGGTGGGGGGGGGGGTAATCTGTTTTA
>JAHWFO010032584.1:343860-375722 GCA_023313115.1 Rhysida immarginata
CCCCCCCCCCCCCCCGACACACAAGAATAATTAATACAGGAGGAGTAGCATCAATAACGCCGTAAGCATAATAATTTTTAGTCGATAATCAATGTATATACATATATACTGTTCCGTGCTTTTTACTAAAGCACGCTCAGTTTAGGCGTAATGGCAGGTAAGCCGGGGCGGGAAGTTTAACATGAAAAAAAATATTAAGTCAAAAGGCCCAAAGAGGACTTACTGATAAACAAGCCATTAAAATTAAAAGACTTCTGATTAAGCTTCAAAAAAGATCCAGGAAAGAAACCTGCTTATACCAATTAAGCCTAGGAAACTACCCTTATTTGGAAAAATCCCCAGAATAAAATGTAGTTAGACTTGATGGAAATAATTGAAAGAAAGGTTCCAAACAAAAATTGAAAGTTTATTGTTTTTACTATAAAGAGAGTATATCAAAAGAAAACAATAAGATGGGCAGATATTTTCCACAAATGTCGAACGACTGGATAGGACTGGCGATCCTCAGGCGAACTCAAAACGGCCGAAGGACGATATGGTGCAGTAGACTACTGCTCAACATCACAATCTTGTTTAGA
Organism: Rhysida immarginata; assembly: GCA_023313115.1. NCBI lineage: Eukaryota > Metazoa > Arthropoda > Chilopoda > Scolopendromorpha > Scolopendridae > Rhysida > Rhysida immarginata. Next base: position 344,439 of record JAHWFO010032584.1, read on the forward strand.
GATCTTTAGAAATAAAAAAAAACAAAAAAAAAAAAAAAAACCTCTCGACGAACTGGCTTGCAAGGAGGAGGTTAAAAAAAAATCTTCTGAGAGAAACTCACCCGCCGAACGGAGTGTGTGCCCTGGAAGAAAGGAAAAAGAAAAGAAAGAAAACACAAAGCAAAAAAAAAACTCTGAAGCCTGTAGGAATTGTATGATTTATTAAGTTTTGTTTGTCTGTCCGTCCGTCCATCTGTCCCCTTCATATTTTCTACATTCTTTCACGTAGAAAGTTGAAATTTCGAACATAGCTTACCATAGGTATGTCCTCCTTCACTATTAATTTGGTTTTGATTAGCCCACTAGGGTCAGAATTACGGGGGTGGGAGTCAGAGGGGACCAAAAGGTCTACATGGTACCGGAGCAAAATTCGGTAAGCAGATTACTATGAAGTTTGGGATAAATTTTCCCGGTATGGTCGGAGTTGTGGGGAGTGGCAGTCACTTGGTCTCTACATATATGGCCACATAAGTCATACGATATGTCCTTCGATCGGCAATGGTGAGAAACAAAAGATAGAGCTCTTTTTACATTTTTTGATTTGAATACTATGTTCGAGAAAATCAATTTTCTGATTAAAACATTTGGGAGATTTAAAAGTGAAGATAAAGGGGTACAAATACATCATCTCAGAGCTTCCGCTACTTTCATATACCCTCCCTGGGTGGGGGGGGGGGTAATTTCTTGTTTCTATGATATAACAAGATAATTCATTTGCTATAGTAAATGATCAAAATGGCCTCTGTTAGATTAGAAGGAAGTCTGTGCACGACAGAGAACACAATTTTCTTCAGACGTTTCTTTGAATTGTCGTAACTCTTCTTCTACTACAGGACACCTTCAAACCATTATATTATAGAAAGAAGTGTCTTCGACCCGGTGTTCATATCACTTTTTCTGCTTGTTTTGTTCCCTGGGACATATCCTGAAAGTTTGTACACACCATTCAGAAACACCCTGTATATTTTACAAGCGACAGCTTACAACAAAGAAAAGTTGTTATTTATTATTATTGTTGCAAAGAATAAAATGTTTATAAAAATGAAAAATTTCCCGGAATAAAGGCACAAAAGTAAACAATGTGTACTAATATGACAAAAAAGGAAAAAATGTTAAATATAATGTTTAATTTCTAAATTGGTGGCAAAACCTACATGAATTAAACCTCTTAATCCATTCGATTTTGGAGATGATAAATAAAATACGCAAAAGTAGAATGTACAACGATATTAAAGGCGTGTTGTGGTGGGACCGTCATTGAGCTCGGCAGATGGAAAAGGCGGTAAGAAATATTGATAGGCATATGCATAAACATTTATTTCTAAAATTTAAAAAATAGTACCGATACTCTTTTTTTTTTCGATACCACGATATTATTGAATAACTGATATTGATACCGAAACTGCCAATATCGAAAGAAAAGTATCGATACTTACTCATATCAGTAGTATCGCAACGTCCCTAGTCACGTGGCCCTATTGCTTCTTGTTTCACCAAATTGTGACAAATTTTATATGTAGACATTAAAGATAGGTGATTCAATTTATGGTTATCATGAAACTTTTAATAAGTGTATAAAAAAAGATAACGCTTTTAAAGTAAAGTGCAAAATATGGAGATAAACAACATTTGAATTTGAAATGCGCGAGTTTCTTCCCCCCCCCCCTCCCTTTCCCATAATCAAACCCAATTCCGGATTCGTGGTCCTCCACTGTATTTTATTTCGTTAAATACAAAGTATACAGCACTTAACTACCACTAATTGGGTACACAGAATTAATAGAAAGGCTACTTTGTTCGCCAAGAGAGCTGAAATAATGTTCTTAGTCCATCACATTGTAGGTTTGAATATTGCTGCTGTGGGATTGCAATTTATACAGTGGTCCCTCTTCACAACGGCACTAGGCCTATAAGCAAATTTTAATGAAGTTTTTTTTTTTCTGGAAAATAAAAACTTCAGACTCGTTCATGGTTGGAGGTGATGGTTGATAAAATCCTAAGTGATAAAATTGATTAAAAAGTTGATAAAAACTTCGTTATATGGAAAAAAAACAAAAAAAAACAACAAAACTTCGGTATATTGAGTTGCCATTTTAAATTTGCTTATAGGCCTAGTGCTGTTATGTACTGTGAGCACTGTATTTATTTGCCTGCACTAAACGCCTTGGAAGAAACACGTTTACCGTAAAAGTTCAAATTGAGGCTTGGGTTTCTATTTGTAAAGATGGTCTTGACTTTCCTGGCTAGTTATCGAGAAAGGCTTCTATTCAAGACCCAGTTTTAAGAACAATTCCCAAAAAATTCAGTAAATTTTGACATGCAACTTAGTGAAAAAAATACGAGGGTTGGGGCATAAGTCATGGCAACTATTTTTTTTCTTGTAGATATGTGAACGGGTCACAAACGTATGCGTGTCGTGTGGAAGTTCTGCAGGCTTAGTGTGTATGCAGAACAACAGATGGCTCTGTGATAGCTGGTAGTAGCGCAGCAAGGGCTGTGAAATCAGTCAGTTGGTGAGTGTCGTGCGAGATGGAAGTAACCCGTGTTGAGCAGCGCGCTTACATCAAAATAGCCGTTCTCCGAGGGAGAAATGCGATGGAATGTCACAGTGAATTAGTGGAAGCCCTTGGGAATAATGCCCTACCATACCGTACAGTAGCACGGTAGGCAGGAAAGTTTCAGCAAGGACGTGTGTCAACCAGTGATGAGCAACGTTCGGGCTGATGGTATTCAGCGCCTCCCACATCGTTGGCAGCGTGTGATGACTGTAGCAGGGGACTACTTTGAGGGTCTTTAGGCCCAGGTTTGTCATGTCAACTTTATGCGTACTGTGTTGTCCTTCTTTTGCACCGTGAAGGCCATATTGCCCTGTATACTACCATAATAAATTAGTGTGTTACGATATTTCAGTGCTATTCATTGTCCACATATGTAGTTAACACCTTGTCCTTTCGTCTGTATATGTCACATTTTCCAACCAGACTGGTATCTTCAAGAAAAAAAATAGTTGCCATGACTTTTGCCCCAACCCTCGTATATTAAAATTGAAATTAAACACTTCAATTCCCCTGACCACTCCTTCAGGACGTTAGCCTTTATACTCTTCGTACCAAAAAAGAAAGCAATTAGAGTCTTTTCTCATTTGGAAATTCAATTCCCGAACCCCTAATGCAGGGCTGCCTTTGGGCAACTTTTGCCTACTTTTTTAGAAAAGGCTACTGAAATGCTATTCTTTTCATGAAAGCATCAAAAAACAACTTTTAGCCTACTTTTTCTGATTTTCTGTGAAAAAATGTTCCATTGCCTTTTGAAAAAGAACACAAAATACTTTTTTTCCCCTCTCTCCATTGTCTCAATTTCCAAGAAGTATCTCCTTCACCCCAAGCAACATGTTAATTTTGCCTTAGTTTAAGATAGTAAGTCCTTCAACTCTGCTTTCACTCTTTCATCTCGATGTTGCCTATTGTATGCAATAGCACAGCAGTGCACGAAGCCGTCTGCAAAAAGATAATGATAAATTGCATGTAATCAACTGGTTTTATTTCTTCAACTATTAAATTTTGAATAGCCTGAATAAATGTTTAAGAATTTTATTACAGCCCTTGTTTTGTTGATGAATTTGGAAAACTTATCAGTAGGAGCAGAAATGTTCCTCTTCTTCTTCTTTCACCAGGTCCTGCCTCCTCTTGATTAGGATATGACCTATCCCTTTTAGAGAGAAATAAAGTTAACGAGCATTAAGCAATTGACAAGCCTTGAGAGAGGGAGCAAGTAGTCTCGTAAGTAGGTTAGATTTGGCCAGGAAGTCTTTGACAGCCAATAGAATAAAGCAGGAGTGAGATTTGGTGTCCACATTAAGCAGGAGAACAGTTGGAAAGTCAAAAGGGATCTTTCGAATTTGGAACAGTGTTGACAAAGACTGTCTGGGATAGTCATAGAGGGGGACAGTTAAAGAGGATGTGTTCCAGAGATTCAACGTCACCACATTAACAGGCTGGAGAAGCACACAAACTAAGGCGGAACAGGAATGCTTTGATTGGAACAAAGTGGTGCCTGCCATAATGGTCGAGGAAAACTTGATTTCCTGCATACAGAAAAGACCATATCTGTGGGATCAAAGGAATAAAGATTAACATAACCATCTTTTAAACTACTGAGAATGGAAATTAAAATTAATTACGTGAAATAGAAATTGAAAAATTGTTAATAAGATTAAATTTGTGCTTGAAAAAATTTATTAAAACTCATTCTAAAAAATTGCTTTGAAGGCACATCTATTACAGTAATTTCTTACTTGATTATAATAATAAGGTTAATTTTTCAATATTAGGTCACTACTTGAGTTGGATGACCTGAGGAGAGTCATTTATCTTATTATTTATTTAGAATAGAAATTTTTTTAGAATAGAGTAGCGTGGCATCAAGCCCGTTTCCAGGAATTTTTCAAAGGCGGTTTTGACTTCTCAAAGGGGAGGTTTATTTATCTTAATTAATTCTCCACAAATAAAGAGGGTTAAGCCCCAGCTAAACTCCAAATATGCATTGGTGATTTTGGATAGGTTTTCTTGAAGCGGAGAAATAAAATAATATAAAAAACTAAAATAAAATAAAAAAATAAAATTTCAGTTCCATTTTTCTTCTTCGTTTGTAATAATTTTATATAAGGAGTTCCCATTAGCAGAAAATGACAAATAGCATGACTGATACAAAATAATCTGACTGATCTCACTGTAATACCTCTTTAGCTCGCCGCACTGAATTCGCTCTCATGTTTCGCTCACGTAAGACACACTGTCTGCCTCTCTCTCCTTCGCGCACTTTCCCTCTCAATTCGTCCGCGCGCTCACATCTCTCCAAGATCGCTCACGTAAGACACATAGTAAGGGACATGTCTTGTTTGGAGAGATTTAGGGGGAGTGGGAGGACCCTTCTGCACTGAGCCACCAATGTCTTGAATAACAGAAATGTTGTAAAAACCACTGTCAACTCAAAAATAATCATAAGCTTTAAAACCGAGAAATAATGTTTGCTCTCCCAAAATAGGTTTTGTATTTTCAGAATTTAGGCTACTTTTTGGATACTTTTTTATTTTGTGTTTGCAATTTTTCCTTCTTTTATTTCTTAAATTTGGAGTGGCAGCCCCACTAATGGCATTAACCTTGGTGAAGGCACCTTTCCTTCATTACCTTTTCATATTTCCTCCCATGCCAGCTATTCCCTAATAAAGTTTCTTTCTGTGCCCTTGTCCACCCTCCCCCCCCCCTCCCTGCCTATCTCTCTTATCAGATTTGCCATTTTTGTCTTTTTTTTTTCCCTTAATGTTCAGCTTTCTTTAATATTTTCTCTCTTTTCAATATTTTTTTTCTGTATTCTTTCGATATTTTTCTTCTTATGTCTTAATTTTTATTGTTCAGTTTTATTATTTCTCTTATTGCAGTTGAACCTGCTTGAAAGCACACTTGCTTTTATCATCTCCCATTGGTCCTCTTTCTTGTCCCATCCCAGCACGTTTTCTATTTCATATCCAAGGTTGCCATTGGTTCCCTTCTGCTTTCTCTAGCCAATACTTTCTTTCTCCCCCTACGTTGTCTTCTAATACCTCCTATTATCATTTTCAGGATAATTTTTTATTATCTTTTTTGCTTTCACAAAGGATAACCTCTATCCAAAACATCAGCTTTTTATTAGGGACTTACCACCCCGTGTTCGATTTTTATTTTTTATCGTAAACTACAGAAATTTTCTAGTAGATATTATTGCAATTGCTGGATCTTGTATAAAATCACCTGCATTCGGAGACGGAGTACAGTTTTGCCAGTAGATCGGGTCATTATTCAAGACTGGCTTTTATCTGAAATTTTTAGGTAAATACCCTGCTTTAGATGGAGCTTAGCTTTAATTTGCACCCTGCCTCAAATCAAGCTTTTATGGTGAGCAGTATCTTGCTAGAAATCTAATGCTATCTGATGTATTTCATTAAAGAAAAGGCAGCAGGATTAACAAAAAACAAATGACGTTTATTCAAGCGCATGTTGCTTTTACAAGCTGGCTGCATACAACTCAGCAAAAGCGTGGGAGACGAGAGTCATCCCGCAGCAACGTACAAATCGTAAATTAAAATACAAAATAATACAAACAATAATATTAATAATAGTAAATTATATATAATTACATATCAATTATTTCCCCCGTTTAGTTTTATCAATAATGAAGTCTTGAAGTCTAACTGGCAAGAGACGGAGTCTTTCCGATCTACGAATTTCTTGCTGCGGCTCTACACTTCGCTGATTAGAACTACTATCTACCTCACCTCTTTCGTGATCAACTCTACTTTGTAATTCTCCCAATCCTCCACTATCCCCTCCTTCACCAAGCTGAACGATCTCTTTATCAAGGATCATATCCTCACCGAAAACAACATTCTCAGCAGTCCCAGTATCATCAAAGTGTGAATCCAACTCTGAATCAAGCAAGTGTCTGGGACGATGTGCATTCAGAACAAACTGTTCAGACTGACGGTTACACAATTGATCGATGTGACGTTTCCATTCCACACTATTGTGTAAACGGATCAAATAAGTCACTGAAGACAAACGCTTCAAAACAACTCCTTCTACCCATTTATTGGAACCACGATAAGCACGTACAAAACAACAATTGCCTTCCTTAAAATTTCTACTAACCGGGAAGAAAACAATGAAAGAATCCGAACGTGGAAGTAACAAATCCAGTCGTGAACGCATGTTTTTAAGTTTGAAAAGTTCGGACGGTGACTTTCCTGTACTTACAGTAGGGGTAGTCCGATAGGACAACAAAAATTGAGAAACTGCAGAACGAAGTGGTATTCCTTCACGAATCAATTTCTTCATGGTGCTCTTAAACACTCTAATAAAACCTTCTATCGCACCATTTATAGCAGGATGGTACGGAGGAGAAAACATCTGGTAAATACCATTATTGCTAAGGAAGTGCGTAATCTCTCGACTGGTAAACTGTGTACCCTTATCCGAATGAACATGTAATGAAAGTCCATTTTTAGCAAACCACTCTTCTAGAACAAACTTAGTTTCCAATGCTGAAGGACTGTCAAGTATGGCTATCTCAGGCCACTTAGATGCTGCATCAACACCTAGCAAAAACCATTTATTGAAGAAAGGACTGGCAAAATCAATGTGTACTCTACCCCAAACGATGGTAGGTACTGGCCATCGTACCTCCGAAGTCTTAGAAGGCATAGATGCTTCAAGTTGACAAAAGGAACAGGATCTCACCAATTTTTCAATATCAGCATTAACACCCGGCCACCACACTGTAGACCGTGCTAACAATTTCATCTTAACCATGCCTATGTGAGTACCATGTAACTCTTTCAACACTGTGTTAGCATTTTAGGAATCCCAATCCTATCATAAGAGAATAAAACTTTATCATGAATTGTGAGTGAGTCTCTAATTCTATAAAAAGGCAACAACATTGGATCTAATGTAGAATATGCAGGCCACCCATTAAGTACGAATTGACTAACAGTACATAGTACTTTATCACGCTCGATATGTTCTTGCAAATTCACAAAAGTCACAGGAAGCAAGGATAATTGAATCTGGAAAACATTACCATGTGAAAGAACAGAATCTTCTGTAAACGTAAGGGAAGTTTCACTCAACCGTGATAACCCATCAGGAATAACATTATCTTTAGTGGACACATAACGAATATCAAAGTCATAATTATTCAGAAAAACAGCCCAACGAATTAGTCTTGCTGCTACCAGCAAATTCCGACCTCTTTTTGAACCAAATATTGCCAACAAGGGTTTATGATCCGTTTCTAAAATGAAGGAACGATCATACAAATAGTAATGAAATTTCTTTATGCCAAACACAATAGCAAGTCCTTCCCGCTCTGTCTCGGAATAATTACGCTGTGCAGTACACAAAACAGCACTAGCAAAAGCCACTGGGTATCTCCGTCCATTAATATGAGAAAGAACTGCTCCCACGCCTATAGGAGAAGCATCGACTGATAAAATCAAAGGTTTATCAGGATCAAAGGGAGTTAAAATTTTTGCATCTTGCAATAATTTCCTAACGTGATCAAAAGCTCTCTGTTGATTAAGACCCCATATAAATTTATTACCTTTCCTCTTACAATAGTAAAAAGGTTCCATAATAACCTGAATATTTGGCAAAAGTCGGTTATAATAATTAATCATTCCAACTAGCGTTTTTAATTCTGCTAAATTTTCTGGCGCTCGGACATCCAAAATTTGCTGAACCTTATTCTCCAAAGGTTTGCAACCATCCTTACTAAACTGATATCCTAAGAAACGTATAGTGCTTTGAAAGAATTTACATTTGGATCGTTTCAAGCGAATTCCAAACTTTTCACACAATTGCAAAAATGACACTATTCTTTCCAAATGATCAGTTGCAGAGCTATCTGACAAGCATATATCATCTAAAAAAGGCTGTACCTTTAAGGGCTTAAAAATGTTTTCAACAGTACGCTGGAACATTGCAGGAGCACAAGCTACTCCATAAAATAAACGTTTTACTTGGAATAATCCCTTATGAGTGTTGTGATATTTTAAATAGATGTATATTTAAATATTTGATTATAAATAAAAGACAAGGGTCAGCAGTGGCTTAAATAAACAAATAGCGGTTTAATCAAGAAGTATACAATCCATAGCATAATCGATTCCCAGAGAAAAATTAATCGATGATTAACATTAAACATAATAAACTCCTTCCCAATAAGTGGAAGATAAAAAGCCCCCAACAATAAAAGAGTCAAGCTAATATTGCTGTCCAAGTAGGCCACGGATTTCGTTAGGCTTAATGCCGCATAGTAAGGCTGCTAGGGGATACATAAAGACAGGGTACTTACGGTTACGACGATCTAGACGTGAAGACTTGCGGAGACACATTCTGCATACGTTTTGTAAGGAGGGCTCGATCTACGATGCCCCTCATTCGAAGTACCCGCCTTATATAACCGCCTAGCCTTACCCACAATCCTATGCACGAAGCCCCTCTCCTGATTGGCTGCCTGCCGTTGGGCTTCCTTCGCCCCCTGGTGGGCCGTGTCTGAAACAGTCACAATCCTTCCGGAACGCTTGCTGTTGACTTCGGGCCTCTCATCCTCGTCGATGGGCGTCGATCTAAGAAGCACGTGTGAAGGGGGGGTAGGTGCACAAGTTACAACATGTTGTAATTGACGGACGTCACAACTTCCCCCTTCCATGATGATGTCTTGAGCACTCAGTGCGACTCCTTGGACGCTCTCGGTTTGAATCGTCATGGCGTGGCCTCTATGGAGCTGCTGGTAATCCACTCTGGCTTTGCGGCGAAGGTTATACCGGTTCTGGCCTCCGACATGGTTGTCAACAATCGGTGGGGTCGCAGGTTCGGTTGGTTCTCCCGTGCCAACTTGGGGTTCTCCTCTTGCCTCAGTCGGGAGAAGGATGAAGTGTTCGTCAGCTTCATCTGCTTCATCTATTTCGGGATCGTCCTCCTCATTTCGTTCTGGTCTGGGTGGTGTCCTTGATCTGTAACGAGTTCCCCTGGATCTCATGTCCCCCCATACAGCCTTAAGTCTATCAACATGTACAACCTGTTTTTCACGTAGGCCGGACCCTTGGATTTCATAGTTAACATGACTCAGTTTTCGAGTTATGCGGAATGGCCCCCGGTATTGATGTCCCAGTTTATTTTTTCCTCTGCTTTTAATTAAAAAAAGAACCTTATCTCCCACTTGAAATTCCTTTAGATGCCGCCCCTGATTACGTTTCCCAATTTTTAAGTCTCTTCTTGCGTTGCTCTCTTGATTAGCGAGGTCGCGAGCGAATCTCAGTCTAGTCGATAGTTCGGATTTGTATTTGGTAGGGTCAACGTTTGTCTCTTCCTTAATACCCCTTTCCCATGGTGTACGTGGATCAAAGCCATATAGCAGGCAGGACGGAGTATCCCTCGTCAGGGTTCTCCCCAGGCCCTTTTTAACGGGCGCGCCTGCCCGGCTGATTTTGGCGTCCGCCCGGCTGAAGAATACACGAAAAACTGCACAACACTGCATAATATTTTATTCGTTTTTGTTTTTAATTTTTGTCTGCCTGGTTATTTTAGCTTACCGCCCACCTGATAAAATTTTCTGGGGAGAACACTGCTCGTATTTTCATTGTCCGCGGTCCTAATACTAAAGAGGGCTGCATTGATAAATTCGTCCCATATATGAGGTTTCCCGTCGCATAGGCGCCTTAGCGTTTCAAGAATGCTTTGGTTAGCCCTTTCGACGAGACCGTTAGAGTTCGGACGATATGAAGTGGTGCATGTATGATCGATGCTCAGATCTTCTAACACATTTTTCATTACTTCAGACGTGAAGTTGGCTCCCCTATCAGATATCAATTCTTTAGGGACACAGTAGCGGCAGATAATTCCTTCAACGAAGGCCCTGGCAACTGTAATAGCCTTCTGGTCTTTTAGGGGAAATGCCTCAGGAAATCGAGACATTACATCAGTACTCATTAATATGTATTTGTTGCCATTTCCTGTCTCTGACATGGGACCGATGATGTCAACCGCCACTTTATCAAAAGGGCACTCGGCCCTTATTCCTTGTTGAAAAGGAGTCGGTCCTTTCTTTAGTTTGCATTTCTGGCATGTCTGACAAGCGTGAATGTACATGTCGACATCCTTTCCTAGCGATGGCCAAAAGTAGTGCCTTTTAAGTTCATTTATGGTTTTTGTTATGCCTTTGTGACCTGCTAATTTATTGTTATGACACGAATTTTCATGTCTTCACCAACGCACACCTTGCCCACACCCCGATCTCTTTTCCTCTCTCTCTTAGACTGTCTCTTGGGGAAATATTTCAGAATACCATTCTTTAATATAAATTCACCATATTCCCTAAATTTCTTGGGTGTTTGGTTATTTCTAGTTAGTGAATTGTAAATTTCACTAAACATGGGATCGGTAATTTGGGAGGACCTTATGTCTTCTACCCAATTATCATTAACTACCTTAACGATCCCATTACACTCCCTCACAGGAGGGCGGGAGAGGAAGTCAGCAACGACATTCTTTTCCCCTTTGATATGTGAGATCTGGATATCGAATTCCTGGATCTCCAACGACCAGCGTAAAAGGCGCTGATTCATGGCCCCAATGTTCGCTAAGAAAGAGAGAGGCTTGTGATCGGAGAGTAGGTGAATCGGAAAACCCAATACCATGGGTCTAAATTGTCTGAGAGCCTGCACCATAGCCAGCAATTCTTTTTCAATTACTGAATAATTGACTTGGGCTTTATTCAGTTTGGCGCTGAAGAACGCTATAGGGCGAATGCCCTGGTCAGTCTGCTGTTGAAGTACGGCACCAATGGCCTCTGCCGACGCATCCGTGTAAAGCAGGAAGGGCTTAGTGTAGTCTGGTGGGGTAAGAACGGGAGGGTGCATAATGGCTGATTTTAACGATTCAAATGCTTCCTGGCACTCACTAGACCACACGAATCTAGCACCTTTCTTGGTTAGGTTAGTTAGGGGGGTTATTATTTTAGACATGTTCTCGATAAACGGCCTGTAAAAGTTGGCCGCGCCAATGAAAGAACGTACCTGTTTTACCGTTCTCGGGGTTTCAACTTCAGCAATGGCACTGACATTCCCGGGGTCAGGGGTCAGGCCTTCTCGAGATATAACGTGACCGAGATATAGGACCTTAGTCATCATTATTTTACACTTCGACGGCTTCATGATGACATTGTGCGACTTAAAAATCTCTAGTATCCATTTTAGGATCTCTAGATGCTCCTCAGCAGTCTTAGTAAAGACAAGCACATCGTCCTGGAATACATGCACGCTTTGATAGTGTTTTTCGTAAAGGAGATCCGTTATGTATGACTGGAACGTGTGTGCTGAGTTTTTTGCGCCCTGAGGCATACGTGTCAACTGATACTTGCCCCAGGGTGTCTGAAATGCAAAGCATTTCCGAAGTTCAGGGGCTATGGGCAGCTGATAATATCCAGAATTAAGATCTAGTACGCTAAAAAATTTAAATTCATGTAAATTGTTTAAAATGTCGTGAATTCTGGGCATTGGATAATCTAGGGCAGTGGTGACATTATTTACTTTACGAAGGTCAAGTGTGATTCTTATGTCACCGTTGGTTTTTTGGACGATATGAATGGGGGAGTTCCAGCGAGATCGACTGGACTCGATAATCCCTGCTTGCAAATACGAGTCCAATTTGGTTTTTAGTGCGTCGAGATGGATTTTGGGAATGGGATATTGCCGGACAAATATCGGATGCGATTGATCGATGTCGAATTTTACCACGACGTTATTTACCCCAGATAACATCTCTATCTCCTCGGCAAAGTTTCCCGTATACATTTCAAGCAATTCGCTTAACTGTGTTTGAATCTCCCTATCAAGATCCCCTTTCTCAATACGATCAATAACCGTATTTTGAGCGAGAACAGTCTCCTCTGTTTTCGAGTCTCTAAACTGAAATTCAGCTTTGGTGATAAAATCATTTCCAATGATCCCTTTATATTTCCTGTCTCTAAAGTCATGGACTAGGAAGCGTCGGTTTCTGAAGTGAGATTTACCTATATACACATCAGCTGTAATGACTTGGTTGATAGAACTAGAATTATTAATGCCTGATAAAATTATATTTTTAGGGGTGATGGTTACTTTGTCACCTAACTGCCGGACAACTTCGTTATGGATGAGAGAAATCTCGCTCCCAGTATCAATAATCATGGGGATATCCATTTCCCCTATTTTAATATCTAAGTAGAAGAGGTCATTGTTCCCACGTCTAGCTAAGACTTCATTAGAGATTGTGTATGTGGACCGAGTTGTGGCTGCCTGCTCGGTCCTTTCTAGTTGTAAAGGACAATCTCGGAACAAATGATTTTGACCGTTGCATTTCCAGCATCCCTTACTTTTAGCAGGCCTAACGGCCGTGCGTGGTGGTCCCCTTCTTCTCTCTAGCGCGGCAATCTGCTTCTGCATGATTTCCATTTTCCTTGACTGCGCAGCCAGCTGATCATGATAATCGGTCAAACGTGCCTCCATCATAGATGTGAGATTTGCAGACATTTGCTTGAATTCTGACCGGACATCAGCTCGAATGGCCTCGGCATTGTTACTGCATGCCTGCGCCTGTTTAGACACGCCTAAACTTTCTGCTTCGGCTGCTAACTTAACAGCACTATCGAAAGAATCTAGCTCTTTCATCATGAAAATCATTCTCAGCTCTGGGCGCACTGTGTTTTTCAGTTTCCGGAGAAGCGTGTGATCCCTACGGTCATTGAAAGTAACATCCGCCTTCGCCATATGACGGAACAGGAGACGCAGCCTGTTTGCGTATAGCCGGACATTTTCTCTGACCCTTTGCTTGGCCTGATAGAAATCAAGTTCTGCATATTCTAAATTATCATCTTTATGAAATAGCTCTAATAGTAATCGCTTTACCTCATCATAACTGGTAAATTCGGATAGTATATGTTCGTTATAAGCATCTGCGGCTTTACTTTTTATCTTGGACCGGACAACACCTAAAATGACGGATTCAGTCCACCCTGCCAATTGCGCGATCGCATCCACGGCGTCAAAAAACGCTTTTGCGGAGATAGAACCTTCGTCTCCGGAAAAAGTGGGGATAAGATTAGTAAAGCCCACAAGAGAATCACTTTTAACGACTGACTGAGCTTCACCGCCATCGCCACTAGACATTTTAGTTCGGGCGCCATTGTGATATTTTAAATAGATGTATATTTAAATATTTGATTATAAATAAAAGACAAGGGTCAGCAGTGGCTTAAATAAACAAATAGCGGTTTAATCAAGAAGTATACAATCCATAGCATAATCGATTCCCAGAGAAAAATTAATCGATGATTAACATTAAACATAATAAACTCCTTCCCAATAAGTGGAAGATAAAAAGCTCCCAACAATAAAAGAGTCAAGCTAATATTGCTGTCCAAGTAGGCCACGGATTTCTTTAGGCTTAATGCCGCATAGTAAGGCTGCTAGGGGATACATAAAGACAGGGTACTTACGGTTACGACGATCTAGACGTGAAGACTTGCGGAGACACATTCTGCATAAGTTTTGTAAGGAGGGTTCGATCCACGATGCCCCTCATTCGAAGTACCCGCCTTATATATCCGCCTAGCCTTACCCACAATCCTATGCACGAAGCCCCTCTCCTGATTGGCTGCCTGCCGTTGGGCTTCCTTCGCCCCCTGGTGGGCCGTGTCTGAAACAGTCACAATCCTTCCGGAACGCTTGCTGTTGACTTCGGGCCTCTCATCCTCGTCAATGGGCGTCGATCTACGAAGCACGTGTGAAGGGGGGGTAGGTGCACAAGTTACAACATGTTGTAATTGACGGATGTCACAGTGTTGATGGTCATAATCTCACTTGAAATTTCATCAAGGGGCAATTGATTATAAGCCGATTGAAAATCAATTGTCGAAAACCAAGAACCACCGGCTAAATTTTCTGCAAAATTTAGTGACCGTTAAATTATACAATCCTGCTAACATAATGGAACCATCTTTCTTCTCTACCACAAGAATCGGTGTTGCCCACTTAGAATGCATTACAGGTTCAAGAACTCCTTCCAATACTAATCTGTCCAATTCTTGGCCATATTTATCACACAAGGCTAATGGTGGGCTACGCACGGACAAGAAAATAGGATTTGCCTCTTTTTGTAAAGGTAAAGTTAATTCAACCCCATTACATACTCCTACTCCTTGTTTAAAATCATTATCATATCTACACAAGACAGATTTTAACTTATCCTCTATGTCTTGAATAGAAGGTAAAGAAATATTTTCTTTTGTAGAATTCACACATTCGATTTCCGTACTTATGTTGAATTTCTGTGATAAGCAGTTCTTCATAACAACCCATTTCTTAAAGGAACTAAGCAAATCCTGACCCAATAAGGAAGTTACATATCCTTTAATTACATATAATTTGCATTTTCTTGACTCATCATCCCCCTAATATTGTTAAATCATGACCTCCAAAAGCACTCAGCTTTAATTGTGATTGTTCTAATGGAATCATCTTAAAATGTTTTTTATACTGACTCTCACCAATAATAGTAACAGCCGAACCTGTATCTACTTCAAAAGTCATGGGTTTGTCATTCACAGTCACTTGAACATGAAGGGGTTTTACTTGCATAGATGAATTTTCAACATGGAGTACTCTTAAGGTGTTACAGTTTAATTGTTGATCTTCATTAACAATAGAACTATTTTGCTTAACTTCTGATGACTCACCTACTGATGGCGTTTTTCTGCACATGATCTTCAAATGGCCTCTTTTTCCGCACACGTGACAGTTGTAATCCTTAAATTTACACTGTGGTTTCAAATGTGAACAACTGCCACAACAAAAACATTTTTTTTGAACAGGAGGAGACTCACTGTCTCTTTTAGGGGCATTTTTTTTTGTTATGCGAAACCTGCCTCTCACGAAATTTATAATGTTCAGTCGTCTTACGATTTTCAGTCTTAACGTGCTGCATCTTTGGAATCGCACATGGAACTTGATTTACAGTATTCAATTCAACTGCTTGCTCACCTCGTATGTCCTGAACATCTTTTTCTGTTGCTTCCCAAAGTAATGCCAACTCAACGATTTTCTCATAGGAACGATCTTTCGCAAACAAAAGTTTTCTTTGAAGGGTCTCAGATGCAATGCCGTTTATGAGCTGGTCACGCAGTCTATCCATTAAACCATCTTGAAATTCACAATCGTCCGCGACGGTTTTCAAACGCAATAAAAAGCCATGTATCGATTCGCTCGTGTTTTGAGTCAATCGGTGAAATCGAAAGCGAGCCGTAGAAACTGAGGGTTTCGGACAAACGTATTCCTCCATGATCTTTATCAGTTGAACAAAAGTCTTTAATTTCGGCAAATCAGGAAGACACAACTGTCTCATCAATCTTTAAGTTTTCTCATCCACGGCAGAAATCAAGAATGGCACTCTCTTCTCGTCAGCTACACCATTTACCTCCAACCACTGTTCAAAGCGTTCCACGAACAGCTTCCAATCATCCCCGAAAACGAAAGTTACTGATGCGCCGAAAAAATTCATCGTCACAGTTATTCCTCAGTTCAAAATTGTGTCTCACCTTGCTCAAAAGAAAGTTCATCAACTTCAATCGCATCCCTCGTCGCCAAATTGATGTATTTCATTAAAGAAAAGGCAGCAGGATTAACGAAAAACAAATGACGTTTATTCAAGCGCATGTTGCTTTTACAAGATGGCTACATACATCTCAGCAAAAGCGCGGGAGACGAGAGTCATCCCGCAGCAACGTACAAATCGTAAATTAAAATACAAAAGTACAAAATATAAACAATAATATTAATAATAGTAAATACATATCACTGTCAACTCCTGTAAGCTCAAAGAATAAAAAAAAAAATGTATCTGTAGAGAGTGAAGATAGTTTCAAAATGTTAATAGCGAAGCTTATAATATTCTCTGAAAATCAGTTAAATATAGTTTTTTGCCAAAAATTTGATATTTACATTACTTAAGAGAGATAAGGCCATGTAGAGGAAAATTGTTTTTTGTCTAAATTGTCTTAAGAGATAACACCATTTAGAGCAGAATGAAATTTTTAAACGATTGTGTTTCCTTACTACATTAACCTCATTTCATCCTCAAAGACTTGGCTCTAAAACTCCTGCCTAGACATGAAATTGCATTTTTTTTTTTTTTTGGCAGAACACTTATAAATTATATACATAAGCCTCTAATAAAAACATACATGTTAACCCAACTAGCTCAAACTCTGATAAGTCAAAATCCTGGATAAGTTGATTTAAATTAAGTTTTTGGTCCCATCTCCCTGAAGCATTAATTAGTGGGAATTTCACCTCTTAAATTCTTAACTCAAACATAAGTTATATTGAACCAAATTCACCTCAAGGTTTTTAATATAATCTTTGTGTTTTATTAAATTGGTCATTATTTTTATAGTATTTCTTTTGCTATGTGCTTTGTACATTATGAACCCGGTCGAATGCAGTCTGCTGCAACGTGAAATCGTCTCAAATGCAATTTTGGCAACGTGAAAAGCAAGTTTTAGCAAGTTTTGCCAGTTATTTTTCATTTCATGACATTTATATTACATGTTTACATGTTGTACGCTCGAAATTTTACAGAGAATTCACTTTTTTCTTCAAATTTTCATCCACTTATCATTGCCCAAATTTTTGTCCAATTTGTTAGCAAAGTTTTGAAAGAAAAATGGTAACAACAATCAGAAGTCTATTGCTCCTTCTAAAAACTCATTTGCGATCATTCATGCCTTTAAATGCTACCTCTAAAAACAAATGCACGCTTGTTTTTATTACTACGGTTAAAAATTCTCCCATGCAGCTGCCATTGATAGGAAGTTCGCAACAACAAAATCGATTTTAGTGTTCACGTTCAGTTTCGATTTGCACAACTGCAGTGGCTGCCAGCCACAGTGAAAGATTGTTGCAATGTTTTCTTTATCATGTAGACGTAATATTAAAGTTGAAAATGAAATTAAGTTTTAACAAGCAAAGCTTTTTGAGGCAATAGTCTGTATTTAAAGGCATGCTTGGGTATAACCTGGAAAAAATGGAGAGACGCTTTTCATGTTTTTTCGAATTCTATTTAATGTTTTTGTAATGTATTGTGTTTTAATTTATAACCAGATGAGAATGAGCAAGCCATCATTATCAAAACGAACTATCTAATAAGTTTTTTACAATAATAAAAGTACATAAGGAAAATTTTCCATTGAGACCTAATACTAGCACATGTAATGCTCTGCTACATATAATAGGGCAATATTTCTGGCATTGTTCTTAAAACAATTTTTTCATTTTCCTTATATGCAGTTCAAGTTAAGGATAATGTACAGAATTTGAAATGTAAGAAAAATTGGGGGATGAGTACAATGGATATAAAAGATATGTATGAGGGAAATACAGAGAATAGTTCAATCCCCTTCTTAAACTTGAGGATTAAAAGGACGAACAACAAGCTAGAATTTAGTATATATCGCAAACCGACACACACCGACGTACATATCCACAACCAATCTAACCATTCCTGGAGCCATAAATTGGCGGCTTTCATATTCATGGTGGATAGAACCTTGAATATTCCGCTGTCAAAAACCAGATTTTTCAATAAGATAAAATACATACAGGACATAGCGAGAAGTAATGGATATAGACCCAGACTAGTTCGAGATTTGGTACGTAGGAGAAAATTTGCCAAGCTAATTAAAGATTCCACTACCCTTAACGACAGACGAACCCCGACGTGCAGAATACCTATCACATACAACAAAGCGCTTTCTGCGAAGTTGCGCCCTATCTTTAGAGAGGCAGGTTTTGAAGTAATGCACTAAAAACCCCAAAGTCCTGAGGAACCTTTTGGGGAACCCCAAAGACAAGACTCCACCACTTTTACAGGCAGGGATCTATGAGATTGCCTGTAGTAAATGTCCGAAGGTGCACCGAGGAGCCACATGTAGGAACGAGGTTCAAAGAATATACAGACCATGCAAGATTTGGCTGCCCAGATAAATCGGCGGTCGCGAAGCACATGCTGGAGACAGGACATGACATACTGATAAAAGGTTGTCGATTGCTTAGACATGTAAGACACAGGAATTCATTGAACACCGTCGAAACTTTAGAAATCGCAAGGAAGGACACGAATACATTGTTAAATGGAGATGCAGGCCCTATCGGAGACTCTACTTTAATACGGATGCGTAAATTGCACGATAATTTCCTTTTCTTTTTTGGTATTGTTTTTATTTGTAATTAATTTGTTTTTTGTTTTTGTCTATTTGTTTTTGATATTTCACTAGCGCAGCACTTTGGGGTACTTCTCCTAGGTCCGCGCTTTTCTTCTGTTAAAGGAGGTTTCCTCTCACCATTGGTTATTGCTTGCTGGTAGTTCCTGACTGGAGGAAACTGTCCGCTTCCCATGAAAATGTCCCTGCGTTGTTGAAAGTGCTTACTGTGCGCGCTGCAGTCGTGGATGCATCCACAGCACTGATGGGGGGGGGGGGCGGATCTTAACCACGTGCAAGTTAACAGCAGGCTCCAGATGCTGCTTTCCCTGTCTACCTTCCATGCATTTTCGTATTTGTGTTCCCTATCAACTTGCTGTTAATTTACCAAATACTTACTTGGCATTGAATAATGAACTCAAGAAGTTCGAAATACGTATATGCGAAATAAATTTCCAATTGTGGACAAGAGGTGTTTTCCCTGGTCATTATAGCATTAAAGATACTTTTTTATTTTCATAAGATCATTTAAAATTTATAGATAATTTCATTTTATTTATCTCACATTTGTGAAATAAAAACTTTTTAATGACAATTCCGTTTTTTAACTCGATCGACATGTGCGAAGGTGAAGCACAATGAAGAGAATAACTAAGTGAGAAGCAACCAATCAAGCATGTGTTCTGATTGGTTCGTTTCGTTGGTCTTCTTTTATGAAATAGAGTGTAACCTCCAACCCCTAAATGTATGATATAACATATTCCCTCTTTGTATTGCACAGCAACCTAATAAAATTTTTAAAGTTTACAACATTTATTTGAAAATTTTTTATATTTACATTCATGAATAAAGCAAATAACTCATATTTATTTACAGAAATATCTTTTGGTGAAATACTGTGTTTAAGTTGAATGTCTTGGGTTCTGCACACTTTATTGTTCTGCATAATGTTTTAACGTGAAGAATGTGTTAAAGATAGATCCAGATCATCTTTAAAAAACATGTTATAATCTCAAGTGCTGATTTTGCTTCTTAGGAAGTAACTCTGTCGTGTTCGTGCCTTCATTCAATGTCATCTGCCTCCTCCTCTTCTTCACTTTTGCCATTTTTATTTCCGTTGCTGCTTGGGATTGCAATACTAGCACAGATTTCAATATCTGTTAAATGGCCTGTTGTAATGCCATCATTCACTTTCAAATAAGTCAGAAAATTTTGTGCTGAAATATTGTGATGGCGTTGGGTGCTGTGTCTGTTCTGTCTGCCTTTTAATAGCTTAAAATTAATAAGAATCAGTTATACCAATCATTCCTTAAATCGATTGAACCTTTAATTTCCGTATGATGATTCGTTCTTTAACTCCCAATAAAATGAGTTATCTTAATTATTACTACCTTTATTCGTGATTATAAGGTAAGAAATATTTCTTAACCGGCCTAAGCAGTAGCTTTCTCGATAATAAGGAAATATCCCCTTTATTGTAATCTGAATTTATTTTATTTAGTTGTGCCTGCAATAACATTTTAGAGTCAACAAGAGATCACCTCTCTTATTTGTCACCATCAGTTCCACTAATTAAGAGTGCCCACTGATAATTCTCCTTCATCCCCAGATGAATAAATTATTCATAACAAATCTATCATTAACTAGTAGCCTAACAACTATAAAAGGAAACATTCAGTTAAATAAAGTAAAATTGAAACTTTTATTCAAATAGATAGGGTAATTAGTGTGTTAGTGAATGATAATCTAAGAATGCAAATGAACATTAAATCAGATAACAGTATGAGACAAAGTTGTAAAGAAAATCTTGAATATCATTAAATTTTTACGTAGCAATATAAGTTTTCCCTATTTATGCGAATTATCGTGCCTCAGTGCAGAGTTTATTCAGTTAATACGGTTCGTGTAGAGAAAGAACTATCAGAATGAAGTTCACAATTTCTATTTAAACTGTTAGTCAGAGAGAAACAATGAACATTAACTTATCTGTGCACCTTTTCTGTGATCACCATTACCATAGCTTGAACACACTTGAAAGTATACACCAACACTAAGCACCGCCTTTCTCGTAGTCCCTCCGATGCCCTGGCTTTTCATCGCTGCTCCTTCCGTTATCCGATGCTTGATACGTTGAGCGTTCGCTGAGAACCAGTCGCTACACTCCGTTGTGGTTGCTGTTGCTGTTGTGGATTCCGCTTGCTCACCACCAAGGTGTTTCCACGACTGCCGTCACCGATAGCTCACGATTCGAACTCGATGTTGCTCGTTGTCCTTGTCCTTTTCGCAGATTTATGTTGCTGCATACTGCCTTCACTGATCGCCTTGGTAGTATTCGCCTTCATTCAAACAGGTACAACATTATCGTCGACGTTCGTCTTTTATGCTTAATATGGGATTTGCTCTATCACTTGCATTGCTCATGACAGCTCTCCGAAGACAAGCCTTTCGTGAGCAGAAAGTTTTTTGTGCAAGAGTGATGATAGAAAACCCCAGTAAACGTGAGAGAGAGAGTGCACTGTATTTTCCCCCTTTTATAACCTTTTTGAACGCAGCACGGGAAAACCTATTCAACCAACTATCGTTCTCCACCTCTCTTATCTCGAGTCGCTTTTAGCAAGCGAAACTCTAGGTTTCCCATGATCATGGATGGCAACAAGCAACAAGTTTATTTATAACTTTGTTGCCTTTTCTTTGCACACAATCATAACGAAAATTTAAACAAAGAGGAGGGATAGAACTACAAAAGGAAAAATAAATTCTAAACTTATTGATTATAAGCAGAATATAAAATTTGCTCAATGAAATCATCTTTTATTGCAGAGATAAAAGGCCAATGAAGATTCATGTTTAAAATGAAGGAGAATCAATACAGAAAAGTATATGTAAAATATATTTGTTAAAAAGGAAAACTAATTAAACACAGATTCAAATGATAACTGAAATTTGGATCTAAGTGGCATATTCCAAATATGCCACAATATAGCTTGCCTTGCAAAAATTCTCACTTGGGAAAGCCTTCAATGTCATCATCTTCATCTGAATCAGCTTCTATAACACCACTGTCATGTGCAATAAAGCCAGCTTGATGGTAGCATAATTGTATGGTTGTTGTGGGCAGCGATTTCCATGCTGCACAATTTTGGATGATTGCTCTATTCCATGAATCAAACCATGGATCAAACAAGGCATTTTGCTGAAAGCATTATAGAATTAATGATTCCTTGGTATAAGGGTTGCAAGTGCAACGTTGTGTTTGATGGGAAAAAAAATTTAAGTTTAATTTGATTTAAATTTTTCCAGAGCAGTTGTCATGCAGAAACACTATTTTTTGTGATTGGCTATTGTTCTTGGCCAGTAGCTAATTACTGGGCTTAACTGAGCACCTTTCAAAGGCCCTTTGTGAACAGCAGTAATGAAAATAACGTGCAATATTGAAATTAGAGAAAAACTTCGTTATAACCGATATTTTGGTTTGCTGTAATGGATTACAATAGTACAGAAACTCCTATATTGCTGACCGTTCTACAAGATTACTTTGTAATATCTGAAATTTCGTTATAAGAAGCTTGCTGTGTTGCCTTAGTACCTCATTTCTAAGGCTTTCTCACGAGCTTACTGTCTTGATCAGTTGTCGCTTTGCAGTCGATGTAATCAGTGTTGCTGGCTCTGTGTTCCTGTCACTGATCACCAACCACTATTGCTTTGCAGTTGTACCTGTCCCCCATGGCTCCGAAAACTCCCGCCGCTCTGCCCTCGCTTCTACTGGGTGGCTCTTGCAGTTTGTGAGCGATCTGTTCTCGATAATCCTTTTAGAAGGTTCATATTAAGTCTCTTATCCTTAAGCACTGTTTTTTTGTGACGGTTTATGCTGGGTCCCTACTCCGGGCAAGTTTCTCAAATTGCTGGCTAGTAATGCTCTAACTTAAGACACATAAATCTAGTGCTTAAATCTAAATGAAGATTAGATTTACTTACCCTTCGTATGCTTCTACCCCCGTAACCTGTCATTCAAATCAATGAACCCACCCCTCTAAGATCCTTTTCTTAAGAAATGCCACGGGGTTTTAACTTTCCTATAAATGGCCTACTCGTGATCGTATAGTGAAATATCTACGTAACAAAGTGTCCCACACTGAAGATTTAATAGATTACTACCCCTCTATGATCCATTCGTTCATTTGGCAAATAAAATAGGGATTGAGACATGACATATAATTGAATGAATAATATTTAATAAAGGATTAAATTTAAGTAATATCAATACAAAGTTGAGAAT
Organism: Rhysida immarginata; assembly: GCA_023313115.1. Lineage (NCBI taxonomy): Eukaryota > Metazoa > Arthropoda > Chilopoda > Scolopendromorpha > Scolopendridae > Rhysida > Rhysida immarginata. The sequence continues at coordinate 367,582 of JAHWFO010032584.1, forward strand.
CAAAATAAAGCAATTTAAATAAATTCTAAAGAGCATCAATGATATGTATTACTATTTGCCATAATACATGCATAAATTATAAGTATGTTAATAATCTTAGCTTAAGAGAGCAATCTAACCCTGAACATATTAAAATTCTACTCAGTTTAATTAATTAATATAAGACATGTGCTCTAGGCAATGTTCCCCTTGATTTCTTATTTATTATCAATTATGCTATCTTGCTTATGCTACCAGCCTTAGGCTTGAAATGAGTTCAGTTTCTTTTGTCTCTTACACGATGAGTGTCACATTAAATTACACCTTTTCGCGTGGGCCCAAGAAATAAAACACAGTACTTACCTTTACTGTCGACTCTCGAAGTTTCCACTGATTCTGCTGATATCGTCCGGCGCTTGTCCACCGATGTCGGTCGTTTCCGCGGTATCCCCGCTGTTGCTGCGCTGATTCAAGCTCCTCTCCTCGAGTTCCCAGATCGCCAACTTCGTCGTTGCCTACTCAGCTTAGAGCTTTAAAGCAATCTAGCTAAAACGCCCGCTAGACTCTTTATTACCGCTCTACCCCACTGATAGGCACGGGCTCTCTGGTCGGTTGGTGGTCACCTGAATCCTCGCATCACGCCGTCGGTTGCCGCTTCGACGTCCGTTCGCCTGCTCATGTAATCGGAGCGTGGTTCGCCTTGCTTACGACCGGCCTTAGTCATCCTTTCATACGCCTCCAGCCGCCGTCGGTCAGCTCTCTCCTCTCGAAGTTTGATTTCAGCCACCGTTAGTTCTTACGTCTTGCCACTCATAGTGTCAATCGCCAACTCTCTTAAAACGAAGAAACATTTCCTTGAGATACCCCGGCACTCTGGGATAGCTCTCTTTCTTTTAATTCCAAGAAGCAGACTACCCTGTCGGTATTTCACTTTTATCATCCCCTTTTTACACTATTCCCCCCTCTTGCTATTTTCGTCTCCGATTTCCTTGTATCAGTTCCCCCCTTCTTCTATTGTATTAAATAAGGAGTATTCCAGGTGCCGTTAATCCCAAGAGCACATGTCTAAAAAAAAGGCCTAATATTATAAATTTTGATTTACATATATGTTCAAGGGTTAATTGTAACTAAATTCTCAAATGATAAAGAGATTATAAATTTATGTTCATTTGCAAAGTTTCGGAAAGTAATGCTAACTTCTCTTAATGATCTAAAATTATAGTTCATGCCTCATTCGACTCATTAAATTGCCAGAACGCGGATTTTTTATTTCATTCCCTTCCCTTTTGTTTCTAAGTTAATACAGTTTGAGTTTAATTGCTCAATAAATGACAGATAGACATGGGTTGCTCCAATCCATGTCTATGTGTACATATTTAATATGTCACATTTTAATAGAAGACACAACAATCCTAAAACAATATGCATTTATGCATGTTCTTAGCTAGCACTGTCTTTAGATCAGGATGCTGGGTGATCCTTCAGCATTTTCACATGCTCACATTTTCCTTGCATCTCTCTAGTTTAATTTCCCTTCCTGCTCGCTTCTCTCTTGCCCTTTGACCTTTTATTGTTGGTTTTTCTCTGCTTCTCGCTCCCCTCTCCCTTCCATTTTCCTCATATTTATTATCAGCATCGTATTGCCATATACCAGCTCTTAATCTAATTATTTAATATTGGTTTGTTAGTTATTTATAAATTTCTCTATTATTTACATAAGATATTTATACAGGATGTCAAAAAAGTCTGGTTACATAGCAGATATCTCAAAGCTGCCAGGTAGGCGAGATCTGATGAGTGTGGTTTATAGGTAATGGGGGAGGGGGGGGATTCATTGCTGCACTCAAATTTGACTTTCTTTCTTGCCCTTTTTCTCAAAATCTTTCAAGGGGAAGGTTGTTGTGGTAAAATAAATATTGTTTGAATATTTATTTGTGATTTAAATCGGAAAGTAATGGGGCTAGATTTAACGGAAAAGTAAATATCCTTTTTTTTTTTTTTCCTGGCAGAATCAAGGTCCTCCTTTGTTAGGAACGCACGTGGTCTAAACTACTCAACACTAAACAGTTCACTAGTCTCAAGATTTCAAAGCTTCAATAATTAAACCGTTCGTAATTCAAAATTGAATGCTTTCATAGTCAAACTATTCCCAAATGACAATATGCAGACAGTGCTTAGGTTATGGCGAACAGGCTAGGTATTCAGTTAGGCCCAAGGGGTACTTACTGTCGAGAGAGACATATACTCCCTCGTGGTGTAGATCTGTGACGATGATTATCGTGCTTGAGCGGTGATTTCTGCGATAGCATTCACACAGATGTTTCTTCTCCGTCCAAACGATCCATGACTAGGACTAATCTTTGAAGTTGATGCCACTGTCGATGTCGATGGGAAAAAAAACAGCAAACAGGCAACAACTCCTGTCCTTAAGTCCAACTTGCCTTCTCTCTATCATTCTTCTCTCCCAGCATGCCCTACGCCGGAAATCCCCTTTCTTTTCACTCCGGACCTAAGGTCACTATTTTTTCCAGATAGGCCAAACAACCCGTAATGGCCAATCTCACCAACACTGCCTATTTGCACAGAAGTTCACTATATAAGCCCACTCAAAAGGAGACCCAAACAAAATACAAAATCCATTATGAATATAATGGTGACAATTTCACAACTCCCCCTCAAAGACACAAGACGTGTATGCAGTTAAGCATTAGTCTTATTCTTCATAATGCTGCCATTATCGGGATCCGTTCTGCAGTCGTTTGTAGTCCATCCGAGGTAGATCACGTAGAGCATACCTTCTTTGCTCTGTCGTTTGGTCACTCTCGTTGATTGGCTGTTGCTGGGTGTGAGCATATATATGCCTCCTATATACACATGTATATGTGTGTGTGTGTTGTCATCATCATCCTCGTCCTCCTCGCTTACTTGTGGGAGTTTTGGTCGACTCTCCTCCTGCAATGATCATCCCTCAAACCAAACACGCCATACTCTGCCTTCAGCCTATCCACATGCACTGTCTGCTTATCTTTGGAATTAATGTTTTCAATTGTGTAATTCACTTCATTTAATCTTTTTATGATACAGTACGGACCACCATATTTAAAACCCAATTTGTTCTTCACTCTACTCTTTAACAATAGGAGAACCCTGTCCCCCTCCTTAAAATTGCTCACCCTTCTACCTCTATTCCGTTCCATTACACGTTTCTTTCTGTTTACATCACTTTAAACCTTAGCTATCCGTCTGGCTACCTCTATCCTCTTTACCAAGTCAGATTTGTATTTGTCTATGTTGGGTCCTTCCTCCTCCTGGTCCCCTAACGTCCACGGGGTATTGGGGGTCACAACCGTAGAGCAAGCATGCTGGGGTTTCTTTTGTGCTAGAATTATATGTGGTATTGATGTTAAAGAGTACCTTCACAAGCAATTTCATCCCATATACCCAGCATTCCCTCACAAAGACGCCGCAAAGTTTCAGTAATGTACTGATTGAGATGCTCAACCGAACCATTAGCATTGGGGCGGTATGCCGTTGTACATATATGAGTTATTCCAAGATCACTAGTTACCCTTTTTAATACTTCAGATGTGAAGTTCGCCCCGCTATCAGAAATCAGCTCATTAGGTATACCGTACCTACATATTACTTTATTAATAAGAATCTCTGCCACTGTTTCCGCCTTTTCATTTTTCATAGGGACCGCCTCCGGGAACCGAGTCAGAGTATCCACAAATGCCAATATACTCTATCTGGCCATTAGTCACCGGACACCCATCCCAGTTTGCTTCTCCAGACTCAGTACCATGTCAGTATGGTATAGAGCCACCTTTCGCTGCAATCACAGCCTCAATCCTTCGAGGAAGACTGTCCACCAATGAGCGACATGTCTCGATGGGAATCTGCTCCATTCCTCCTTCAGAGCAGCGGACAGCTTAATGGTGTTGTTTGGGCAGTACCGAAGTGTGCCCACAAAGTTGGCAGTGTGGCATTGTCCAGAACTGTTTGGTAGGCCTCGGCATTCATGTTTCCACGAACCAAGACAAGCGGAACAAGACCGTACCATGAAAAGCAGGACCACACCATAATGCCACCTCCACCAAATTTGACTGTGGGCACGACACAGTCCTGTATGAAACGTTCTCCGGGCATACGCCACACCCACACATGTCCTTCGGACCTCCACAACTGGTAGCGGAATTCCAGGGTCCACTGGCGGCGTTCATGGCACCACTGCAACCGATGGGTCGCATTGCAAGCTGTGATGTGTGGCTTGTGAGCTGCTGCTCGACCAAGGAAACCGAGTGTGGCGAGTTCACGGCGGATGGTACGATCACTTGCATCAGTACCGGAACGATCTCGAAACTCCTATGCCACCATGTGTAGTGGAGCCTGCCGGTTTGCCGTTACCACACGTCTCAGGCTTCGACGGTCACGATCCGTTAATTTCTTCGGTTTACTGGGTCTGGGTGGGCATGTCATAACCCTCTCTCGCTTCCACTTCATGATGACATCACCCACTGTCGTGTGGGGTATCGAAAACTTGTTAGATGTCACGGATCGAATGCCCAAATCGGTGGGCTCCGATAATCATTCCTCTTTCCACCTCACTCAGCTCTCATCTTTTGTTCATTGTGACTGCAGTGGTTGCTCTTAATGTATTCTGACCTGTCAACACCTTTACTGCCTTTTATGCAAGTGATATGTAAATTAGGGCGGCTACCATGCACACTTGGAGAGGTGTCCGGTGACTAATGGCCAGATAGAGTATATTTATTTCCATTACTAGTCTGTGACACTAGACCTATTATGTCCATCGATAATTTCTCAAAAGGTCGACTTGCTGTTATGCCTGACTGAAACGGTGCGGGTTCCTTTTGCAGCCTACTTCATTGGCAAACCTCGCATACTCGTATGTATTTTCCAACATCCTTAATCAAAGACGGCCAAAAATATTTTTCTTTGATTGCATCAACAGTCTTATTTATGCCCCGGTTGGCTGCTAAGTTATTGTCGTGCGCCACCTCAATAATTTTTAGTACCATGTCTTCCCCCAAGCACATTTGTCACGCTCACCTCGATCTCTATGATCCTTATCCTTGTAGGCGCGATAACTACACCAAAACAGCAGATTCCCCTTCATGAAAAATTTTCCTTTTGACCTATGGCCTCTTTTGGAAACTATTTCCCTTCTCTATTCTCTTAATTACCTGTGCGAAGTATGGGTCGCTTTCTTGAGCGCGTTTTAACTCTGAAGTTAGGTTATCTGACACCAATGATATAACCCCAAAACAGTCCCTCACGCTAGGTCTAGAAAGAAAATCAGCAACCACGTTGTTTCTTTCCCCTTGAATGTGATCAATAATCAAGTCATATTCCTGTAATTCCAGGGACCATCGCAAAAAGCGCTTATTCATTGGTCCCAAATTCGCCAGGAATTTCTGTGGTTTGTGATCGGCTAATGACTTTTTCGGAAAACCTAGCACAATGTGACGGAACTGCCTCAGGGCCAATACCCTTCCCAGAAGTTCCTTCTCAATAATACTATAATGAGATTGGGCGCCTTTAAGCTTCGCACTGAAAAATGCTATTGGCTACGTCCCCTCTACAGTTTGTTGCTGAAGGACCGCACCCACTGCCTCACCCGATGCATTAGTATGTAGCATGAATTCTCTAGTATAATCAGGGGGGGGGGGGGTCAATATTGGTGGATTACTTAAAACCGTTTGTATCTTATCAAAGGCTGCCTGACACTCAGCAGATAATATGAATTATTCGCCTTTCTTAGTTAAATTCATAAGAGGGACTAAAATCCCAGATAAGTTTTCTATAAATGGCCTGTAGAAATTCATTGCCTCCACCAGGGATCTAACCTGCTTCACGTTACAAGGAGGACACAATTCTCCGATTGCTTTAACATTCTCTGGGTCACGCTCCAAGCCTTTGTAAGAAATCACTTGCCCTAAATATGTAGCACTCGGCATGGCGAACCTACATTTGGATGGCTTCATTATTATATTCCTGCTCTTGAATATAGCGGGAAAATCCACCTTAATATCTCCAGATGTTCATCCATAGTCTTAGAGTATATCAAAACATCGTCCTGGAAGACATATACTCTCTGAGCCAGGCGCTCATACAGTAGGTCCGCCATAAACACCTGAAAAGTGTGTGCCGAGTTGTTTGCACCCTGGGGGATACGCGTGAGCTGATATTTACCCCAGGGCATCGTGAACGCAAAACATTTTCTCAAATCGGGTGAGATCGGCAGCTGATAAAACCTGGAATTTAGATCTAAGACACTAAAATAGTTGTAATCATGCAAGTCCTGCAACAAGCCGTAGATCCTCGGCATTGGAAAGTCCAGTGTCGTAGTTGCATTATTCAACTTGCGAACATCCAATGTGGCCCTGATATCACCATCTCCCTTTTTAACGACATGGAGAGGAGAGTTGCATCTGGAACAACTGGTTTCTATAATACTTGCCGCCAGATACTTCTGGATTTTTTCTTTAAGAGGAGGCAGATGGATTCTAGGTATCTGGTATTGCCATACAAATACTGGCTTTGCTTGGTAAATCTCAAATGATACTTGTATAGCAGTGATCCCTGATAGCAACTCCACCTCTTCGGCGAAACTGTCCCTACATTTGACCAACAGTCCATGTGATGATCTGCTATATCCCCTTTTATCATATTATCAAGAATAGCATTGTTTGCCAAAACAATATCTCTGTTCTCACCATCCCTGAGTTCAAAGCTTACTCCCCTAAAATATCTCCCCCCTCCCCCAGAATACCCACATAAGACCTCCTCGGTAAAGGGAGCACCAGAAATTTCCTACGGTGAAAAGTATTGTTCCCAACCTTTATGTCTATCTGGACGGCCTTTGTCACCCGCCTCTCTGTCACCCGCCAGAACTACATCCTCAGATAACCAATTACTCTATCACCTAAGTTGGTTGCCACCTCCGCCTCTATAATAGATATTTGGCTCCCCGTGTCCATTAGCATGGGAATAGTGGTACCGGAGACCTCTACATCCAATTGAAACAAATCACCCTCCCCCCTACAGGTCCTTACGAGATTTGCCTGAAGGCTTGTTTGCCGGGGTGTCATAATTGGCGCCGCGGCCCTTACCCGTTTAAAGGGCACTGACTGGAAATATGCCCAAGCTCCTTTTGTTGTGTCTTTCTCTTTGTTTCTGCCCTATTTTGCTCTCCCTGCTATCTTGCTGGCTCAGTGCTGACAGTATCTCCTGTTGTTTTAACATGAGCTGTTGGCATTGAGCCATCTGTGCCTCCATTTGTTTCATTCTTTTGTGAAGGCTTTCCATATCCTAATTGATGGATGTTTTCAGTTAGTATATGGCATTCGCTTGCAATCTATGGTCCGAGTGCCCTTCATCTGATGCTTCAGCAATATTAATCGCCTCTGAGAACGTACTGGATGCTTTACATATGAAGATCGTCCTTATGCCCTGCCTGACTGTCTTCTGAAATCTTAAGCCGTGTGGGCTCTTTACGATCTTGAAAGGCTAGTTCTACCTTGGCCATGTGGTTAAACAGTAACCGCAATCTATTGTGTATTCCCTGGGACTCTCATTCGCTCCCTGCCTGGCTTGGTAAAATGCCAATTTGGGCACCTCATTTGGAGTGGAAAAAATTTCCATCAAGCGTTGCTTGATCTCTACATATGTCTTACATTCCACTTGTTTATGGTCATTATATATGGAGGCAGCCTTACCTTTTAATTTTGAGCGCAGGACCCCCAACGTGACTAAATCTAGCCATCCCGTCATGGTGGCGACCGTGTCCACCGCATCCAAGAATACTTTAAGGTTGGCAGACCCCTCCTCCCCAGAAAACTTTTAATGGGGACTATGTTCGTAAACCCCACAATTACATCACTTTTAATTTTCCTTTGAGCCAGCGACCCGCTACCCCCACCAGAGTTTATTTGTTTGGGTGCTATTGTGGTAAAATAAATATTGTGTGAATATTCATATGTGATTTAAATCGGAAAGTAACAGGGCTAGATTTTTTTTTTATATTAAGTAAAAACAGAAGAAACCTTTATTTACAACAAATTTAGACAAAAAAAAATTATTCAGAATATTAAAGTTAAATATTCTGAATAATTTTTTTTTGTCTAAATTTATTGTAA
>JAHWFO010032584.1:410722-447518 GCA_023313115.1 Rhysida immarginata
TAATCGCGTAATTTTTCGTGAAGTTATGAACGAGCGAAAAATGCCTACTTTGACATTTTTTTTTTACGATTTTTTTCACTTTAGATTGGGAAGGGGTCCGAAAAAGTTTTATTTTGACTATGAAAATATTTGAATTTTACAAAACTAATTACACAGATCGAAAGAGGAAGAATTAAATATTAAAATAGCAAAGTTTCGTTTTTTTTGATTTTTTGACCCAAAATTCGAATTTTCCCCCCGCGAATCCCCTTAAGCCTAAAATTACAAAAAGTGAGTACCAGGCTGGTGAATAAAGAAAACAACGAGTACAAATGAGAATGAATACATTTGCACTCGTGTGACATCAACTATGTCACACACTAAATATTGACGAATGTCACAAAATAATTATCTTATGCAGCTACATATATCAAACTGCTTGTATATTTCAACCCCTACATTTATTTTCTAGCAATAGGCAAAAATATTTATCTGAATGTAATAAAAAAAAATGACATATAGACTTACTCAGAGTACTAGAGCATAAAAGGAGAAAATTTTCATATTGCACGCGCACTGACACCTCCATTACACAATACCGCAGTCCAGAACTGGAAAAACCAATTCAAACCACAGCAGAAGATACTCCAGCTTCCGATGTCTTAATTATGTTTAAATGGAATTAGAAAATATTATAGTATTTCAATAAAAACCGAGCCCTTGCAATCGTCCTCCCCCTGTCGCTACATCACTTTTGGCTGTGCCATTGCATTACGCCATCAACCTCATTAGAGAGAACAAAGGAAAATTGAACTTCGCGCCGTTGCTCGTAATAGGGGGAGCTAGTCACGTGGGTAACGCACACAATAGCATCAAATGACTTGTTTACGTTAGCCAGCTCAAAGTACAATTTGACATAAATTCAAATGAAAATTCATAGAAAAATAACTCAAACATATTTTAAAAATTTCTTCTCCCGTCTGTCATGAATAAAACGACCTAAAATATGACTATTTTCATTTTTCGTGAACCTTCATGTATAAATTCTGAAAACTTTTGAAACTGCGTATTTCATTTCTGTGACATTGTTTAACGATTTCTATTAATTTTTCCAAAAAATTGAAATATATAATATGAAAATGAAATAAATGCTATAAACCAACAAACATCTCTGATTTTTTACAAAAATTTTCGGTCTGAAAGGACCATTTATTAATTTACAAAAAAAAGTTTACCGAGTTATCACAGAAATCACTTTTTCCTTCAAAAAATGGCATAGCGTAAGACGGTTAAACCAGAAATTTAGATGGTGCCACGTCATTGCTTTTCACAAAAGATAAGGAAGGGGAGGCTTAAAATTCCTATTATGTGATTTTCTAGCTATTCACAGGCAGGTGTGTTCCCTTTAACATCAAATTACGTTTAACTTTCCAAAAAAAAAAAGTAAAAAAATTGCACATTCATTTACAGTCAATTCTCGTTAATACGAAACTGGTTAATACGTAATTCCGGTTAATAAGAAGACATTTTGTGGCCCATCCCTGAGAAAGCAATTACTATGCAAAATTTTCTGCTTTATACGAACATATTTTTATTAAAATACGGTTTATACGAAGGAAAATTTCATAATTTTATTGAAAAATAGTCCTTTTAGGAACAATTTTAATGATAAAATTTCAGATTTCGAAGTGTATAGTTAATAAAAATAATTTTCAAAGTCATTTCATATGTGATTGCTTCTGAATTATTCGAATAAATGAATACTCGATTTTTTTTTAATCAGTCGATACTTTTTATTCGATAATTTTTAAGTAAATATCGAATAAATAATGATTAATCAAATAAAAATACAAATTCGGTGATAGTTTTTTATTTTATTGAACAAAATCATCAATTACACGAATTTTAAAGAGAACAGATTACAAAATCTAAATTTTAAAAACTATTGTTTACAAATTCCAGTATTTAACATCTAAGCTCTGTAAAAAATGCCAGAAAGTCGATTCCTTGACGGTGAAATAATTCTTCCTGCTTGAGAAAATAAACATTCTGATGGAACAGCAGTTGAAATTAAACTAATATATTTTTTTGCAATACTATAAACATTGGGATAGATGAATTCCAAAGCCTATGCCTAACCGTTCCTGGATGGTTGTCATATTTTCATCCCCCTCAAAATTTGAAAATCGAATTTTCATGTAATACTCGATGGATTACTCGAATTTTTATGCAATACTCGATGGATTACTCGATTTTTTATTCGAAAAAAAAATATCGGTTATTTAGTCGAATTTTATTTCACGATTGGAAAAACGCGGATCTGAATCACGTACTTTCAAACTAACGGGAAATCTGATTCGCAAAATCTGAATCAAGTGCTTTCAAACTAACGGGAAATCTGATTCGCGAAATCTGATTGGTTCAGCTATTCAGATCTGAAATCCTGTCACATGGCGCTCAAATCTTTATTTAAACAAGTGCAATATCGGCATCGTTTCAAAATTAATTTTCTCATCGCTATAACGCAGTTACCTAATTTTATTACAGTCAGGAATTTTATTCCATGTCAGCTTCAAGCAAAAGGAAACGAAAGGATCTTTCATTAGAACTTAAGTTACAAATTCTGAATGCAGTGGAAAAACCACATGCTATAAAAGGGCAGGTTGCTAAAGACTTTGACATTCCACCGTCAACATTATCAATGATACTTAAAAACTCTGAAAAGATAAGACAACAGGCTGAATCGAGTGGAACTCCGAGAAGAAAACGATTGCGAAAAGCAGCACACGAAGACATGGAAACGGCACTTTTAACTTGGGACGGTTAACCTTTTTGGGACGCCCGAGTGCCATATGGCACTTTTACTCGTTTTTATAATATAGTCAGAAATAAAAATTTTTATCTTTTTAATCATTCAGTCGAAGAAAACGAAAATTACTGTATTCTATACAGGAAACCTTTCTCTATAATAATACAGTATAATTAGCTTAGAGAATGAGATATTGTATTTATTATAATTAATTTAAAATGAACAGATAGATAATAGTTAATAAATAAAAATGAAAAATAAAATAATAATTAACAAATAACAAAATAATAGTAAAAATAAGTAAAATCAAAATAAAACTATAAAATCAAATAAAAAGCCGACGTTTTGGAAGAGCCTATCCTTTATCAAAGCAAAAAAGGATAATTCTCTAAAAGCAAATAGAATATTAGAGAATTATCCTGAAGTTATGAAAGTTGTACTAACGGACGGGTTTATATATAGTTTGCATGGGGAATAGTAAGACGTTATTGGCTGACAAACAAGAAGAGAACAAATGAGATTAATTAGACGAACTGTTGGGATAGGACACGACGGAGGACAAATAGGAAATAATAAGGGGGCGGTGAGAAAAATGTAATAGGATGAAACATATGAAAGTGAAATTATAAAAACGTTTAGGAATGATAGGGTGCCTAGCAAAAAGATTACGTAAAATTATTCCTGATTATAAGTAGACAAAAAAGGGGGGCTGTCATGAAAGAATATTATTGACATTGTTTAAAATTATCGATTTTATGATTCCCTGACTGTACTCGGTTTAAAAAAATAATAAAAATTCCCTGACCATTCCCGGTCGCTAGTCACCCTGTAAATAGTCCCACATGTAAGAGCATCGGGTCAAAGGTAAAAAAATATGAAAGGACATTGAAGAACATTGAAAAGAAGTAATAAAAGATAAGATAAAGAAAGAAGAAAAGGACCCATAGGGCTTGCGACAAATTAAGGAATAGCTGAAGTTGGAAGGGGACATGGGAAAGGTAATGAGGGAATGGTACCTTTGCTAAGGTTAATGCCATTAGGGGTGAGGGAATTAAATTTCCAAATAAGAAAAGACTCGATTGCTTTCTTTCTTTTTTGCTATGGAAGTTACTACGAAGAATATAAATGCTGATGACCTGTAAAGAGTGACCAGGGGAATTAAAGTGTTTAGCGACAGGGGTGTCAGCATTGCTAAGAATATCGAACTTATGCCTGGCAAATCTGGAGCATATGGTATTGCCTGTCTCTCCAACGTACTGTTTCTGGCATACTTTGCAATGTAACAGGTAAATTAAGTTGTGAGAAGTGCAGGTCAGGTTCTGGTTAATCTTGAAAGTAAAGGAGGAGGCACTGCTGGAAATGGAGGTAGCAGGGTTAAGAAAATGACAGACACCGCAACGCTTTGCATTACAAGGAGAACATCCCTTAGTGGAAGTGCGTGGTTTGGTAATAGCAGCATGGACCAGAATATCTTTAAAATTAAATGTCCGTTTAAAAGAAACTTTTGGTGGTTCTGGTAGAATAGAGTGGAGAAGAGGAGAATTGTCAATAATGAACAGGCGTGGATGTTACAAACTGAGGACATGTTACAAACTACAAATAATGAGGAGAATAATTTAAAATGAACAGGCGTGGATGTTACAAACTAAACGTCGATCTTATATACCCATTACATACTTCTTCATTTTAAAATACTGTATATTTACTCTCTGCTTAATAAAAACCTGCTTTTTATGAAATTTCGTAGCTTCCTTAATTGTTCCATACAAGTTTTTCTGCATAAATATATATACAAATTTTTTTATCTTACCTTTACTTCATCCTTGTAATTTTAGTGCCGTCTTTCTTTTCGATTTCGCGAAGTTGAACTTTCGTGCCAAATTGCGAGATTGTTATTGCAGTTGGGTTTAGGGAACTTTTTTTTATTTTAATCCTAAAAGTCTTTTCTTTATTATAAGTATAATGATAATTCATAAAATGAATTTAGAAAATAGAAATAAGGTAAATTGTAGGCGGATTCACAACAATGTGTGACTGCCGCCATGATGACGTCATTTCAGAATGCATTCAGAAATCCACCTCCCCCCCGCTCCTCCTCCTCCTCTACAGGGCCGCTTCAATGCTTAGAAGATTGGAATGTAATTTTGTTTTTATCCGTTTATTGTTTACTTTATAAAGAATTGTTCACATCACATTAAGACTTATAATTTGGATGTGGACTGGTAAATACTAGTAAATGGACTAGTATATATGCATTCGGAATGTTTATATTATAGTTAGACATTTTTGGTTAACGTTTCATTATTTTGCATGAATAATAAAACATCTATTGAACCAAAAAAATTGTTTTTTCGTTTATGCACCAAATTGTAATAAATGCTTTTAATTTTAAATTAAAATATATTGTAAAATTATATTTACAATATCCAAAATGATTGTAAACTTATTTAAAATTCGCACATAAATTCATTTTCAATTAGCTTCATTTGAAAATGTAAACAGTATTCATTTGTTTCTATATGAATTTTCATGTTTATAAACACATGTCATTGAATTTTAAAAAAAATAATACAAATTTTATAATAATAAATGAATATTTAATTTTATTTTAGCATACATGCAATTTACAAGCGCTATTTTTTTGTATAAAATGCACATAAAATCACATTCTCAAGAGCTCTCTGGTGGATAGAGGTGGGGCCTGGATTTTGATTGGTTGTAGTTAGATCTACGCAATTACGTCAACTAGCATTAAATTACGTCATGGCGCCAACTTCAAACCCCTGAAATCTCCACATAGTTATGAAAAAAAAATTCATTGATAATAAATAAAATTTCTTAATTATTTTTTAATTCTCATACAGACAATGAAATACTTCACATTTTCGGCCTAACTTACTAATTGGAAATAATTTTCGTTTTTTTTCTAAAAATTCATTAAAACAAGATTAATTTTTCTTTACTCATATTTGTATTTTTCAGAGTTATTTTTAAAAATAAATTATGCACATAATATAAAATATACTGTTTCATATAGTGGCCTAAACATTAATAAAAACTATGCAAAAAAAAATTCGCCATAAATAGATATTCTTTGGCTAGAAAAATTTTTTGAATAAATTAGTGCAATATTCCCTTTTTTGATCAAAATTTTCCTGTCCTAAAAGGGTTAAACAAGTAAGTTGACGTTTTTTCTGTTCCGGTATACATGTAGTACAATACAGTGCTGTAGAAATTACTGTAAGCTTTTTTTCTATAATGTACTGTATGCTGTATTTGTTTTAGGCTCGACAAAAGAATATTCCCATTAGCGGCGATATTCTAAAAGAAAAAGCTAACCAGTTTGCAAACCAGCTGAACATTGAAAATTTCGCTTGCTCTAGTGGTTGGCTTACCCGCTTCAAGGAAAGGCACGGAGTCGTCTACCATTCACTTGCTGGAGAAGCAAATGGTGTTAACTTAGTTGTTGTAAATGATTGGAAGGAAAAAGTTCTTCCAAAACTGCTTGAAAAGTATACGCCTAACAATATTTACAACGCTGACGAAACCGCCCTATTTTATAATCTTCTGCCCAAGAAATCTTATCATTTAAAAGGCAAAAAGTGTCATGGAGGTATGCATGCGTCATTTAAACTTTATTGTATTTTTTCCCGATAATTTTGTACATGTATCTAATGTTTTTTTACGGTATCTTTCATAGGGAAAAGTAGCAAAGAACGGTTGTCAGTATTATGTACAAATATGGATGGCACTGACAAGAAAAAGCCGATAGTTATTGGCAAATTCGCCAGGCCACGCTGTTTTAAAAACGTAAAAAATTTGTCCGTTATTTATTTCAACAATAAACGCGCGTGGGTGATGTCTGAAATATTTCTTCAGTGTTTGAAATTATGGAACAATGATTTAAAGAAAGAGAGAAGAAATGCAATTTTATTTATAGATAACACTCCGTCACACAAAATGCCACCATATCTTGAATTTTCAAATCTGCAAGTTAAATTACTTCCGGCGAATGCAACATCGCATGTACAGCCATTAGATCAGGGAATTATCCATTCCCTAAAGAATATTTTCCGGAAAAAAATGGTAAGAGAAATGGTTCGCAATTTAGATAATGGCGAAGAACAAAAAAATGGAGTGTTTTAAACGCCATTATCAACTTATCGGAAGCATGGCGCACGATCCCAGATAGTGTTATTCCTAACTGCTTTAGAAAGGCAGGATTTTCTAACACTACAGAAGAACCAGACGAGCCGGATTTTGATGGATTTGAGGAGTGGGAGGTGCTTAGAAGTCACGCCAATTATAGAGAGAAACTTGCCTCGATGTTGTTTGAAGATTTCGTCAGGATCGACGATGGCGTCATCACCTCTAACATATTAACCGACGAAGAGATCGTGCAAGAATGCCTGGACGACAAGCAAGATGGCGTAGACGAAGAGAGTGATGATGACGACGAACGAATTCAATCTGCTCCATTAAATCAGAGAATGTTAGAATTGATGGAGAAAATTAAATCTTATATATTGTACAGTCAGGAAGTTCTTGAAGACTTATTTACATTATATTGTAAAGTCAATAGTGATTTAGAAAAAAAAATTGTTTTAGCGCGAAAACTAACTGTTATTACAGATTTTTTTAGGAGAGATGAATAAAAATTATTTCTAACTTAAAGTACTCTATTTCCGTGCTTATTTCATAACACTTTTAGTATTGTTGGTTTATACGAAATACGAATAATACGAAAAAATTTCTTGGTCCCCACGATTTCGTATTACCGAGAATTGACTGTATATAAAAAATCGTTAAGAAAAAATAAATAGAGATATTAAAAAAAACCCTTTTTTGCATTATTTAAAAAGGATTTTTCCCTAAATTTTGGCTATTTACAAATTCGATTTTATTATATTTATAATTTTTAAAAAAGGATTTTAACCAAGCATTCCAAATAGAAAATATTTTAATATATTGTTTTAACAAAAACGAGACTATTAATCGATAAAAAAAAAATTACTAATCAAAAGCAGATGAAAAAAATTCAAGATGAAAAAAATAAAATTTTAAAGCAAAATCTCAGTTATTGAATTTTTAAATAAATATTTTCTATCCCTGTGCAAAAATAGTTATTTTCTCAAGAAAATAGATCGCTGGGAAAAGGTTAAGAACCAATCAGGCTCCTTTACAAATTGAAAGTACAAATACATACATAACAAAGGCCCAATCTTCTGGTTCACCTTACTTGACACCTGATTGGCTTAGCTCTACAGTCTTGTTAATTATATTCTTATTTTTGGAATTGTCATCCATCTGCTTAAAGTGATCCTGATTGGCCCTTTCTTATGTGTATATTTGTACTTTCAATTTGTAAAGGACTGGGTGTCTAATATACAGGGTGTCCAAAAAGTCCGGTAGCATTGTTCAGTTTAAATTTGCATATGGAAATCACTTGACACAAATAATCTAGTGTTTTTTTGATAATTAAATTTTATAACAATATTGCAAATGTTTTTCACATAATTATTTATATAAACAATAAACGACATAATTAAGGCTTATTCTGGCCAAATGTGAAACTTCAGTTTTCAATGGAATGTACCAAAAATAGGGGTATGGAAATCACTATGTTGGAGTGCATTTTTAATTCAAAAATAATATAAGCACCTTAGTGATGCTATTACATTGCAATTGACATTCAGAAATATTCATTGAATAATTTTGTTCTGATAATTAATTGAAAAAATTGTTTGTATTTTTTTTCCAGCTGATATTAATGCTCTTGTCAGTGATTTTACATTCTCCTTGAGAAGAGTCACCGATGATATCAGTTTAAAGATTGTAAGGTAATTAGAAAACATTACTCGAAATTTATTTTAATTTTCTATATTTAATTGTAAATTAGAAAAATTTAATTGTAAATTAGAATAATTTACACAGTGAAATAAAATGTTACTGACAAGTTAAATATCTAGAAAGTGATATTAGACTACAGTATCAAAGAAATAAAAATAAGCATTTTGTAAAATACAATTTTGGATTAGATTTTTAAGTGTCGTAACAGAAAGATTGCTCTTGATAATCTACTATATATATTTTGAATACATGGGGCCCATGTCAATTTGGAATCCAGAACAATGCCTAACAACACTTAACGCTGTCATGTAGATTCTGTTCTTTACACCTAGCATCCATACTCATACAATTATTAGAGTAAACAAAATCATTTGTAATTTACTGGTATTTTGCAAAGGTCATTTGCTGAAAACCAATTATTACTTTCATTCATAAAGTTGAGTAATATATCAGTATTTTTATTAGTTGAAAAAAAAAGTAGAATCATCAGGAAAAATTCTGATTTACATAAAATATTACTAAGTAGATCATTAATTAGGATTAAAACTAAATAAAAACCAAAACTGTGCCCTGTGGTACTCCATTCTCAGCAATTGCTGTCTTGGAGAGTTCTTGATTAACACCAAATCTCTGAGTACGGTTCACCAAGTATATCCGAAAGAAACTCAATCCACTTTGCTTATGCCATAATATTGAAGTTTATTAAGCAACTGTCATGCAGAACAAAATCAAAGGCCTAGTAAGATCCCATAGCAATCCAAAGTGCCAGTGAATCCCTCACATCACAGCAAAGTGACGCCATTCACATTAGCCCACAATTAAGCATATGTTTCTAAATCAATTTATTTTTAATGGAGAGTAATTAAATTATAACTCCTTAACAATGAAACTGTAATACTACAATCTAAATACGAGGGCTTTTTTTAAGTAAGGTCTGTTTTGTAATATAAACAAGACTGCTATATATTTTTTCAAAATTTCTTATTTATCAGATTCTATGTACCTTTAACTATTTTTCCACATAGTTTCCAAATTTATTTAAGCACTTGTCATAGTGATCAACAAACTTCTGCATGATCACTTCATAGAAGCCTAATGCTGGTGAAGAAAGCAACACAGTTTTCACTTTTTCATCGTTGCTGAAATGCAGGCTGCCTATGGACTTCTTTAGATCCTGGAACAGGCGGTAGCCACTGGACGCGAAGTCCAGGGTGTAAGGTGGATAGTCAAGTTGTTCTCAACTAATCAGATCTGTTGTTTGGGAACAACTTCACCGCCCGCATTACAGTCCGGACCTGGCATACAGTGGCTACCACTTATTCCGGGATCTAAAGGAGTTCATCAGCAGCCGGCATTTCAGCAACGATGAAGAAGTGAAAACTGTGTGGCTTTCTTCACCGGCTGTAGATTTATATGAAGTGATCATATGGAAGTTCATTGAGCGCTATGACAAGTGCTTAAATAAATTTGGAAAGTATGTGGAAAAATACAAGGAGCGTTCAAATTTGACCTGAATTTTATTTTTTATAAAATCAGGAAACTGCAAAAAAAAAATAAAAACACACACACACACACACACACACACCAGTTATTTCTCACAGAATTCTCCTAGCTTCTCTACACGTTTTTCTGGGTTCCGGTCTGTAGAAATCTTCAGGCTGATGTTGAAACCACCATCAGGACAGCCTTTTTCACTTCGTCATTAGAGCCGAACCTCTGCCCTCCCAAGAACTCTTTCAGTGGTCCAAGCAAAGAAGGATGATCGAGACAAACCTGACTTGGTGAACTGTCTTTGAAGTCTGACGAATTTCAGATGCTTTCACACCTTCATTATGGAGAAACTTCATGATTATTCGTTGTTCCACTTCGGTCGACACATCGCTGTCTGCCATTTTGTTTAAACAAACAATCGGTTGTCATGTAATCGGATGAGTGGTGCTGCATTTGCATGACAGGCGGTAGTTGCCATCCCAACAACGAAAGTTGAGATTTTTACAACAATGAAATTTACAAAAAATAAACTCCAGTTCAAATTTGAATGCCGCTCGTAATGTAAAATCAACCACACACAAATTACATAATGGAATAACATAACCGACAGAATTATGTTGAATACCTAAAAACTGGAGAATGATTGAAGTAAGTTGTAGAAAAACAAAATCAAATCTTTTATCTTTGTGTTCATCCCATTTTATTGCTAAATTTCTCAGTGGAAATAGAAATGTTCTGAAGTTGTAATTAATTTTATTTTAAAGCTTTCTTTGTTAATGCTTAATCATAAATATTGGTTTAAATAAAAGTAAATACTAAAGAGAAAAAAACAACATATAATGTTCGCTGAACTGTTGCGTAAAATTTAATTTAAAACTTTTCTTCTCTCATTTAGACGCCACTGTGATAAAATTCCTGCACCTAATATGGATGAAATTCTTGCTGTAAATCCATTTTTTGGAGATATTTCAGTAGATGAAGCAGAATTCCTTCGAGCATCCCCCCAATTATTGCTCCCACAAGTAAGAGACCGAGATGAAATTCCAATAATACTAGGAGAGCGGGATCTTTTACAAGCTGAACGTTCCCAAATCACCTTAACTGAAGCTCCCTTAGAGGATATGCCAGTAAGTTAACAAATTGCTATAAGTTATAAATTTTAAAAATACAAAGTTTAAATTAGGCAATATATTTTAATTGCAAAATATGTATCTTATTATGAGGGGTGGTCATAAATTCATTACAATCAGCTGGAAGACTGAGAGCTGGGGTGGCCACGTAGAGTCAGTCTTCCACATATGCACCTCCAAGGGCCACACGCTTTTTCCAATGATGGATGACTTGCTGGATGCCATTTTTATAGATGTCCTCCTTTTGGCTGTTGAGGAACTGCTCCACCTCAAAGATGTCCTCTTCGTCATTTTGGAAATGCTATCCATGAAGCGGGTTCTTCAGGTGAGGGAAGAGGAAGAAGCGGCTTGGGGCCAGGTCAGGTAAATACGAAGGATGAGGCAGTATTTCGAACTCCAGCTCTACCGCAACGTGCATGGTCTCATGTGCGGAATGTGATGGCGCGTTGTCATGCAGAAGTCTGGTCCCTTTGGACACCTTGCCTCGTTGCCTTTGACTTGATGGCCTCTCGTAACTTCTGCATGAGATCCCAGTAGTATGCTCCTGTAATTGTCTTGGCTTTTCCATCGCGATTTATAGCTCATCACAGATGAAGGGGTGTCCGCTCCAAGGTTTGTCTTCCAAGCTTGTCTGGCCGCACTGGAAATGTTGCTGCCACATTGTGATTGCCTTGTACAATGGGGCATTGTCACCATAAACTGCTACTAATTCCTCATGGATTTGTTTGGTGTTGCTCCCTTCAAATGCAGGAACCTTATCATGGCTTGCACCTGCAATTTCCAATAGGCTTCGCCATGTTGCCTTCGACGCTCTGGTGGCGTTTAGCGGTACTGCACCAAACGCTATTTTGTATCCACCAGTACTCGAGGGATGTTGCTTCCTACTGGCAATACACATTTTCAAAAGTGATCATTCTTCCATGTTGATTGTAATGACTTTATGATTTCCCGTATGTATATCATATATTTGTTTATTGGCTACATCTCTCAGCTAAAGAAAATATCAGGGCTTCAACAAATGAAAAAACAATTGCATTGGGTTAGGTTAGATTAGTGTCATGACTCTTAGTACCAAGTCAATTTCATCATTTCAGAGTCTGTGGTTCTTAGAAGTGTCAAATCCTGGATAATTAGATGAACTTTCTCCAGATCACATAAAATAATGCATTAATTATTCTGATTATGAAGGTATAAAATTTTCTGAATATGAAGGTATGAAATTAAAACCTACTGTTAGAAACATTTTTTCTAAATAATTTTATTTCAAGCCACTTTATTCAATTACGATGTTCCAGTAAATCCTGAATTTCGATGGCAAATAAATATGAGCTGGAATTTCATAAAGACATAAGGTAATTACATTAACAGAAGACATCAAAGCTATTATATGTTGAATTTTTAAACATGTATTTGTTAAAAATTACTAAAATGCTTCCTTTTTGAAGAAATTCATAACGAGTTTTGATTTTTAATAATCCATGGTACAGTTAATGGATGCTAATTGGCTGATCTACAGTGGTGTTAGCAAATACTTTTTATTGTAGAAACTAGCCATAATATGTGGATAAATAGCATGATGGAAAGGGAGAGACTCTTGTCCACAATAAAGTGTTTTAATCCACATACACAGTAGTCGCCGCTTCATATGGCTGCCTCGGGACCATGTTTAAGTGGCCACATTAACTGGTGGCTGTTTTAAGCAGGCTTACCGAAAGTATTTATATTTTTATCCAACAAGTAGAGCATGTGTTTATACTTACATATAGAAGAACAATTCAGTAACTGGAGATTTGCAAACCACTTTTTCATTTATTTAGCAATAGAAACAGAGTATCTATATCAATACGTATTTTTCTCAGATGCTTAAAAAATCAGCAGTCTCTCCATGAGGTTTCTTGAAGCTTAACCCATTGTGTTTTTTCCAGCGATGAAACCAGCTTTCAGTTTGCCTTAAAGTCCGTGTGGCCTAAGATCTTTGCAATTTCATCAGCCTTTTGACATAAGAGAGGACCATTCACTGGAGCATTTTTGTTTCTTACATGTTGAAACCAACTTAAAAGACCTTCTTCAGCATGAGCATCTTTTCCAATTTGCTTACGCTTCCTGCTTTAACCCTTCACTTGCAGTTCTCTTTGTCGATTCGTCTTTTACCATTTTTCCTAGCAGTGCTCGCAAAATTTGCAAACGGTTAGTAGCTTCACGTTGACTACACGCCATAGAATGAAACCGGTCCAAAAGGTCAACTTTTTCAATTGCTGTTAGGTTACATCTTTTTCTCTTCTGAGCCATTTTAGCTATGTGCCAACCAGTGTCATCAGTTCAAACTTTCAGGAAACAATTTCGCTTATAGTGGTTGCGGTGTTGTTATTGACCAGTCAGTAATTTTGGACAGCAATGCCCATTGGTTTAGAGGGAAATGAAAAGTGGATATTATAAATGGAGTGTTCATTCATCCGGCATGAGATGAGATGAAAAAGTAGAATTCGTGAACTACCTTTGAAAAAAGGTGGCCAGTTAAAGCGAAAATTTGTTACATTGGAAACAGTTAGAAAATTCTGGACCAAGCTGGAGTGGCCATAAAAAGCGGGTGGCTGCATTAAGCGGCGACAACTGTACTTACTTCAATCACCTTGTGACCATCTTTCAGTGTGTAATACAGCAGACGAAACCAAGCAGTAGTCTTACATAATAAAAATTAGCCAATCAGCAAATTACATGATAAAGAAAGCAATGATTGGATACCTCAGAGCCAATATAAACAAGACAATAATTTACAGAGCATACAGATACAAATGAGGCAATAATTTACAGACAAATCATATGAAGATGATCTAAAAAATAACAAAAATAAACTAAGAAGAATTATTATTAAGTAAACGAGGTTTTACAAATTAGAAATTTTTTTTTTTGTTTTGTTCGGAATTTCATGCTGAAGAAGTCTTAAATTAGGATTTGAATGTGTCCTAATTTGCATATTTGGGATGATGAAAATTACACCGTGGGATAGGTCACCCACAACTTCCTATTCATTGAATTCATCAAAATTGACATATCTGCTTCGGTTATGAAAATAAAAGGGGGGTGGACTCATTTTTCTATCCACCCTGTATAGGAAACCAAACTTCATCCCATCTTATCAGAGCTACCTCCAATCACAGTTTTAGCCCAAAACTGGCTGCTTTCCACCCACATGATATACTAGGTGAGGCATTTATCTTGAGACAACTGAATATCTCAAAAACTAAGCATTGTACAAAAAAATGTCCAAAATCAAAAGTGTAATTACTTCGCGGGGGAAATTCATTAGTTAAAAAATTACCCCCCTTGTCGATGGTGCTGTTATTGACAAAAATCAAAGAGTACAGGAACATTAAAATGGGAATATCTGGAGAAATAACAATGGATCAAAAAATAAAAATTACATGTTCAATATTTTTTAAAAAAGCTATCCAACGATACCAAAATTGACCCCCACCCCTCCCCCCTGAGTAATGGCTGGCATAAATGGGAGAAGTTAAAGCGTTTACAGGTGCATAATACAGCAATCGAAATTGAGGTTTAGAACAGAATGGGAATGAAATTGAGCTTATCTGAAATGATTTCGTATTTAGGCGGTGGTAGAAGGTGTTTGAAAGGTGAAGATTTAAAAGCAAACCATGTTATTTGTTGTGGTTTTACTGGGAAGAAAGAAGAGAAAATAAAATGTTTTTCATTATGAGTGCCATCAAGTGGAATATCTTTTCATGAAATCTGCACAACCTACTGCAACCTTTTTGGGACGGCCGAGTGCCATATGGCACTTTTACTCGTTTTTATAATATAGTCAGAAATAAAATTTTTTATCTTTTTAATCATTCAGTCTAAGAAAACGAAAATTACTGTATTCTATACAGGAAACCTTTCTCTATAATAATACAGTATAATTAGCTTAGCGAATGAGATATTGTATTTATTATAATTAATTTAAAATGAACAGGCGTGGATGTTACAAACTAAACGTCGATCTTATATACCCATTACATACTTCTTCATTTTAAAATATATTATTCTCTACTTAATAAAAACCTGCTTTTTATGAAATTTCGTAGCTTCCTTAATTGTTCCATACAAGTTTTTCTGCATAAATATATATAAAAAATTTTTTATCTTACCTTTACTTCCTCCTTGAAATTTGAGTGCCCTCTTTGTTTTCGATTTCGCGAAGTTGAACTTTCGTGCCAAATTGCGAGATTGTTATTGCAGTTGGATATAGGGAAGTTTTTTTATTTTAATCCTCAGAGTCTATTCTTTATTTTAAGTATAATGATAATTCATAAAATGAATTTAGAAAATAGAAATAAAGTAAAATGTAGGCGGATTCACAACAATAAGGTGTGACTGCTGCCATGATGACGTCATTTCAGAATGCATTCCGAAATTTTTTTCTAAAAATTCATTAAAACAAGATTAATTTTTCTTTACTCATATTTGTATTTTTCAGAGTTATTTTTAAAAATAAATTACGCACATAATATAAAATATACTGTTTCATATAGTGGCCTAAACATCAATAAAAACTATGCAAAAAAAAAATTCGCCATAAATAGATATACTTTGGCTAGAAAAAATTTTTGAATAAATTAGCGCAATTTTCCCGTTTTTGATCAAAATTTTCCCGTCCTAAAAGGGTTAAAATCTGATAAAAATCTTATTCACCCATTTAATTTCGTTTTGGTTGGTTGAAAAACAGGTAATTTGTTCAGGTAAATTTTTGAATGATTAAATTTAAGGCTTTTATTATTGGTGGCTTGGTTATATTATTGTAGGTACATGTGCCCTCTATATAAGACATTGCCCCAAATAAATCGAGATCAGGATGAAAAATTAAATTGCGACTATATTTTATGATTGCATAGAATTAATGTGAAGGCCAAAAATTATGAAGAAGCTTCAGTATTGGCCCACCAGTCTCTAAGAGTGAAGGCCTGCGTGAATGAATCTTAGTTGAACGAAACTGGGTCTTAGGGGCAGTTTCATACAATTTTAAACGCAGACTGCGTGAAAGAATCGAAGTTGAACCAATCAGGGTCGGAGGGGCTGTTTCATCCGATTTTAAACACAGTCCATATAATGAATTACGATATTTTAGGTAAAAAACTTTGTTATATGGACTTGACGTTATAAATTTGGCATTATATAGAGTGTCGTTATATAGAGGGAGCACTGTAGTATTATTGTTGAATTTAGAAATTGAAATACAGTAGAACCTCGATATTTACGAACTCGGATTTTCCGAAATTCCAGATTTTACGAATTAATTCTGAAATCCCGACCCCAATTTTGTAATTTTTCTTGTTATAAACTGTCATTTTTACGAAGTATTATTTAAAAAAATACTGTTTTATGAAGCCATCTACAGTACTTAATAGTAAAATTTTCATTAATTAAACCAATCATTTGAAGCTTTTTTGTTAAGCGAATGATGCCTATCTCTAATTGGTCCTGTAGCAAATGAATCATTTTGCTTCCACTACTTAAACATGTGTTTACGCTGTGTTATAAGGCAGTTTGAAATAATTGGTCTTGTAAGCTGGTTTCACTTTCGATATTGGAAATGTCGAAAGTAGTGTTGTTGAACCAGTTAATTGCAAAAGCCAAGCAGACATTAGTGATACTGATTTCGAAGAATGGGATATCTTAAAAAGTAGGTTGAATTTCAATAATAAATTTTCTGAGTTTGTTGGTGTAGATAGAGAAGTGTTAACTTCGTCTATGCTGAATGACGATGACATCAACGAAGCCAAGAGGAACCCAAAGCAACATCGTCTGACATTAAAAACTCTTTAAATACACTGGGGAAAAATGTACACTCTTATGAAAAATGTCCCAGATAAAATTTTTGAACGGTTTTTTTGAATTATCAAATCCTATTGAGAAGGAATTAAATTCAGGTGAAAATTTGCAACAAACAACAATTTTAAATTATTTTCAAAAATCAAATTGACTTCTATTTGACTTTTAAAATTGTTAATTATTTATCTAAAAAACCTGTAAGAAATTAGTTATTGTGCAATTAAGTCATTATTTTCCCAAATTTTCTTGTCTGGTTTTTACGAAGTTCGATTTTATGAATAAATATTATTGGTCCCCTGAGATTCGTAAAATCAAGATTTTACTGTACACACTACCCTATCAAAAGTCATGGGACACCATCACTTTAATAGAAACAGTCAAAAATATACATATTTTAGTATCTCGTTGGTCCACTCTTTGCTGCTATCATAGCTTCTGCTCTCTGGGGCATACTGTCCACAAGTTTTTGATACGTTTCGACAGGCAATTTTCACTATTCTGCCATAAGTGTCTTGGACAGTTCGATCACGGATTTCGGGCGTTCTGCACAAGCGTGCAGTCGACGTTCCAACACGCCCCACAGATGTTCAGTGGGTTCAGATTGGGGCTCTGGGCAGGCCAGTCAAGTTCTCAAACCCCCTTTTTATCAAACCATGTGCCTACAACCCTTGCTTTATGGCAAGGTGCATTATCGTGCTGAAACAGAAAAGGGCCATTGCCGAAGGGCTGCCAGAGAGATGGGAGTGCTGCATTGTCCAGATGTCTTGGTAACGCTCTGCGTTTAGAGGTCCGTCCACAGAAACGATTGCATCCAACCCATACCACGAAAAGCACCCCCGCACCATCACCAACCCTCCGCCGAACTTCACCGTGGCCACAACACAGCTAAGCAGATAACGTTCGCTGGGCGTTCGCCATACCCAAACCCGTCCATCCGATTGCCAGATGGTGTAGCGGGACTCATCACTTCATTCAACCATTCGCCATTGATCCAAAGTCCAATGTCGTCGCTCTTCGCACCATTGCAATTGCATTAATGTCCTCGCTGCGTTGCTGGTGCTGATGTGAGGTTTGTGGGCTGCTGCTCTGCCATAAAAATCCCATTGCATGCAGTTCCCTGTGAACAGTCAGGGTGTTCACAGTTGTCCCCGTCGACTCTATAAACGATCTTGTCAGTCCATCAAGCGATGTGTGACAGTTTGCAGTGACCACTTTACGAACAGCCCTTCGGTCTCTGGCCGATGTGATCTTGGGTCTTCCAGTCCTAGGCAGAATACTTGTGGTGCCTTTCTCTTTCCATGCTCGGATGATGTTGTGAACGGTCGATTTCAGGATGTTTAGGAGGGTTGACGTCTCTCTAACAGTTTTACCTCTTTGGAAGTCTGAAAGCTCTTTTCTTTGAGACACTCTTACAGTATTCACGCAAGCGTTATCTCATAATAGCACACTCTCTGCTATGTAGCGCTGGGAAGAATGCCAACAGTGAAATTGCAAAGGAATGTCCCATTTTCATGCAAATCAGGATTGTCCCATGACTTTTGATAGGGTAGTGTATGTTGTTGCATGAATAAAGGGTGGTTTTCTCTCATAAAACCCATGCAATCCATGGAAATCCATGATAAAGTAGTGAAAAACCTTTACAGGACTATGTTGAAGCATCAGGAAAAGTTTGAATCCCATTGGTTACACTGTTGTAGAGACTATCGTGAATATATGGAAAGACAGACAGACACAGATTGACTTTATTAATATACAGGGTGTCTGGAAAGTAAGTCGGTATTACTAAATGGCTGTAGAATTTTTAATGTCGATGAAATCATTATGAAAACTGTGTGTACATAAAGGTCATTCAATAGGTTTTCATCTTCCGCACGTCCGTACTACAGATGTTGGCCGTGAGAGGGGGGCATCAATAGCAAAGATGGCCGATTGCCTGTCTATTTGTGAGCGAGTACAGATTGCTGCATGCTATGAAGTGTGGAATTCTGTTGTTCAGAGATGGTGGCGTAATTGAAGGCAAAGAATGCCACAATTCATCCAGAGACAATAAAGAACTGTCACAGGAAGAATGACCATAGGTTCGGTAAAAGATGCAGAAAGAACTGGTCATGCGTGACACAATGAATGGAGAACGCTACCATCAGATGCTTGAGGATTACGTTTGGCCCACTGTATCTGGATGGGAAAACATCTACAATATTATTTTCTTTGCAAATGTTGTGTGTGCGTGGTTGGACAAGAATTTTCCAGGACGTTGGCTGGGGAGACGTAGACCTCATGAATGGCATGCAAGAAGTCCAGACCTGTGATTTGTTTTTATGGGGCTGGGCAAAAATGAGGTGTATCATCATGGAACTTCGCACACTGGAAGAATTTGAAGCAATTCTTCCAGTGTGCCATACAATTTTCTCCAGAAGACTGTGAATTCCATTCCAGGCTGTTTGAGGAAATTGGTCAACATCACAGGTGCCTGCATTGAAATTTAAGGTATGCATCCGTATTTCCATATAACAGTGCACACATGATATTAATTTCAATAATTTAACATCGTAAATAAAGCATTTATACACCTTTTTCAATACCTAGTTACTTTCCAGCCACCCTGTAGATAGAGTATTAGTTGGTGTTAGAATGTATTAATTTATTAATTTACTCATGTACCTTTCTGAAATTAGCCTGCTGATTATGGAGAAGAATTACCACCAATGTCAGTGGAAGATTTGTTCAGGGAAGATCTGCTTAGTCCTACACCATCTTCATCACCACCTGTAACAGGGTATGTGTAATATTCATTTTAATAAAGTAACATATATTTTAAAAGAGATTTATCAGAAACATTCAAGATCTTTTTATGAAAACAATCAATTGAAATCAATGGATAGCATAATGATATAACCCAAATTATGTAAAGTGTGATTCCCACATGCATAAAATCAATGGCAGAAACCAGAAAAATTTTATGTCATCACTTCCTGCTTTCGTTTCTTCTGCCCATCTGTTAATTACGGCTTTTGGAGTCAAGTTGAATTCAACTTTTGTGGCAGAAAGCAGGGCAGCAACTAGTTGCTGAGCTGATAGAAAACCAACTTTGCAGTGATGTCACAGTGACATCCTCTCTCTTTCACACAAAATAAAAATGTCGGAAACTCAGCTCACGAAGGTGAAGAGACCGAAGAAGAAAATTGATGTGGAACTGCTAATAGAAGGAATTTTCATAAGGTTTGAAGACAACAACAATTAAATTGAATAAACATTTGAATACAAAAATTTGGTATGATTATTAATGATGAATAAACGAACTGTGTAGGTGTACACTCGTACCGGATGCATGACGTGATCTAAACTGTGTAAAATGTGTCGGCTTTGGTTCAATGCACTAGTGCGGTTTAAAAAATGACAAATTATGACAATGAATGGCGTTTGGATAGCAGACTTCTGTTGTCTCGTCCAAGATCTGTGTATATAAGGTCTCGCCGAAACTTTTCTAAAACTCTTCAGAGTCTGCGCATGACGTCACTGTAACCAAGAAAACCATTCACTACCATGTCTAAATGGTACTTAACATATCCAACAGATGAATTACTCATTCCATTAAAGAAATACAATGTTATATTTGAAAATTTTCATGGCATGGGGATTAAGAAAGATAAAAATATTATTTCTGTTATTACTAATCTCGCCTTCCTATTGAAGTTGTTAAAAAATATATTCAATTTAAAACCTATATTAGAATTAGAGAGTTAAATAAAAAGTCATCGGATATGAATAGAAAGAAAAAGGGGAAAAAAATTAAAGAAAGTTAATAATTGAAATATTTAAAGAGGAATGTTTTCATTATTCATTTTTTTTTTTAATATATGATTGCTATGATTGGAACATATTTAATTTTTTTATTTAAATCTTGTACCATTTTATTCATATTAAGCATAAATTTGAAATTCGAAACTGGTTTATTTTTCCTTATCTAATAAATAATTAGGTCTTGACTGACAGTGTTAACACGCACGCACGCAAGTGTCTACTATCTAACGGTGGCAATGACGTCAGACCACGTGACTGAGACCTGCGCATGGTGAGACCTTGTTACACAGATCTTGGTCTCGTCCTTTTGAGTTACCGCATGTGGGACACCTCCAAGAGCAGATTATATGCCCTGGTTTCTTGTCTCTTGTTTTCTGCTTCTGGGAACCAAGCTTGACTGTGACTGTGTAGGTTATTGCTGAAAATCATATCACTTGACATGTCTTAGGCGTAGAAGAAAATGCACAAACAGATATACACTTTTGAATGGAGACGCAGGCCCGATCGGAGATTCTACTTTAATACAAATAATTAAAACGTCACGATAATTTTCCTTTCTTTCTTATTAATGATTATTATGGTTATTTATTTCTTAGATTGTATGGCTATTTGTTATTATAATAATTTCCGAGTCTTTTATCTAATTGTAATTGCAATTTAATCGATTTCTTAGATTATAATTGCAACTTAATCGATTTTATGTTTGTACTTTTTCTTTTCTTTTTTATTGTATCTCCAACGTGGCTCCCTGGGAGTATTTCTCCTAGGTCCGCGTTTTTTGGTAAAAAGAGGTTTTCCATTTTTTACCATTAGTCACTGCTTCTCAGTGTTTTCTATTGGTTGAATGGTGACCGCTTTTCTCCTATAAATATTGTTAACTTCACCAAATACTTACTTGGCATTGAATAATGAACTCAAAGAGTTCGAAATACGTATATGCGGAATAAAATCCAGTTGTGGACAAGAGGTTCTCGTCTTATTGATTATTGATTATGAGATATACACTTATGGAAATGATATTTAATTAAATAAATAATTAAATTGAAAAATAAGAGTAAAGAAAATTCCATAGATTCGAACCTGCTATAGTGATTTTGCTGGGCAAGTAATCTTCGTTCAAATCTGTGAAGGAACACCCTAGAGATGTTCAGCAGGGTTTATATTGCAGCTCTATGAAGGCCATTCCAGTTTTTGAAATGCTATGTCATCAAACCAAATATGCAGATAGAAATGATGTCCTGTTGGAACAGAAATTGGCTTTCGCCTTATTGCTGCCAGAGAGTTGGGAGTACACCGTCATCCAGGATGTCTAGATAAATTGCAGAGTTCATTTTTCCCCATGCCATTATCCCTCCGCCACTGAATTTGCCAGTTGACACAAGGCAATTGAAAATGAAGTGCTCGCCAAGCATCCACCAATTCTTAATGCAACCATTGGACTCTTAGATCGTGGAGTGATACACATCTCTCTAAAGCATGGTTTTGCATTGTTTCGGTCCAGTCATCGCTTTAATGACGAGTGGTCGCACGTCCGTAGAGACCAATGTTTCTTAGCTCTCGAAAAATAGTCCTGATACTAGCATTAACACCCTATGCATTTTGAAACTCACAAGTGGTCACTGCTATCGTGGACATGCGGTATTCCTTCACTACTCTCTTTAGTGTTCGTTTGCTGCAATCAGGAGATTTCTTTGGATTACCGCTTTGTCATGCTGCAGTTTCACTTCCTTGACATTTACATTTTCTGATTACATTACTTACACTTGATTTCAGCACCTGTAAAAAGGTTGATATTTTCACGAACCGATTTTCCACAACTGTGACGTCTGACACATCATGCCACATCAAAGTCACTGAGCTCTGCATATTCTAGACTTTCTCATTATCTGTCTAATGTATTTATTTGAATTCTCAATCCTCTTCCAGCACTTTTATTTCATTCTTGGACCAAGTGAACAGTCAGATCTTAATTCTTTGGAGGGGTGCCTGAATTTTTTGGCCATATGGAATATATCAATTCTGCACTGGCATCTAACTTTTCACTTTGTTTTATTTGAGCCCCTTGTGTTTCCCCTTAGATTTGGCTTCTGGACTTGACCCAAGTTTGGTTTTCCCAAATAATAATAATAATAATAATAATAATAATAATAATAAAAACAATAAAACAGCAAAAGTATTCAGCAAGCAAGATATCCAGATAACAAAAGAGAAGGTGGAAGTGCAAGCTAAGAAGTTCAGCTCAATTGCTTCTTGCTAATATCACAGAAAAGTTTACATTCAAGTCTGGCTATCCAATAAAATCAAGTTCTAGAAATTGAAGAATGGTTAAAAACTGGAAGAACAGGGATTGGTAAGCAAAAAATCACGAGGCAGTCACCAAAACAGACAATGGAAATGTGGGCAATATATCATAAGAGTTCCATGAAGTCCTCCAAGAACGAGATTAACCATAAACCAAAGTTTTTGCAAAGACACTAAACTGTATTTTTCTAATCCAAAAGGACAAAAACAGGAAATGAACCTAGCAACTATAGGCCTGTACTTGCTCACTCATCAACATACCAAGGGAAGTCAGTAAGTAAGTTACAAATGGATATAGAAATGAAACAAATACAAGTACTGAATTGAAAATTACTTCTTTCTCTGCATAATCTCCCTGTACATTGAAGCATTTGTGCCATCTTTCACAAGACCCTCAAAACCAGTTAGTTTAAATTCTTTGGGCTGTTGGCTGCACCAGGTGGTGACTTCCCTTTGTACAGCTTCATCATCGGTCGAAAGATGATGTTTAAGAGGGCCGAACAAATGGAAGTTGTGAGGGGCAAAGTCAGGGATATATGGTAAGCAGTATGCCCTCGTAATTCCAGATACTTTGAACATCCTTTTACTGCCAACAAAACAATTGAGATGCTGAGAAAGTTCAAGTGGAAAGCCCTTGGTCATCGTCCGTATAGCCCTGACCTTGCTTCAAAAAACTACTTCAAAGAAAATAAATAATTGTTCGTATATAATAGTTTTTTTTTGTTTTTTTTTACGATGGCACACGGTCTAAGAATACTGTAGAACGTTGTAAAATTCTATTAAAGGAAAATGTAAAATGTAAAAGAAAGGAAAGGTTAAGGGGCCTGACTATAAGGTGGACAATAGAATGAAAGAAATAGAGCAACAAAATTCTAAGAATAAGAAAAGTTTGAGGAAACTGCTCCATGTATAGAAATTGAGAAAGTTAATAAAAGAAGAGAGGGTAGGTAAAAGAAGGAGGCGATAAAGGACAGTGAGAGAGAGTAATAGACGTGAAATCGACAGCAGAGAGAGAGGAGGGCAAGAGATCGCGTGTGAGACAAGT
The DNA here is from genome assembly GCA_023313115.1 of Rhysida immarginata. Classification (NCBI taxonomy): domain Eukaryota; kingdom Metazoa; phylum Arthropoda; class Chilopoda; order Scolopendromorpha; family Scolopendridae; genus Rhysida; species Rhysida immarginata. Next base: position 434,961 of record JAHWFO010032584.1, read on the forward strand.
GATCACAGACAAGAAAAAAATCACGGCAAGAAATAATCGCACAAACCAGTAATGATCGGGTCAGCCAGCAATCAATTTTGATGCAAGCCACAGAGGCCGATTTGCAGCTAACGTCAGGAAGACAACCGTCCAGGACGACTTCAATGGCAATAGCGGAGGGTGATCTAATCTCTCGCCGGTGTGTCTGGTCAGCGTAAGTGTGTTCTCTGATGGGACAGGATGGGTGAGACCAAGGGCTTGCGGTCGCAAAAGCAAGTGGGGTCATAGTCCTGAGCCAGAAACAGCATTTGCACGCAGGGCGACACTGAGCACACCGGAGAATCCAGATCACAATGGGACGGAGACTACGCGCATCCTCAACGTTCAGCTAGCCAGCATTGGACACATTGATCTTCACAGCAGATCGGGAAAGCAACAGACCAGCCGATGGTCATCGGCAGATTTCAATACAAGATAAGTACGGTGCATACATATACAACTTCTCGCCAAAAAATTAGGATTTTTTTTTCTTAGAATGATCAGGTGCATTATTGTTATTTATTAAAAATCTTTTATAGTTAGAATTATTTTATCAGAGAAACGTGAAAATTGGGCATCTGTGCTTCAAATTAACGTTTAATTGTTCAAGTTTAAATAATTACAAGAAGAAATGTGTCCATTTCAAAATTACCTACTCACGACAAAAAAAAAGCATATGCGAAAACCCCAGACAAACAAATAGCATAACTTAATAATAATTGTGAATTACAAATGATAACATTCCAGAACTTATACAATAAGGCAAGGCATTCTATGTTACTTAATCTCTGTAACAATATTAAGTCTAAAGTTTAGTCTTCTGACAGTAATACTTTGTGGGACCACCATTGGCAGAAAGCACTGCACGAGCAAGTCTAGCTATTGAGAAAATCAGTTTCTCACATTCATCAGGAGTGATTTCGTCCTAAATTGCTCTTTAACTCTGCTACACTTTGTGATAATTCAATAGATATATATATTAAAATATTTGTTTTATATGTAAAGGACAAGGGTCAACAGTGGCTTAAATAAAACAGAATAGCGGTTTAATCAGAATAGGTTGAGCATACAATCCATGATACATTAACTACCCAGTAAATCGTAACATTTATGTGATGTAAATAAGCAAGAAAAGAAAACTAACGCCTTCCCTAAAGGAGGGAGGTAAAGACTCTAAACACGATAGGGGCCAAGTTAACAATGGGAGTCCAAGCAAGTTCTCAGTTTGGAATAGGCTTATAGCCGCATAGTAATGGCTGCTAGGGGACACATAAGAATAGGATACTTACGATTTCGAAGTTCTAGGCGTGAAGACTCTAAGACACACATTCGGCATACACACTCGATTCACCATGCTCCTGATTCGAAAGACCGACCTTATTTATTCCCCTAGCATTACCCATAACTCTATGCACGAAATCACGCTCTTGATTGGCTGCCTGCCATTCCGACCTCCTCGCCCCCTGGTGGGCAATGTCAGAAATAGTCATAATTCTTCCAGATTTTTCACTGGCGACTTGGGGTCTCCTATCTTCATTGATGGGCGTCGATCTACAAACCACGTGGGGAGGGGGGGCAGACGCAGAAGTTACAAAACGTTGTAATTGACGAATGTCACAATTTCCCCCTTCCATAGTGATGTCTTGAGCACTCGATGCGATTCCTTGGACGTTCTCAATTTGGCTCGCCATGGTGTGTCCTTTGTGGAGCTGCTTGTAGTCGTCTCTGGGTTTGCGGCGGAGATTGTATCTGGTGGGACTGCAGGTTCGATTTGTTCTTCCACTTCCACTTGGGGTTCTCTCTGTTCCTCAGCCAGAGGAAGGATGATGTGGTCGTCTTTCTCATCTGCTTCTGGATCCTCGTCTTCATTGCCTTCTGGTCTTGGTGGAGTCCTTGATCTGTAACAAGTCCCCCTTGATCTCATGTTCCCCCATGCAGCCTTGAGTCTATCGACAAGGACAACCTGTTTCTCTCGTAGACCGGACCCTTGGATCTCATAGTTAACTGAGCTCAATTTTCGAGTTATGCGGTAGGGCCCCCTGTATTGATATCCCAGTTTATTTTTGCCTCTGCCCTTAATTAAGAGAAGAACCCTATCTCCTACTTGAAATTCTTTTAGGTGCCTCCCTTGATTGCGCCTCCCAATCTTTGCGTCTCTCCTTGTGTTGCTCTCCTGATTAGCAAGGTTGCGAGCGACTCTCAGTCTGGCCGATAGTTCAGATTTATATTTGATTGGGTCAATGTTTGTTCTTTCCTTAATACCCCCCTCTCATGGTGTACACGGATCGAGGCTGTATAGGAGATAGGACGGAGTGTCCCTCGTATTCTCGTTGTCTGTGGTCCTTATGCTAAAAAGGGCAGCATTGATAAACTCGTCCCATACATGAGGTTTCCCGTCACATAGGCGTCTTAGTGTCTCGAGAATTCTTTTGTTTACTTTTTCAATGAGACCATTAGAGTTAGGACGATATGACGTGGTACAGGCGTGTGTGATGCCGAGGTCCTCTAGCACATTCCGCATTACTTCGGATGTAAAGTTAGTTCCCCTATCAGATATCATTTCTTTGGGGATTCCATATTGGCAGATAATGCCCTAGCAACAGTAATGGCCTTCTGATCCTTTAGGGGAAATGCCTCGGGGTAACGTGACATCACGTCAATACACACTAAAATATATTTGTTCCCATTTTCCGTTTCTGACATCGGGCCTATGATGTCGACTGCAATTTTGTCGAAAGGGCATTCAGCCCTTATTCCTTGTTGAAAGGGAGCCGGTCCCTTTTTTAATTTGCATTTCTGGCATGTTTGACATGCCTGAATGAACCTGTTAACATCTTTTCCCAACGACGGCCAAAAATAGTATCTTTTTTAGTTCATTAATAGTTTTAGTTATACCTTTATGGCCCGCTAGTTTATTGTTGCGAGCCATTTCAATGATTCGAATTTTCATGTCTTCTCCTCTGCACACTTTACCAGCACCCCAATCTCTTTCCCTCTCTCTCTTAGTTTGACTCCTGGGGAAACATTTCAGAACTCCATTCTGCAACCTGAATTCTCCATATTTCTTAAATTTTTCAGGTGTTTTGTTGTCCTTATTTAGTGATTTATGAATTTCACTCAACATGGAATCGGTAATTTGAGAGGATCTTATTCATGTCTTCTTTCCAATTATCTTTGATCACCTTCACGATTCCATTACACTCCCTCACAGGAGGGCGAGAGAGAAAGTCGGCAACGACATTCCTTTCGCCCCTGATGTGAGAGATCTGAAGATCGAACTCTTGAATCTCCAGAGACCAGCACTATAGGCGCTGATTCATAGCCCCGATGTTTGCTAGGAAAGAGAGGGGTTTGTGATCGGAGAGCAGGTGAATCGGAAAGCCCAACACCATGGGCCTAAATTGTTTAAGAGCTTGAACCATCGCCAGTAGCTCCTTTTCGATTACAGAGTAATTTGCTTGGGCCTCATTTAGTTCGGCACTGAAGAAAGCAATGGGTCGAATGCTTTGGTCGGTCCTTTGCTGAAGAACAGTGCCAATGGCCTCTGCCGACGCATCAGTGTATAGCAGGAAAGGCTTAGTGTAGTCTGGTCGGGTGAGAACAGGAGGGTTCATAATGGCTGATTTCAAGGACTCGAATGCTTCCTGGCACTCATGGGACCACATGAACCTTGCACCCTTCTTGGTCAGGTTTGTTAGAGGGGCTATGATTTTGGACATGTTCTGAATAAATGGTGTGTAGAAATTGGCCGCACCAATGAAGGAACGCACCTGTTTCACCGTTCTCGGGGTTTCTAGTTTAGCAATAGCACTGACATTTCCAGGGTCAGGGGTCAGGCCTTCTCGTGATATTACATGGCTGAGATAAAGAACCTTTGTCATCATTATTTTGCACTTTGACGGCTTCATGATGACGTTGTGTGTTTGAAAATTCTTCAGTATCCACTTGAGGGTCTCCAGATGCTCTTCATCCTGAAATACGTAAAGCTTTTCGTATAGAAGGTCAGTCATATATGGCTGGAACGTATGTGCAGAGTTCTTCGCACCCTGGGGCATTCGTGTTAGCTGATACTTGTCCCAGGGCGTCTGAAATGCAATGCATTTCCTAAGCTCAGGGGCTAAAGGTAGCTGGTAATAGCCAGAGAATTAAGGTCTAGTACACTAAAAAAATTATACTCATGCAAATTGTTTAGAATGTCATGAATTCTAGGCATGGGGTAATCCAAAGCCGTAGTGACATTGTTAACTTTACGTAAATCAAGCGTGACTCTTATGTCACCGTTGTTTTTCGGACAATATGGATAGGGGAGTTCCATCGTGATCGACTCGATTCAATAATTCCCGCTTCTAAATGAGAGTCTATTTTGGATTTTAGCGCGTCAGGATGGATTTTGGAAACAGGGTATTGACGGACAAATACTGGGTGGGATTGATCAATAACGAATTTTACCATAACGTTATTGACCCCAGATAACATTTCTATCTCTTCAGCAAAGTTTTCTGTGTATGCCTCTAGCAATTCACTTAGTTGTGTTTTAATGTTTCTATCAAGATCCCCTTTTTTGATGCGATCATTTACCGTAGTTTGGGTGAGAACAATCTCCTTAGTTTTAGCGTCCCTAAACTTGAATTCCGCCTTAGTGATGAAGTCATTACCAATGATCCCTTTGTATTTCCGATCCTTGAAGTCATGGACTAGGAAGCGACAGTTTCTGAAGTGTGACTGCCCTATATAAACATCAGCTGTGATTACTTGGTTGATGGAGCTAGAGTTATTTGTTCCTGATAAAATTATGTTTTCAGGGGTGATGTTTACTTTATCACCTAATTGTTGGACAACTTTATTGTGAATGAGAGAAATCTCGCTCCCCGTATCAGTGATCATGGGGATAGCCATTTCCCCTATTTTGATATCCAAATAAAATAGATCATTGTTTCCACGTCTGGCTAGAACCTCGTTTGTGACCGTGTATGAGGTCCAAGTTGTGGCTGCCTGCTCGGTCCATTTTAGTTTAAAGGACAATTTCGGGATAAGTGATTCGGATTGTTACATTTCCAGCAGCCCTTCCCTTTTGCAGGCCCGAAGGCTTTTCGTGGTGGTTCCCTCCCCTTCTCCAATGCTGTGATCTGCCTTTGCATTGATTCCAGTTTTGCCGTTTGTGCAGCCAGCTGGTTTCGATAATCGGTCATGTGTGCCTCCATCATAGATGTGAGATCGGCCGACATTTGTTTAAATTCCGACCAGACATCGGCTCGGATGGCCTCGGCATTGTTACTGCATGCCTGCGCCTGTTTGGACACGCCTAAACTTTCTGCTTCGGCTGCTAGTTTTATAGTGTTATCAAAAGAGTCTGGCTCTTTCATCATAAAAACCATCCTAAGCTCTGGGCGTACCGTCTTTTTAAATTTCCAAGAAGTGTCTGATCCTTACAATCATTAAAAGTATCATCCGCCCTTGCCATGTGACGAAACAGGAGATGTAGTCTGTTGGCATATTGTCGGACATTTTCACCAATCTTTTGTTTTGCCTGATAAAAATTAAGCTCAGCATACTCTAAATCGTCGTCTTTATGAAATAATTCCAACAGTAATCGTTTCACCTCATCGTAGCTGTTAGATTCAGACAGCACATGGTCGCTTTAACCTGCTGCGGCCTTGATCTTTATCTTGGCCCGGACAACGCCTAAAATAACGGATTCCGACCATTCTGCTATTTGCTCGATGGCATCCACGGCGTCAAAAAACGCTTTTGCGGATATGGAACCTTCATCTCCGGTAAATGTAGGGATAAGATTGGTGAAGCCCACAAGGGAATCAATTTTAACTACCGACTGAGTTTCGCCGCTACCGCCACTAAACACATTTAGTTCGGGCGCCATTGTGATAATTCAAGATATATATAACAGAGTTCGCGCTAGGGCAAAATATCTACGAGTCAATTTGACTCTCAAGCCTGAAAAGTAAGAGTCAAATTTCAGAAAATGCGAGTCAAAATATAGATTCTTTTTAATTTTGTGACAGTGCGCCCGCCGTCGGGTCCCAATGTTGTTTTGTGACGCAACAGCACCACGCTCTGCACGTAATCTTGTGGCTAACGCCTACGCTCACCTCCCCCCAACTAGGAAAATAAAATAAAGTTCCCCCCTTTTTTTTATTGTCTTAATGCCCCAATTTCTAACTAGAATGATCGTATAGTGGTTTTTTTCTTTTTTCTTTCTTCCCCTTAGTTTCTGTCTATTCCCATATCATAATAAGCAACAAAAAAAATAAAATAAAGTCTCGGAATCCCTCCGAGTAGCGTTCTATACCTGCAAACCAAACCCTAACTTAGTTCTACTTAACCTCTTGTCCGGCTTTCCTTTAATCAACTAATTGCGCCAATTTACAAGTTGGGCTTAACCTTAAAATAAATAACCCACTGAAAGTACTACCTTCCTCCTTTCCTCATTTCCGAGTTTCCCCCTTTAAAAAAAAAGTTATGGATCAGTTCTCAATCGCACCCACTTGTGCTTACTTATCAGGAAACCCCAATAAAATAGCAATAAAAGAAAATCTAATAGTTTCTTACATAAGACACTTAACACATATATGTATAATTATATATAAATCAAATATATTTATTACGCAACAAATCAATCCAATAATACAAGTTACAAATTACTGTCACCTTTCTAGAATTACCTTCCCATACTAAACCATAAACAAATAAAATCTTATTCCTTAGATAATTAACAGAGCAACTATATTCACTGATCCCTCCTTATCTTTATTATTTCTTTGACTGATCTCTCTCTCTCTCCTTTTATTAACTTAACATTATAACTTATATATATCTAATTAATAGTTCCTGGGCAAGATCTCCCTTCTTAATGAACTAAAGTACCCAAACCCCGTTTTCCGAGTCATTAATACGTATAACACAGTCTGAAAGTTTCGCGCAGGCCTGATGTTAAAGTTATTTCTCTTATCTTTAGCAGACACCTTCTCAGTCAATTCGATGGTTCCAGCGGCGTTCATGTAGGCTCTCCTTGTGCTCCCTGGACACCGTTGTCGCTACCGGCTCTTATATCGTTGTTGGCTCCGTCCGTTCGTCTCTCTCGTCGTCACTGCATCCGGGGTTGCGCTACGCGGTCAGGCCTTGCTTTGCTTTACCGTCTCCTTGCCCACTACTTCGCACCTTTTCTACCAGTGGCTTATTACGAGATCGGCATCACAGGTTGAACACACCTAGGTACCCCGGCGTAATGAGCATAAGCCCGATGTGGCCGTGTACCCCTGTGTTCTAGTCTCCTGTAAAAAGGCTCCTGACCGCGTTCGCTTACCCCACGCTTGCTCCGTGCTCGTCATGCGGGCTCCTTTAGGCCTACCCGGCCTACTGCGTGGCTCGTGCCGTCGTCCCTCTCGTCTCCTTTGGGGTTGTTGGTCGTTGACAGATCTCTCTTTTCTTTCTCTTTCTTTTGCTGCTTGCTGTTGACTGTACTCTTTGAGTTCTCTCTCTCATCTGCTGATTTTTTTTTACCTTTTTCCTCCTTTCCGCTCCCACTATGACCTTGATTACTATTGTTGTAATTTCTTTTTCCAGGAACTTTCCTTCTCTTGCTCGTTGTCCCGGTAACACCACACCTTCCCTCTCTTGCTCATTGTTTAAATCTCCCAGTTCTCTAATCCCATTACAAAAGCAGGCTCTAGGCCTACTTTTTCTAACTTGTCTCTATTACATAAATATTCTACGAGTATGTATAGAGAGAGCACAAAAATATTACTATTAATATAATACTACGACAACTTTCTTTACTTTTCTTTTTCCTTCGAGCCGAGAGACCAGTCAATCACCTATGGGTTCGATTGAGATTTATCCTTTATTTTCAGTAAGCCTTTATACCCCGCGAAATTGTTCATCAATAAAGTATTTTCAAACTCCTTCAATCCCCCTTTCCATTCCCTGATATTCCTAAATTACCACCACGCGATCCTTATCTATTACTTCTGTCTCTTTGCGCTCATAATTTCTAATTCTGCTAACACAGATATGCCTATTTTGCATATCTGTAGTGTCGGGTCGTGTACGATAAATTAATATCGTGCACGCCCCGTCACAGAGGATTATCCCTACCCTCCGAAAAAAAATTTACTCAATAAATTTTTACTCCGTTCGCGTCCCTCGCAATACCCATCATACCCAAAAAATTAATTTGTCAGCAGAGTGTCCACGCTAGTATCGTATCTCTTGTTACTCTATTGTATAAAACGTTAAGTGAGAAACTAAAACCAACAGAAAAAAAAAACATCCCAACCCCTGAGGTTGCACCACATTCCCCCAACCTCAAATGGCTCCTGTGTGTAGTGAGTAGCCAACGGTTGATAGGTCGACGATGCTTGCCGCCGACGCTACATGTCCTCTCCCTCCAGCTCTGCTGCAAAGGGTTACGCATCGTAGTGAGGCCTACGGATCTGCCTTCAGTATCCGATGCCCTGATCGCCTACCTGCCCCTCGCTGCCACCCGTCTCCACCCAGTCGACTAAACTTGTCCACCCCATCACTACTATAAAAACGCGAGGTCCCCGTAACATTATACAAGTCCATCCCTTCCCCAGGTTGCTCTCAAACCCCACAGCCTGTATTCCTCCCGTGTGTAGGTGAACAGCTGCACGGTTGATAGGTTTGCGATTCTCGCCGCCGATACTACACGCCCACTCCCTCCAGCTCCGCTGCAAAGAGGTACCCGTCGTAGCTCGGCCTACGGGCCTGCCTTCAGCACCCGATACCCTGATCGCATACCTACCCCTCGTCGCCATACGTTTCCACCCGGTCGGCACATAATGTATATCCATCCCTTTTCTTCCCTAACCCAAAAAAAAACAAAGTCCCGTAAAATTAGACACGTCTATCCCCCCTTCCCCTTGTATTCTAGTACTAGCCCACACTACTCCCTCTCGCTGCCGCAATCCCATCTATCCACCCAGCGATCTGCTGTGTTAGCTTCATCATGCCGATGAAATCATCCACCTTCACCGTCCCGTCTTCCCCCGAGTACTGTACCATCCCGTTTCCTGCCACGTCGCGCGCTATTATATATTCCCCTAGCATTACCTATAACTTTATGCACGAAATCATGCTCTTGATTGGCTGCCTGCCATTCCAACCTCCTCGCCCCCTGGTGGGCAATGTCAGAAATAGTCATAATTCTTCCAGAATTTTCACTGGCGATTTGGGGTCTTCTATCTTCATTCATGGGCGTCGATCTACAAACCACGTGGGGAGGGGGGGCAGACGCAGAAGTTACAAAACGTTGTAATTGACGAATGTCACAACTTGAAGGTTTCGACTTCTGGAGCCTTTTCTTCATTCTCCTCCACAGTGACTATTGCATTCAAATCGAGGGTGTTAGTAGGCCACGGAAGGGCTGTAATGTGACGACTATCCAGCCATTCCTTGGCCTTAATGCTGTGTGGGTTGCTGCCAAATCATGTTGAAAAGTGATATATTGTCCATCTGCACCTTCAAATTTCTCCATTGATGAAAACAAGTAGTAATCGAGCACTTCACAGTAAACATCAGGAAGTCACAGTTCCATTGATGAAGGCTAAACGTCTAACTCCTACAGATGTCATACATCCCAAATCATTAAACTGGCATCGAATTTCACCGAGTGATCCAAGCATTCTTCTCTGTAAGCTTCTGACGTATTTCTCCAACTCTAAGGCCTTTATCGCAGAACCAGGACTCATCACTAAACATCACAGATGACCAGTCATCCTCTAACCAATTCACATGTTCCTTGCACCATGCTACCCATCGCTTCATTTGTGTGGCATTCGAGCAGTTTATGTTTGGGTAGTCTGGACTCAAATTTCATGGCGTGTAGTCGTCTGAGAGCCGTCCGCGTTGACACATTGGTTCCATATTTTCACCACTCTTGATTCAGAGATGAAACGGAAGCAAACCGGTTGCTTTTGGTGATCTTCCGCAATACTGCATCCTGTCATTTTGTTGTTTTTGGCTTTCTTCCGTAATGTTTCCATTTATTGTCAGCATTTCTCAGGATTCTGGAAACTGTTGCTTAATTGCAGCCAATCTCCTGGGCAATTAAAGCTTGAGTTTTGTTTTGAAAGTACAAAGTTCTAATTCTTTCCTTAATTTCGGTTGAAATGTTTTTCCTATGTCCCATTTTGTGATTTACAGCAAGAGAATGAACTAATATTGAAAACCACTTGACTATATAAGGAAAATAACTCAAAATGTTCAGTTATGCTATTTTTTTGTCACGTGCATATGGCATATGCTTTTTTTTTGTCCTACATAGGCAATTCTTCATTGGCTACAACTTTTATTCAAATTTCTTAAACTTGAAAAGCTAAACGTTAAATCAAAGCAGAGATGTTATAGTTTCATCTATAATAAAGGGAATATTCCTAATTACACAACACATGTAATAATTAACAGTAATGTGAAACTTTTTCATCAAGCACACGAAGTATGCTAATTTTTTGGCGAGTAGTTGTAATGAAAGATAAGTGTAACTGTAGTGAAGAATTTCTCTCTCAAAATTCAATAGATGTTCATCTAGGAACTGTAGACATTTCAAATACTGATTGAGTTAAAGCAATTTGTGTAGCAGTCATGAGTTATCTTCCTAGATCTGTTTCCATCGATAATTAATTCTAATTCCTATATTCAATCATTTTTTTTGTCACTTAATTCTTATTTCTTTGTTCACCTTATTTGATTCACTTATGCAATTTTTATTTAAATTTTCTTTTATCCTGAATAAATCAGTCTTACATTTTACTTAAATAAGTAAGTTTTATTTGTCTAGTGTTAAGCCATTAAAAACACAACATCTAGAGAGTAAGAGATTTAAAAGGGAGGGAGACATCATCTCGAATTATTGTTGGATTTTTTTTGCTCACTTATTTTTTAAAAATTCACTATATGATCACTTTAGACTTATTAAGGAAAGCTCACATGGTTAATCATTAGTAAATGAAGGTGCAGTAAGGGGGAGATAGTACTTATTGCTGGGTAATCAAGTTATGAATGGCTTGAGGGTATAGGGAAGGGGAGGCGATATCGTTCCTTGTAAATTAAGTGTCTGCTCAGTACAGGTAGGTCCTTTAATATTGATCGTTTGCCTTGAAACTATAAGACAGTACCTTCCCGAGTTGGCGTCACACTAATACGCGACTAAGCAACCCATGTGTAACATTAATAAGTCAAAATGTGTTATTTCTAACTTTGCTTTGGCAGACACTCTGTATATATAATTTTTAACTAGTAAATTTATACATATTTAATATACCAATTTTATTCACCTTATAGATTATCACAATGGGAACGTGTTCTTTTAAAAGTGATTGGCTACTTAAAGAGGACGGTAAAGGATATATAGTTTCAGAGTGGACACAGAAACATAATGAACTTGAAAGTGTTCTGTCAAGTATGTGTTTGTGTAGTGAGCATTGAGTTAAAGGGATTTCAGGCTCTTACTCAACATGCTAATTCAAAGAAACACCAAGAAGCATGTGGAGCCAGATTGGAACCTCACCAACTTCGACTCACAACTTCATCCAGCAGTCTATCGTCCATTTGTCAGACTTCACTTCCTAATCCATCTCCCAGTATTCGTTTGTACAGTGTCAAAGACGAGCCCGCCTCCTAGTACACTAAACAGTAAGCAGAACCTATGCTAGTTACTGTAGAGACGGCACTTGTCAGGAGTTCGGGCATCGAATGTAGGAGAAAGCATTGACATGTCCTAGTTTTAATCTTCAGACAACAAATTATTCAACTTACAACATACACATATTCTGTATTAATCTCTTAACGAACTTTGATACATGAAAACGCTTTTAATAGTTCTAGAGGGGCCCCTCGTTTTTTAACTGATTACATTATTAAGTAATAAACTAGAGGATACTCTTTTACCACAACAAGGCAACAAGAAACGAAAAATTAATAAATGAAAAATAAGGCAAAAAAATAAGGCAAAAAACAAAAGAATAAGGAAAAATACGACCTGTAAGCGCTTTTCAAAAGCCTTGCTTTCATCGTTCAGCAGCCCAAGGGAGTACACGGAGTGAACTAACTTGGGAAGGTTTATCGAGTCTTAAATAGTGAACAAGAACGGAGAACAACCAATCAAGAGAAACGTGGAAGGTGGCAATTCATCGATTGGGAAGCTGAGTCACCCACTGAATCAAGGCAGCGTCACCAATGGGGCCCTTATCAAGATTTAATAACCGGTTTTTGTCGGTTTCGTTTATAGCAAGGCTTTCAAAAGCATCTAGTAGGTGCTTTTTATTGACAGATTGTACAAGTTTTAAATTTTCTAATGAAAAATCATGTCCCATGTCCAGAGAGTGCTTGGCTATTGCGGACTGGTTGCTTCTGCCAAAACGTCTATGCCGCATATGCTCCTTGAATCTGGTGGCTAAGTTCCTGGAAGTCTGACCCTTGTACACCATAGGGCATTGCGAGCACCTGGCCTTGTAGATCCCGGATTTCTGTAGATGTGGAATGTGGTCCTTAGGGTTGATAAGA
>JAHWFO010032698.1:0-11513 GCA_023313115.1 Rhysida immarginata
ATTTTTAATACAAGCAATGCAGGGCAAAAACTTTATATCAGATTTTACTTCTGTATTTATCTGATTTCATAGCTCAAAAGATGATCGACTCAGAATGTTAAGAAAATAAAACTGCACCAACGAAGTCTGATTCTTCCTTACAAAATCTTTTTAAAATTTTTTAACGAGAGGGGAAAAAAAGCAAAGTTTATCCTAATTTTTTTATCTAAATTTTGATAAGTTATTTTTAATTAAATAATGCTGTTTAATTCTGAAAAATCGCTTGGTATTTACATGTTAAAATAAAAACACCGTGTTAAATTCATATAGAATTTATATAAACACATGTGTTTAAAAAGAAAAATTATTTTTACCTGCAATTAAGAATTTTTGGTAATTCTCTTTTCGCGCAGTCATTACGGCACTTCCAGTGCACCTCCGTGTCGACACAAGGTTTTAATGGAGAATTCCACCGTTGGAGCTATATTTAAAAAGTGAAAATCAAACTCTTATAATGTTAACAATTTTATTATTGGGTTTTAATTCAATTGTTTTGTTATCAATATTCATTCAATTTTGTATTTTTGATGGACTACCATCTACGAGGGTAATGGAATAGTTTCTGAAATCGCCACTGCATGGCTGCAACAATCCAATCGATCTGGCGAATAGTCTGCTTTAATCGAACGGTCATGAGGTTTCTAAATTCAAGAGTGGATGCAGCCAGGACTTCCGAACGGTTAGAGTACCAGAAATAGTAGATAAAATCCACAATGACATAATTTGGCAGAGTTAATGTCCCTTACAAACCGAAACTTTTTCAATTATGTTTCATTTATAACATAATTGTTTAGGTTTAAAAGAATTTTCTTCAAGATGTGTGCGCATTGGTCAATCTAAAGCCAACACGTATTCAAGCCCGAACCTAAGCCAATAGCCTGGAAATGTTAGAGAAAATTTTTGACTATTGTGGCATGTGGATTACTAAAATGACTCCTTAATGGGCGTATACAATAAATTTGTAACCTAAGAAGTTTTAGAAGCAATCACAGTCCGAGAATTTTGCTGGCATCCCAAGGTATGTTATTAATAATGCAGGGTTACTCCTTTGGGTGTGGTCAAATGTGACTACATCAAAAGAAGCCACTATTTGGTGCGGTTGGATATGATGTTGACAAGCAGTCGGATGTGGCCAATATGAATTATTAATTTTGAGTTCTTAATTTTTAATTATTAATTATGAATTATTAATTACTGATTTTGAATTTTGGGCACTATTTTGTATATTGACCACTATTTTGTGTATTAGACGCCATTTCGATTTTTGGCCACCATTTTGAAATTTTCGCCGCCATTTTGTTTAGGCAGTCAATTTGAAAAAAGGTGTCTTGAGTTACCGGTTTGCTACTGAGAAGTTGTCAACTACATGTATCCAGTTATTCAAGGGCAGGGTGCCATATAGGGCCAGTGCACTCTTTGAATCTTTTCTAATATTCTTTTGGTTTTAGGACATCCGAATTTTTTCCTCTGTCCTTATACGTGTTTTTCTATTTCACTGCTTTGTTTGTTTTTTAATTTTGAAATAAATTTAAATGACAGGGCACTGCTCTCATGACTTGGTGAAATGAAAATCAGATGAATAAACTCCAAAACCTTATAAATATATCTGTACACTGTAATTAGTTAATTTAATTGTTTGACATGGATGAAGCATTTTCCAACCATGTTCATCCAGCCGGATTTGGTAGTATTCGTGTTTTAGCTACATAAACAAATCATTCTGAACAAAAGAGACGCGTATAGTTACGGGACATGCCAGCTTATTTATACACTGCATAAACCAGTTCGACACTCTTACCCCCGCCCCCAATCGCATGCGCGAGTTTACTCCATTTGAGCAATTTCAAGTGCATTAGTTTGACTTGAGCACCCTTTCAAACAAGAATGAAGAGTATAAATTTTTTCCTACGTGCATTGATCTGTTCTCTCGATTCGCATGAGTTATGGCTCTAAAATCAAAGTTCAGAAAGCTTTTTAAAAAATATTACAGATGCGTTCCTCTTAAAGTGAACAGTGATAAAGGAAAGGAGTTTTTACATAAACATATTCAAGACTATTTTAAAGAACTCAACATTCTTCTTTTTTTTTCTTTTTTTTTGCGATAGAGTCATATTTGAAAGCTGCATTGGTGGAAAGAATGACTCCTGAACACACGCCAAAATGGGGACAATGAAACAGAGAGCTTGGCTTTGTTTCCCAGCTGACGTTTCATTACTACGGATTGCCACAGTTCACATCTCACACAGCTTGCCCCGAAATACTTGAACTTCTCCATCTGTCTCAATAGGGATCCCCTAACATGGAGAGCACTTTGTATATCTGTCTTGAAAGGACCAGAACCTCAATCTTAGCCAGACTGATCTTCATCCCAGCCTTTTTACACTTGGCTGCAAATCGATCTTGCTCATGCCGAAGGTTTGTGTGAGAAGACTCAAGGAAGACAATGTCGTCAGCAAAGAGCAACTTCTGCAAAAATCTTTTGCCCACACAAACACGCTCATCGCCTTGGATGCTCCAGTCTATCCAGCCTGTAAAGGTAATGAACAAGAAGGGAGACAGTATGCATCCTTGGTGGAGTCCAACACCCACAGTGAATGCTCTTGAGTTAATGGCATTTATCCAAATGCACATCTCAGAGCTTTTGTACAGAGACACATGATAGCAACCAGTAATTATAATTTGCAATGCTTGCCAGAGCTTCTCCCGAGGAACTGTTATATGCTTTTTTGAGGTCCACAAATCAAGCATAGAGATCTTTAGAACTCTCAGTATTTCTCAGAGGTTTGCCTTAGAGCAAAGATGTAATCCGTTGTGCTTCAGCCAAGTTGGAAACCATACTGCTACTCTGACAGTTTGGAATCGACTATTTCCTGACTTCTCTTCTCCAGACACTTAGCGTACACTTCCCCAGGAATGCTGAGCATAGAAATGCCTCGATAGCTCTTCCAGTCTCTCTGGTCATCCCGTTTTGAAAATAGGGACCGCAGTTCCGATTTGCCAATGCTTACGCTAAAATTTATTGGAAAATTAAAAAACAAACTCAGCGCCTTGAAACAATGCAGTTAATTAGGAAAACATCGGATATCCTAAAACCAAAAGAAAATTAGAAAAGAGACAAAGAGTGTACCAGACCAGTACGGCATACTGATCCTGATTAAGTGGGTATATATAGCTGACAACTAGTAGTATTGGAGCAATCCCTCCTTTGCCTGAAACCCTTTCAGCATCAGCACCATGGGCAAATGCAGTCCTAGCCTTCCAGCACTTCTTCTACAGTGGCTAGAAGAAATAGTGTCAACTGAATACTAAATGCATCCAAGAGAAGTGTAATGAGGAATGATGACACCGCCAGATGGCATAAGTATCTAATGCGCCGACAATTACTCTATAATGCATATCTGAGATCACGCACTTCTTTCGAAAGCCGCTGGTCCCCTGGAGTCGTTTGCCAGCTGCACGTTAAAGAACCCTTGCGAGGCAAACTTTGTGGCTCCTATAACGCCGTCTTGATATGACCATAGTAGTTGAAAGGGACCTTAATACCAATCAAATCAAACTATAATGCATGGCATTCAATGTAAGTTAAACAGCGTTAACGTTTTAAAAATACTTGTTTAATAAAATAAAATAAGATTGTAAACTTGAAATAATATGCAGATTTCAAGTTTCAGCTACTATCATCGCCTACAATTTCCTTAAATTAATCCAATAGAGTTGCTTGTAGTTTGAGAAACAAGTTCGTGATTCATCACCACAGTCGTATACTTTGTAGGAGCTGACGGAACTCGGACTGTTGTGAACTGTTTCCCCTAACGACGAAAAAGCAACTAGACCTTACTCTTTTTTTTTGTTTTTTGTTTGGTGTGTACTGACGCACATTTATCTGTCAAAGCAACCTAATTGTTTTTGAACATTAATATTCTAAGAGGAAACAAATTTCATTTAATCTGTTATTCACCATTGGATTCATTAGAACATGATCCCAATTCTTGATGACATGATGTTTAATGCTTAAATGAAAATAGAACTTACTTTTTGAATTTCAAACTTAGTGCTTCTGACTTTTCCTACTTCAGTCTCAATATAGTTTAGATAATCAATGCCTTCATTTTCAGGATTTATGTAAACCTCACGAAAAGAAAATAAAAAGAAATTAATCACTATACAAATAATTTCTGACTAGCAGTAAAAAAATCTGCTCAAAGAGAGAACCGATGAAAAGCATAATCCAAGCATTATATCGAAGGAAGGATGGATCATAATACTGTGTTCCTATTAACTAAACAGGTGGTGGCCTTACAGTATATCCTTGACAAAGCCTGGAATAAATGGCGAATCTAGTTGGAATTCCTGATGTCCCTCTGTTATACTGTAAGACCAGCAGCTGTTTAATTATATTGAAGTTTTCTAATTTTGAACAGATTGAGAATTTTCTTTATAAAAATTGTTTTCCGTTCGTTTAAGTCCCTCATAATGCGATACAACACGGCGAGTAAGCATGCCACATGATCTTGCTTCGGATCGCTATTTGTTCATATTCTAAGCATCCAAGAAACGGATGACAGATCTCCATTTATCGCATTAGAAAGATACATGAACACGACAGGATTGATGCATATAAGATCAGCTATGGCTCTCAACATATAAAGAAATACAGACTGCAGTGGCAGTGTTTTCAAAATATGCTCTTCTTATTGCCTGATATCTCTTAATGTTTGTGGTAATTTAGAACCATTTACTGTGTAATTAAATTTGCAATTAGTTTTATTTTTTCAATAGCATTATTTTTTCATTGCTTTTCTTAATCTGCTCTTGACAATATGCCAGTCATTAAATTATCACCTTCTGTACCAGCCAATCGGGAAGCAATACCACTCCGTCTCCTGGTTGGCGAATATGTTATATGTGTTACTATCGCAGTTCTATTCTGTGTATTACTTGTTCAATTCCCTGAAGATGGTGTACCACCGAAACGCGTAGGAGCTTCAATAAATCTTTTTCTTTAGAGATTTGTTTAACATGCATCGTCCCGCCGATAAAAAATGGTGTATTTACATCAATATGAAGCAGAGGAAAGAATGGCTGAGTCCCGAAAAGCAAGTAACTCCCCGAATCAGGCCATGTCTCCTACAGAAGAGGCTTCTTCTGTAAGAGGCGTTGGCGAAGCTAGAGATTGCATTCACGCAGAACAATAATCTGCTATAAAAATGCACCAGCTAGTGGCGAGGCCAGAATTTTTTTTGGGGGGGTGGGTGGCTGGAGGAGAGGTGTTCTTACAAGCAGCAAGCTATAACAGTAGTGCAATTTTTTCAATCTTTTTTTGGCTTGCACACCTAAGAAAGCTTTAGATAAAATATCGAACTCCCTACAAGATTTGTTAACCAAAATAAAAAAGAAAACTATATCGAACAGTTCCTTTGTCCAACTTTCACCCCATGAGGGAGGTGGGGCGCAGCTAGTTAGCTCAACGAGGCAATCCAGCTAAAATTATCTGTCGGCCACATAAAGTGCTTCTTCAACACCATAACCCTCGATTCCATATTGCTAATCTGACCAGAGCTCCTTACAAGAACTTCTGGAACGATCACACGAGCGCCTTTAGGTTATCATCTCTTCTGGTCGCTCTCCAACAGCCTGCAACATTTTTAATTAACAACAACGTGAAACTGAAAACTTGACTCTTCAAATCAAGACTCGGTGATTTTCTATCCTTAAGGCATTGACAGATTTAAAGAAGAAATTAACGGACGAAAGAAATTAATTCAACTAATTACGATATAGAAAAGGGAAGAATGTGGACTCAGGGATCAAGATATGCGGACGGTGGTAAACAAATACTATATATAGCAGCTATAGACAGTAATGTAACAACAGAAGAAGATTAAAAAAAAACACTATTCCACAAAGACGGAATAGCGTTTTTTTATCTCCTTCTCTTGATGGCTTCAGAGTAAGGAGAACTGTCGACTTTCAAATCGGGAGCCTTCCATTCAGGGTATCAAGTGATTTCATAGAAGTCCATAAAACACTAACATGTCAGTGACAGCATAGCTATTCAGTGTCCGCAATAACAGATATCGTGGTTCTTGTTTCGAGTCCAGGTTACGGAATTTTTTCCTACTCTTTTTCTGTACGTGACAGATTAGTGGAACGTTGGAAAGAAATTATGAAAGATGACGGAGGATATATTATTGACAATATTTGTTAAAACTTTTGGTGAGAAATTAAGATTAAAATAATTAGGAAAAAACGAACGGATTTCCCTCACAATTCAATAAATAAGTTAGACTTATTGACATTACAACAATACTACCTTCAGCAAAGCCAATATTCCCGCTTTATCTAGTTGGCTTTGCCCTCAGTAATGCCACTTTTTAGCAAACTATGAAGACATACTCACTTGTCGAACTTCAGTATCTAAAGTATTTTTCGTTGCTAACCAGATATGCGGTATGGAAACGAAGTTTCCTAAATAAACATAGCTTCCTAAAAAAAAAATTCAGTATCAGTATTAAAAAATGTAATTTTGTAGGCTCTCAAATATTTACATTAATCACGAGAACCTTTAAGACTGTGAATAATGTGTAGAATGGGTTTAGAATCCATATCACTAGAAAAACCGGAATAACTCTTTAAATGTGGGCAACACGGATTTTACGAGGGTTGATCGAAAAGTAATGCCTTCATGGCTGTAACTTTATTTGCTAACAGGTTTTCAGAATTCTTTTTACATCTGATAAACACATTTTTTCTCTATGTAATATATTTTTTCTTTCTATTCACTTTTCGACTTAGTCCTCATCCCTTTCCACGCACTTGCGCCAAAACGTGACTAGTCGGATGAAACCGTCGAAGAAAAATTCATCGTGTCGAGGGTTGTTGTCGACACCAGGGGGTCTAGGCTGAACTCATCGACAAGCTGTCGATCTCGACAAAATCTAACCGGCGAAAATTGGCATATTACGCATTTAAACACAAGTTTGCACACGTATGGCAAGATAATATACACTGATATACTCATATTTACACATAATTTTACACATTTATCCATGTATACATAGAAATACATACATAAACACATGCCTGTAGACACACTATATTATTATTTTCACAGTTCAAATTTCGTAGCACAAGAGAGTACTTCATGTATGTAAATATTTTTAAACAAGTTTTTGTTAATATTTTTAGAAAATGTGTATTCTTGAGCTATGTGTATTTAGCCTGCAGGCCGGAAACGAAGGAAAAATGATTTTAATAAGAAATCTGTTGCTAAATTCTGAAATAACGATCGCCAAGTGCATAGTCGACTGCTCTTGAATTGTAGACAAGAATAGGGCAGTTGTCGATGGTCAAAGTCTACACTAGAAAATCGACGGTGTAGAGTCTGTACACTGTAGACTCTGTAGACAAGTAGACAAGTCTACACTGTAGACTCTTTAGACACTGTAGACAAGTCGTGTTCATGCTAGCTCGAATCGACAAATGCGTCATTAATCACGTGACCATCAACACTTGTCGACAGTCGACTGCTTGTCGATGAGCTCAGCCTAGACCCCCAGGACTGAATTTCGCCTCATTGTCAGAACGAAACTCATGTCCCTTAAGATGCTCTTTCATATTTGGGAAGCAGTGAAAGTCGCAAGGTGCAAAGTCGGAATTCTTCTCCGACAGGTTCACCCGACTAGTCACGCCTTGGCGCCAGTGCGTGGAAAGAGATGAAAAATATATCGCAAAGTGAATAGTGCATTACATAAAAAACAAATGTAAGTATTAGGTACAAAAAGAATTTTGAAAATCGGTTACCAAATAAAAAAACTTACAGCCTTGGAGGCATTACTTTTCGATCAACCCTCGTAATATGGAGAATATAATTCTATAGAATCTGTTACTAACTTATAATCTTAATATTAACTTAATATTATATTTATTCCTTTTTATATTGTATAACTTCTAATTTTTATTCTTGTAAGCTGTTACTGGGCTTTCATACAAGAATAAAAATTATAAATAAATAAATAAAAAAAAAAGTTAAATTTTTGACGTACACTCTCAAATCTCTCATTATTATTATAAGCACACAACACAAAATATTATAGTAGTCACTTTGAGAGATCTACGACACTTCGGTATACAGTAGTTTGAATATAAAAATGAAATGCGCATGAGCACATTTCATTACGAAATAATGGTAGGTAAGTAACAGCAGTTTGTATTATTCCGTGTCGAACTTGGCTGCGAAAAATGGGTCGCAGACCAGATATATCTCAGTGGCAAAAGGGGTCAAAGCATTTGGCAGGCAAAAGGACATCAAGGCGCCGTCATTCATGAGTTCAAATAATAGTCCACAGGCACGTCGGGTAGCAACATCCGTCGAAACTATGGTCGTAAGTCCGTGCTAACTGAACGGGAAGCGTCATTTGGCCGGATGAATCAAAGTTTTGTCTTTAATCGAATGACGCTCTTTATATTAGTAGTGATTTGTAATAATCATTTG
The DNA here is from genome assembly GCA_023313115.1 of Rhysida immarginata. Classification (NCBI taxonomy): domain Eukaryota; kingdom Metazoa; phylum Arthropoda; class Chilopoda; order Scolopendromorpha; family Scolopendridae; genus Rhysida; species Rhysida immarginata. The sequence continues at coordinate 8,534 of JAHWFO010032698.1, forward strand.
TATATCATCCGACTGTTTATGCTTTTATCAATATTTTTTGGTTTCCCTTTCCAATAATTGTAAAGTTCGCTTTTATTTTTAGGGCATTTTACATTTTAAAACTGCATTTTATAATCATAATCTTTATACTACAGTAAAATCAAATTATCCAAAAACAATATCTTCTAATTGAAAGTTTAATATTAAGTAGTACTTGAATGAAAGTGCAATATAATATATATAACTTCCTTAATTTAATGTAAAAATTTAAAAAAATAAAACTAATAATAAAATAATAAAGATAATGAAGGTCACTTTGGGTTAGATGATATTCAACTTTTAATTTTTGTCGATTACAACGCCATCTGTGAAAAAATGACATCAATCGTAGGTCAAATTAATGTATTATTTCCCTGCAGAATCCAAATCTGCAATAAAAAGGGTGGGTTCCCATTTAAGATTTCTTTTTTACTCCCACCCACCCCCAGGTGGTGGGGATGGGGGTCAATTTGGTATCATCGGATAGGCTCCTTCCATAGACGAACAATTTTCATTCGCAACGTTTTTGCTCCTTTGAAGTTTCCGAGATATTTCAATGTCTTCACTTAAATCTATCACCCTGTTCGGATAACATGGGCAACAGAATTTCAAAAAGTTCAAAAACGAGATGAAATTAGTAACTTCCGAGATGAAATTAGTCATTTCTTAATGAATTCAATGTACTGTACACGAAAATGACTAAGAAAAAGCTGAATTGGTTACAATTTCTTAGTAATCTGTAAACATTTTTGAGAAAAGTTGTATACGTATCTATATATATAAAGAAGGATGTTTGTGGGTCTGTGCGTCTGTGGGTCTGTGTGTGGGTCTGTGTGTACGTTTTTTATACAAATCTACAGTTTTATTCCGATCTTGATAAAATTTCGCATACATGACCTTCAAAGCATGAGGAAGGTCACTGTCTACCTCAGATTTCGGAAAAATAATAAATATCGATAAAAAATCGATATTCATGGTTATGGCAAGGCTTATTAATGAGAAATATCTCATGACTAACAATGAAAGGAAAAGTTTGTGCAAGTGTAATTATCCCGGGCAACGCCGGGTACCTCTTCTAGTACTGTATAAAGTATATTATACTAAATGTTAAGAATACCTTAATCTTCTTCGGACTTTCGCTTTCTCATGGCCTTTCGTTTGTAAATCTCGTGGGGAGCATGGATGATGAGCATCCAACAATAGTCAGCCAGCAGTGACGTGGGTCATTTGCCCTGATATCGTTGCTCCATCTTGGCAATGTCCTGATGGAAACATTCATCACTGACCTGCCCGCAGTTATCAGGGAAGAAATCTAAGCGGAGAAAGTGGATCTTTAAGAACATATTCCAGCCGAATGCATGAAACAAAGTCAACATATCCTCAGCCAGATCCTTGTAGTTCCCCAGGAAGTTTTCTGCCACTTGATGGAATGCATTCCAAACATGTTTTTCTTTACTTTAAAGGAGTTTCTCAAACTTGGGGAACTCTGAAGAGCTGTTTAATCTGAGGCCCCACAAAAATACCCTCTAAATTGCATTATATTGCGCGATAACATCTATACAACGGAAATACGTCAATATCTCTGTAACGAGAGCCAATCAACTTTTTTCAATTTGATATACGTGTTCAGCACGTTAAATTCATTCAGGATTGGGTACTTACACCTAGGAAATAATTTCATTGTTGTCCAGTATAATTAGAACTATATTATATTAGAAAAATTATAGCCTGTAAATGGAGGGCAATTAATGAAACGTGGCCGATGATCTATGACATTCGGCGACAATTCCCTCTAGTTATCGCAAGAGGGCAGGAGTACTTCATTTCAGCTAGAATCACTATATACTCTAACTGCAGCAACGGACGGAAAGAAACGGAGGTGTGATTGTGAGCACAAAAATAATTTTAGGGTTACATCTTTAACGCACTTGCAATATTATGTCGAAGATTCACAGAATTGAAGGCCCAGATCAGACTGTTATCTTTCTATCTCACATAAGCATTTGATACCCAAATCTGACGAGTCAGCGTATAGTGTAAGCAGACCGATTCTAACTTAACCTAATTGCAGAGAAGGTCATTTTGCTATTCTATTTTTATGCTAAGGGTCCTCTATTCATGGACTTTCTAAAGAGGGGTGTACGGAAAATTTCTTAGAAAAAATTTTGATGGGAAACCGCACTCGCCACCGGAGAGCTCATCATTTTATTGTGGACTGTTTTTTTTTTTTGACTCTTGAAAAACATCTTGAGAAAGTTTTCGTCACATGAAGAATGCAAACACGGTTTACTATAAAGCCACAAACTGGCATGAGTTAGGAATCCGACAGCTAGTGAAGCACTATCTTTGGTCCCGTGGGTATTACCTTTGATTGCATTTCATACTTTTGGTGTGATTGTGCACGGCCACGCTTCATTTCACTAAAACCCTTAAATTTTTACCTGTTATTATTTTCGAACATCTTCCATGAGGCAAGTCAATAGATGTGATGTTCCTACTCCCAAAATCGTAACCTACACTACCCTAAAATTTAAGAGAGAAAATTGAACTATAAACAAAAATACAACCTCATGACAAAAATCCTGCAACATTCGATTTTGTGCGCTCGCTTCTGCATTGAAGCGATAGTTATAAAATATATGTTAGGGTTACGACTTTGTAACTATAGTGAATGGATTGTACGCCTATTGTTACAAAGGGAAAAAATAAGCAGGTAAAATAAACATTTTATTTCTTACTTAGAAGAAATGAAAAGGCAGTTGTGTGACAAAAGTTCTGCAACACGTCAATCTTGTGACAAAAGTCCTGCAACACTGCAATTAATAATGATTTTACGCAATAATATTATTAATTCTTATCATTAAACAACTCTTTAAAGTATTACTTACCCCACAAATGATAATGGGATCACCTTGTGTTACGTGCTTCAAATCAAAATACGAAAATTTATTGGAGTAAAAAG
>JAHWFO010032728.1:0-12291 GCA_023313115.1 Rhysida immarginata
TCTCGAACGTAATATGTAAAGAATGTAAAAACCTCCTTTCTTATCATTTCCGAACGTATGATATATCACATGCCATTATGTTGCCATAGTTGTAAGGATCAAGTGACTGCCACCCCCGCAAATCCGATACCACTGGAACAAATTTAGGGCCTAAACTTCATAGTAATGTAGATTTTGCCTAGAGGGATCTGGATACTGGATTTTACGCCTTTACGTACCTAAATAGCACATAGATATGTTGCCCTCTCTGAATCCCACCCCCGTATACCAATCAAAACCAAACTAAATAGTGCAGATGGACATGCCCATAGGAAGCTACATTCCGAATTTCAACCTTCTACCTCAAAAAAAAATGTAGAAATTATGAAGGGGACGGGCTGACATTATAAACCACTAAGTACCTCCATTCTTATTCTACTTACTGGGTCAGTCAAATGAAAACCGGAAATATTTTTTCACAGCTCCTTTATTACAGACAAAGTTGGTACACTATTTTTCAGTGTAGTCCCCATCTTTTCGATGCATTTCCGCCACCGAGTCGGGAAGTCATGGATACCTCGGGGAAAAAAAAATCTTCATATAATGGAGATCTTGCTTATAGGAATCCGCATACCGAATTTCACTCCTTTATATGCATAAATACACCTAGACCTTTTCGTCCCCTCTAATTTTCACCCCCAAAACTCCGACCTTAGTGGGCTAATCAAAACCAAACTAAATAGTGAAGGTGCACATGCCCATAGCAAGCTACATTCTGAATTTCAACCTTCTACCTCAAAAATTGTAGAAATGATGAAGGGTGATTCAAATCGTGTGTAAATTAAAACCAATAAGTAGCTCCATTTTTCAGCTACTTAATAATAAGCTTATAGATTATGAGCACTTGAGCAATCGTGCGATTTCACGTGCGCGCGCCGATGTCAGTAATGCTTAAAAGATGAAGAGAAAATAACAATGCATTCCTTTTTGATAAATCGATTGTTATATGACAGGCCAGTATTTTTGAATTCTTTACACTCACTGGTTTAGCACGTGAATTCGGCTTGAAGGGGTCCACGAAAAATTCTGAAAACTTGATACGGCCGAGCTAAGACTTTGATGGTCATATTTCTGAAAACAGAACTTGAAAAAGTTAATCCGTTTTCAAGTTATCGTGCAAACGGCGGCCGGACGGACGGCCGGATAAACGTACAGACCAAGGGCGCATTCTTACAAGTAGCTATTGTGATTTCGTCACGGAAAGAGTTTTTCATTGTTGTTGCACGTTTAAGCATTGTTGGCGCTGGTTTGAAGCAACACCTCCTAGAAAGAAAGCCAAACAACTGAAACGTCATACATTGTTACATCATCATCATATTTCGGCCATTGTTAATCAAATGAGTCCTAGATTTGGTATCGGCCTCGGTGGCTCAGTGGTTGCGTGATCGCCTCTGATGCCCGAGGACGCGGGTTCGACCCCGGCCGATGAAGACGAGGATTTTTTCAGGGGGAAAATCCTGAGATCACGCACTTCCTTCGGATGGGAAGTAAAGCCGTTGGTCCCGTGTAGTCGTTTGTCGGCTGCACGTTAAAGAACCCTTGCGAGGCAAAATTTGCGGCCCCTATAACGCCGTCCTGAAATGACCATGGCAGTTGAAAAGGACGTTAATACCAAACCGAACTTAGAGATCGACTTCGTAGCCGACTTCGGTCTTTTTAGTTGGCTTTGGGTCGACTTATGATGATTTAACGACAAAGCCAACTAGAAAGACAGGCCGAGGCACTTAAAAGTCACATGTCATAGATAGATCGAGCAACAATCCAACCTTCATTGTTTCCAACAAACGAAAAGACACTGATTGTTGAAATCCAAGATAGAAACAATGAAGGTTGGATTGTTGCTCGATCTACTCTGGTCATGTGACTTTTTAGTGCCTCGGCCTGTCTATTTTGTCGGCTACGTCGAGGCCAACGAGAGACAGGCCAGGGCACCCAAAAATCACGTGCTCATCGGGATCCAGCCAACAATTCATCCTTCATTGTCTCCATCTTGGATTTTAACAATCACTATTTTTTCGTTTGTTGGAAACAGTGAAGGATAGACTGTTGCCCGGAACCCGATGATCATGTGATTTTTGAGTGCCCTGGCCTGTCTCTCGTTGGCCTCGGGGCTACGTGTAATGACGTAGCAAACGAGAAAGACAGACCCTGGTGCGGAAAAGTCACCTGACCATACTATTCCGAGTAACTATGTAAGCTTCATTGTTTCCGTCTCTGATATTAACAATCAATATTTTTTCATTTGTTGGAAACAATGAAGGTTGGATCGTTTGCCAGACTACTATGATCAGGTGACTCTTCCGCGCCGGGACCTGTCTTTCTCGTTAGCTACGGTAACGACGAGGCCTACGAGATAACAAGGCCTGGAAGCGAAAAAGTCACCTGATCATCTGCGTGCTAGCAACAATCCAACCATCATTGTCTCCCATCTTGGATATTAACAATCGATGTTTTTCCTTTGGTTGGATTGTTGCTAGCACCCCGATGGTTAGGTAACTTTTTCGCTTCCAGGACTTTTCGCGGTAACGATGTATGACGTTTCAGTTGTTTAGCTTTCTCTAGGAGAAGTTGCTTGACGCACACGCCGGAACTGAAAAGTCCCCTGACCACTGTTGTCTGAGCAACAATTTTTATCAGTCATCAAACTATAAATAAAAGAGAACATGCGAGTTCGTCACACGAAACAATCTGAATGTGCGAGCTTTGCAACAATAAGAATTGAATTTGAAACTAATTACCGCGCAAACTGCGCGCGGATAAAATCTTGTTTCTTCATAAAATTCTACAATAAATATTTTATAGCAAATTTTACTCAGATACGTGAAAAGCATATTCCTCAAGTACTATAAAATTTTTCATTGAGAATATGTTATTCGCTGATGTTATAAAAAATATTTTCTTTCTCGATGACATGTCAGCTCGAGAATTCATTTTAGTACTTTGAAACTGTAAATTTGGTAATATTGAAGATAGGACCTTGAAATTGTTCTTAAAATGTGAAAAAAATGAACACACAAGCAAAGTGGAATCGAAAAAAGAAGATAAGCCAGATAAGCAAGATAGTCGAATAAATAATGGCGAGAAGCATTTTCTGAGTAAAGAAGTGTACAAACATTGATTGTAACTCTTATCTAATACATCACTTCGATTTCTCAGGAACATTAATCTAAAAATTATCAGCGTATCAGGGACAGTTGTTTTAATCAGTGATCTAAATGAATCCTCTTGAATTACAAAATTTAATCTTTCTCGTTGTTGTATTGTCATGTTAGGGCACGTTTATAATTTTTAGAAAATTTTCTTGAAGCGAGTCAACCATTTACTCAAGCACATGCTTGATAGAAAGTGAAGAAACAGCAAAGAGTGCCATAATGTTCGCTGCTTATTTCGCTGAGCACAATATACCATTTGCTAACATACACGCACTCACGCAAAGTCATGGCACACCCCTCCAGTCAGGTTCCCTGTCCGTAATGAGACGTATCCCGCTGCTTCCATTCTCGAAATGCAGGTGTACAGGACTCCTTGATATCACAATCATTGGAAGCAAAACTAGCTGCAGAAATAACAGCACGCCGATAGCTATCCCCCATTTGAACGGGGGATGATTGTTGATGCCAGACGGATGGCTGCCTCAATATCGGATGTAGCCAACAACCTGCAATTTTCCCGCACACCCGTTGCAAGGGTCTATCGAGGGGTTACAACCCATGGGCCGCCCACGCCTTATTGATGCCAGAGGTGTTCACCGGGTTACCCGGCTTGCAACTGCCGACCGAAGGGCGACAGGGGGCCAAATCACCATGCGGTACAACCAGGGACGTCCCACAACTGTGTCCGTGACGACAATTCGGCGAACTTTGGCAGCTGCAGGCTTTGGGAACAGGAGGCCACGACGGATGTTACTCTTGACAGGTACACATCGTCGGCAACGCCTAGCCTGGGCCAACCAACATCGACATTGGACCGCTGAGGACTGGCGAAGGGTTGCCTGGTCCGACGAGTCACGGTTTCAGCTGTATCAAACCGATAGTCGCGTCCATGTCATGCGCAGGCCGCACGAAGCCATGGACCCCGCTCGTCATGTGAGGACTACTCAGGCAGGTGGAGACTCCATCCTGGTTTGGGGTGTTTTCTCGTGGCATGCAATGAGTCCGTTGGTGCATCTGACATCCACTCTGCGTGCTACTTCCTACGTCGATCTGTTTGGGGACCACCTGCACCCCTTCATGTACTCTTTTTTACTGTGCGGGCGACAGTATCTTTTAGCAAGATAATGCGCCTTTACAGAAGGCCCTCGTGGCACGGCAGTGGCTGGAGGAACATGCTACCGACTTGATCACAATGATTTGGCCTCCACGTTCCAATCCAGATTACAATCCCAATGAACATTTGTGGGACACGACTGGTAAATGCAGCATCGTTATGGAGTGCAGTGGAAGTGAATATGTTCCGGGGAGTGGTAGGCTCTCTTCCACGACGGGTCGCTGCCATTATCCGGGCCATAGGGGGCATAACATGTTATTAGTCATGTGTGCCAAGACTTCTGGTGAGCGACTGTACTTCTTATTAGTATGCCTTGCCATCATTATGGATATCGGTTTATTATCGATAATTATTATTATTTCGAAATCTGAGGTAGACAGCGACCTTCCTCATGCTTTGAAGATTAAATGTGTAAAATTTCATCAAGATCATAATTGAACTGTAGATTTAATTTATCGAAAATAAAAAAAGTATGAAAATCCTGGGGATTACCTTTCATTTAGTGAACAGACAGCTCAAATTGTTTCAAAATTACAAAACAGTTTTTTTTTGTATAAAGTATTGTTTGAGATGTATGAATGTAAGCATACAAACAAAGAGATCCACAAATAAACATTCTTCTTTATTTTTAGAGAAGATAGATTTTGAAATCTAAACAATTAATGCTTCAGGTGGTTCAATCTTCTGTAAACAAGAAACCGGAGGTAAACATTTTTCCAGAAAAATGCCAAATGAAAGTCAGCAAAATCTTTTACATTTATTATTCTTAACGGTTCTCATCAACTTGACCCAACTGCATCTGATTTTGGTTAGCATTTGCCATCTGGACCTAAGGGATAAAAAAATAATTCAATAATTCAACAGTGCGATATACAGGTTGGTTATAAAATAACGTGAGGTATCCAGAGCTCTCTAGCGAGTAAAGTATTGGACGAAACATAACCAAATTTGATGGGCGTACTTAGTAGACCATGGAATTTTGATTTCTAAAAAAATAAAAATTAATACCAAAAGTCGCCACCAGTAAAATTTTGGCGCTGCGAAAGTGTATTAGTGTGAATACTGAATGATTAAGTGCCAAATGACAGAGCGCATATCAATTTTATTAACAACAAATGATTGGAACTTACAAATGAGATTCAATAGGACCAACATCGTGATGAATCATCCAAGAACTTCATACCAATCACATTTTGCATGACGCCTCACAACATACTTAATTACTTTTCAAACCCGCTTATCCGTTACAGTCACAGTGGCAGCAGCCCTATGGAGGATCTCCAGCGATCGCGATCTTCCGCCATCAAGCGCATGTCCTCCCTGGTAATACCCAAGCGACTCGAACCCAGATTCTCCATGTAGCCTAGCCACCTGGTTCTAGGCTGACCCATCGGTCTCTTACTCACCAGCTTGGAAAATAACAACTGCCTAGTTTGCATTGGCATCCGTATCAAGTGGCCATACCAGCGCAACTGAGATCTCTCAATGCAGGGAAGTAGCGGCTCAACACTTAAAGACTCAAGGCTTATTGTGCTGCTGTGAACTCTATCTAGTAGGGTAACACCTGCCACACTTCTCAGAAATCTTATTTCGGCCACTTGTACCCGCGATCGCACTCTTTCGGTCATTACCCAAGACTCATGTCCATAGGTGAAAATGGGGACAAAAATAGATTTGAAGATGGAGAGCTTGGCTTTGTTACCCAGCTCGCGTTTCATTACCACGGATTGCCGCAGTTGACGACACGCCTCACAACATATCACAATTAATTTGTCTCGTATGTAATCTTATTCAATCTTTCAACATTGTGATATCTCGGGGACATCATTGCTCGCAACATCTTTAACAAATCCCTACAACCAAGAGTCATAAGGGTTGAGATTGGGCGACCTCGGTGGCCATACCATAGCAAATGCATGATTAATGACTCTGCTGTCAGAGAAATGATGCCGCAACACACGCTCTACCTTACGCCCAATTGGGGTGGTGCATTATTCTGCATGAATGTGGTCGAAACGAGACATCCTCGTTGCTGCAGTTGTGGAACCACCAAGATCTGTAGCCTATCGGCATACATGTCAGCAGTCATGGTACAGGTCACTGGTCCACTTGGACGATTTTCCTCATAAAAATTGAGGACTGATGACAAAAGTTGTTGTGACAACACTGTGACTTTTGTCGAGTGGAGAGACTCCTGGACACGAGCGTCCGGATTATCGCAGCCCAAATCTGCCACGGCCATGTACCATCAACTTGCAAGCGTACTAAGAATCTCAATTAAAAATCCAATCAATGAATGATGGATCCAATCAGAGGATGTCTGCATCGCCAGGGAGCAATTCTTCAACAAAAGAGGTTTTATACGGGTAATAACTTCAACATCTGATGCAGAATCTTCCGCGCCGTTGAATATGGGATCTGCGTGTGCATACCAGGATATAGCCCAATTACTGCTGGTACCCTGCACATTCGCCGTCTTCTGTTTGATAGCAGCAGTTGCTTTGCGTCCACAGCATGGTTGCTGCGATAGGGTTATTCCTGTAGTTTCAAATCGTTGAATGATGTTTAGTAAGTTTGTTCTGCTCATCAGTCCTTTGCGCAACTTCTTTAACCGACGAAATTGACGAAGGGCAGCATTGGCATTTTCGTTCTGCTGATCATACAACTTGACTAACAAACCACGGTCCCGTAAGGTAAAAGCCATCAAAAGGAAGTTGGCCTGAAAATGATCAGACTTCTCCCAGCCTTTCCTTTTCTACTCATGATCGCTACACAGAACGCCCCTTTATGCAAATTAATGTATTTTAATCGGTAAGCAGCGCCCATATTTTATGGGTGGCGATATTTGGTACTAATTTTTATTGTTTTAGAAACCGAAATCCAATACTTATATACGCCCATCAAATTTGGTTATGTTTCGTCCATTAATATACTCGCTAGAGGGCTCTGGATACCTCACGTTGTTTTATAACCACCCTGTATATAGAAAGGTTCTGAATTTTAATTCTAAAGACGATGCACCGGCAGGATCATCTGTAAACGAGAATCTATGTTCTCCAACGATGTAGCAATCCGCTCAAGCGCTGCAGCCATCTGCTGATTTGTTTGGGCGCCTACGGCAGGCTGTTCTGCCACCCTGTCGGTCCCCTCCAATGATGCCTCGGCTTCGTCATCTGGGCAAGGAACTAAGTTTATATTAAGAAAAGGAATATTGTAGTTACTAAAAAATTATTTTGAACTTTTAATGGTTGGGTAATAAAAGCATTCATAAAGTATCATAAGCATGTCTCATATTTAGTGTGATCAGTTGCATGTAGGTAAGACGTTGTGATGTTGAAATGTGTTTACAATCTACAACAAGAAACAAAAAAATTCATTGTACATCATAAATAATATTGATATACACTGAATGGCAGTTTATTAGGAAAATCCCCCTAATTGTGTGTTGCGCCACCCCTAGCAGCTATAACTGCACAAATTCGCTGTGGCATGGATTCAGTTATACGCTGGAATCATTGTTCCGTGATGTTTGTCCATGTTGATGAAGCAGCTGCACCCAATCGATCCTTATTGGATGTTGGTGGATCCATGCCTCCAATAACCCATTCCAGCTCATCCCAAAGATAGTCGATTGGGTTCATATCCGATTGGGACTGTGGTGGTCAGAGGAGAAACTTGAATTCATTATCGTGCTCCTGGAACCATTCCATGACGATACGAGCCTTGTCCTGCTGGAAGTATCCTTCTGTAGGGGGTAATAGAGTAGCCCTGGCCATTTTAAGGCGTTGTTCTACAGGTATCAGAGGACCAAGAATAGGCCAGGAAAACATTCCCCAGACCATGACAGAGCCTCCACCACCTTAACAGTGGAAACCAGACAGCAGGAGGTCCATCGCTTCGTGCTGTCTTCTCCAAATTCTGCGTCATCTATCTGCATGTGCAATAGGAAACGGGATTCATCCGACCAGCAGACCTTCCAGTCATCGATGGTCCAGTGTTGATGATGATGGGCAAATTGGAGACGTTTTCTTGTGGAGATCAAAGATACCTGGACTGGCCGTCGGCTGTTGTAGCCCATCTATTCCAATGTACAGATAGAATTACACTGAATATAAAGGTGAATATGAAATCTGTATGTAGTGATGTACAGCTCCAGCCAAAAAATTTGCACATTGAACTAAGCGCCGAACGTATCGGTGAGGTGACAAACTTTTTGGCCGGAGCTGTACGTCGCGTAGTGCGTTCAGAGATATTATTCTGCAGTCAAGTGTTGTACTCCACGGTAAGTTGACGCGTCATGACGTTTCTATTCGCACGATCAAGTATTCCTATCCAATGCTCACCCGTCTCTGACTGGTGGTTTTTGGTTGTTTAAGTCCAAAATCCTGGTAAGTCCTTGAAATGGTTGTTCGGGAAAAGTCTACAAGACGTGCGGTTTCAGAAATACTCAGTCCACCTCACCGGGCACCAATTCTCATCCTGCGCTCCAAGTCGCTCAGATTCGTTTTTTCCCTATGGTGACGGTCAAACCACTTGCCGTTGACAGGTGTGTTTTCGCTTTATATTGGCACCGACTGTCTCGTAACCAACTGATACATAGTCATTGCTATGCCAACGGATTTGCATATTCATGGGCGTTCCGAATAAACAGGTCACTCAGTGTACTTTGCTGATTAAAAAAAAAATTGTTCAAATTTCTAAAAAAAACTTACCACGTTTTGAAAAAAGCTTTGCTGACTGAAAAGGAAAAAAATGAAAAACTAATTTTCTACAAAAAAGAACGGTACATCGATTCATGCTTTTCTTATGAAACTAGCGTAGATGTAAGAGTAGTTGACTGTGTACCAGTAATTGGTTGAAAGGCTTTTAGTGAAGTGACAATGCAAGAAAAGGAGCTGGTGTTGCCACTTCGTCTCAAAACAGCAAAAAAGTAGGAATTTTTCTTGCTATGATATGTTCGCATTTTGCCTTGATCACGGTTCCTAAACCGTGGTTAGCTAATCAAGCATATTCCGTTGCACTGGAATTCAAGAGAAGTGGTGGTTACCAAGTGAAATAGTGTTTTCTACGATTCTTTTTTCGCATTTGCGTTAATAGATGGCAGCGAGGGTAGCAACTAGCTTCCACGGCCATCAAATCGTGCTGTTGGGGAAATTACAGCCAAGTACGACAACTCGTGTCAGCCTTAGTATTTGTGGATGGAACTTTGAACAGCATTTGGTATGTCCAGCGCATTGTGGAACCTGTTCTTCTGCCCTTCTTGCTAGAAAAGCCTCAGAATGCAATTTGATTTAAGTAAACATTATCATTTCACAATAATGTCTTACACTTTCAATTATTGGTACATCTCCCCCACACTTTGTACGTACAGTGCTAGATGCGCTAGAGGTCACCCTTTTTCGAAGCGGCGTGCTCTCTAAAACGGTTGCAGGCCTGAGGGCATCTCCTATGTAATTGTGCGAAAATAATTTTCTATTTGTTACAATGAATACACTGCCCCTTTATTCGTGATGTTCGTGTGGTCTCATCCTGTTGGATGCATGCGACAGTATGCTTATTAAAGACACGACTCATCACGTGGTATAGCAATGACAACGCCAATCTTCATGCCAATATTCTGAGAAATATGCGACTTTCAGAAAGCAATGACTGTGGGGTATCGTATGAGCGGGAAGTCTTTTCGCGTAATCAACGCTTTGACTGGACATCCCCGCTCCCTGTGCACAATTACGAAGAGATAAGAAAACATTCCGGGCGACCTCCACTCCTGTCGCTGAGAGAGACATGCTCTATCTCGGTTGATGGTGAGGTATCGCAAAGACACCTGCGTGACATCATTGGGCAATGTGCCCTCCATGAGATTGGCTTCTGTAGGGGAAGCCATTGGTCTCAAGCATGACTGCTGAAGGTCACCTGCACTTCGTCACTAGAGGAGAGAACCCGTAGTTCATTCGTTTAGGCAGGAAAGACAAAGGTCCAATACTTTTTGAGGACACCTCGTATTGGCAAGCGCCACTAAAGTGGCTGACACCTAGCGGTCATGTGAGAAACTAATTAATGGCGGCTATGCAGGGTATCATCAAAGCCATAGCCTACAATGAAAGTGAAAGAAAGCGCATCAATAACAAGTAAAATACTTAGGACCGGCTGAAAGAAAAAAAAGCTGATAATAAATGCTCGTGCGGGATCTATTTTTAAAGTATTTGTAGTGCGAGGCCTATTTTCAAAAATATTTCTATCGTGAAAAATCCAACCATGGGGTCTTCTGCAGCCGCACCGTTCGCACCGCCCTTGGGGGCCCTCCAAATACTGCTGCGTGATAATTCAAAATATCCAAAGGGAAAGGGATTTATTTAATTATTTACCGAAAGAGAAAAGGCAGAATGAAGAATAGGAAGTGAAATTGAATCTAGAGAAGCATGCAAAAATACCATGGAAGGGTCCTTCTAATTCTGATCGCGATCGATCGCGCTCGTTCACGATCTAAAATTCCCCGATCTCGTCATAGTTTATTGAACGCTTATCATCAAGACCATCGTAGTTACTTTCCGATTATTTTCCAAACTTTGAGTCCGATTACTCATTCAATTTGAGCCTGACCCTTTCACTTTGCAATTACAATCGCCAGCAGTCAAATCGTATGCCACCTTGTCGATTGTTCCCAATGCGGTTTATATGTTTGAAATGAACCTGAAGCCCCTGAACAGATCAAGGTATATGCTATGAAGGAATGAGGTGAAGATGAAAGCAAAAAGTGTCCTATATATCTTATTTTTTAAACTTTTCTCTCAGGTTTCTAATTTCTCTTACCTGTCGATTTTTCTCGTACACGCGATCTATTGGATCTTTGCGATTTCACACTCTCGTATTTACATTTATTGTCATGCAAGAATAAATGCAATGAAATCTATTAAATCCACATAAAGGCTAAAAGCATAACGTGTGTTTTTCTTTGGCATATATCTCTTGTTCACTGATCACTGTCAAAAATCATCACGAGCGATTGAATAAAGCGCTCACTATCGGAAGTAAACGATCACGTGCCTGAAAAAGAGCTCTTGATAGTTTTTATAAGCACCTGATGTTTACAGCCTTCACTCTTGTGAGAGCGAGTCATACAGAAAATCAAAATAAGGCCTTCAAAGTAGACTAGATTTGAACATGATTGAATCTTGATTTCTTGATATCCGGATTTAATATCACCACAATTTTGCAGATTGTTAATTTTTATAGTCCAAAATTAGCTGATAACAAATTTTAATAAAATCTGTACAAGTGTTGTAATTTATTCCTGAATAAAATAAATTGCCTTGAATCATTCTATTTCTTTGAGTGTTCTGCTGCAATAATATGATTAAAAATTTAATTAATTTTTTTTATTGAAAGATTTAGGAGATTTTATTTAGCTAGAAGCAGATTTGCCGCCTGCATTAGTGATTTGATTTAAGGCGTGTTGTTTAGAAAGTGAACTATCGTCTAAACCAATATTTTTCAATCTTTTTTATCATTTGAACTTCCGCGATGATCAAAAAAATAAATAAATAAACAAATTAAAAAATAAAACAAGTACAAAAAAAAATAGTAGTAGGCTATACTGTTTTAGGATTCAGTTATTAACACAAACAAAACAACTTACGAGAAAAGATAATTAAAAATTCTATAAAAAACTTCGATTTATTTTTCTGTTAATGAAAATTTTCGCGCCACACCTAAAATCTTCTTATAGTACACAGGTTAAAATCGCCAATCTAAACCCATTATGCGCGCCATGGCGCTTGCCAATAGTGGATAAGTAATCACAGCTTTTTGCATTTGTTTTAACGCAATTTTCAAAATAATTAACGCAGCTTCCGAAATATTTAACGCAGATTTCATTGGAATTAATGCAAGTTTCAATGGAATTGCTATATTTTTAGAAAATTTAACACTTTTTTTTTGGGGGGGGGGGGAATTTATTTAATTTTTACTGTTTTTTAAAATAATTTA
>JAHWFO010032934.1:0-12575 GCA_023313115.1 Rhysida immarginata
CCAACGTTAAAGGAGGGAATTGAGATTTAGCCCGGATAACGTAATTATTCGAGAGAGTAAATAAAGGCTTCTTGTCTTGAGATTTCGTCAGAATAGAACGGAATTCATATTAAAAAAAATATGATGACGGTTTCCAAAGGGAAAACATATTTGCAATTGCTTGATAATTTTAAATAATCTCACATGATAATTACAGATAGTAGGTCGATTGATGCAGCGGTTTAAAGGAATCCTCGACTTTTTCATCGTTTAATATATGCAAATAATTATAAAATAATAAAATATAAAATTATTTGCCTTATTATTATTTTACTATAGTAATAAAAACATACAGATCATGTTCATTGAATGGGGTATATTATTTTAAGTAAAGATTTGGAAATAAAAATTAAAAGGATTTACTGTAGGTTTAATCAGAATTTACAGCATATTAAATATTTTTTTTTTACCTAACACAGAATCTAATTTCGAGTTATCACAATGTGTTATAACATATAAGGATACTTTTCGGAAAACAGAAATAGCTATTCTTTTTTTTAAAAAGTCAGGTATTTGTGGGCATTTAAAAATATAATAAACGACTCCTTATTACGTACTACCTTATTATTAAATAGTTACTAAAATGCTCAAGCTAAAGGAAAAATTTTGAATTTTCTTTAAAATTAGAGTACCAATTTTATATCTACTTCACTGCATGCACCATTTTATAAAATGTATTGCAATTCATTTTGAAATATGATTTTGTTACTAATGATATAGATTCATTTTAAGCATCAGTAAGGCCGTAGTAGTTTCTGTAAGTTTTCCACTAATTTCTGGGAAAATGAGATTAGGATCGCCATCCACTACTTTATTCATAGAATGATGAGATTACTAAGAGATGACTTTGGATTGATTGGTTAGTTTGTTTTTGTTTCTTTTTTTACGCCACTATCTCTAGGTCATTTGCGCATTTTCACATGACTAATAATCACAAGGATTTAGCAAACATCCATAGGCGAGATTCGATAACCATAGCGACCAGACGGATTCGAGAACTGGAAGGCCTATGCCCCGGTTCTCTCGACTATTAGGCCGCTTACCTCCGTTTTTTTGAAAGAGAACTAATTCTACAATGTCCAAAAATATATAATACAATATAACACCCGTTCTGTAGTTGTCTATACCGCCGGACTGGCTTGTTGAAGTATGTAAGGAGCTCTTCCATGGTGCTGCCGTAAGTTCGAATAGGTAGAACATCAACACAAACTAGATACATACTATTCTAATTCCTGGCATTATGGGAGTCGAAGAAGGCCTCGAATCAACTGAAATTCCTCCATAAGCTCACACCATATTTTATTGGATCTTGCCAATTTTACCGTGACATTTACAACTTTGTTTTTGAGGAATGCAGTTTGCACATCGTTGGCCACCAAGATCACCTGATCTGTCTGCATCATTCTAGGAGTACATTAAATCTGTTGGACGCGGTCAAACACAAGGGTCGAACTTCTCCAGAAAATAATGGAGTGCGGCGTAAGCTTGAGATATGATGGCGGTGTTGTTACGAGAGCAATCAATTTTCTTATAGATGGAGCTCAAAGAAGCACCGACAAACATAGTAGTCTTTTCGAACCTCAAATGGGACAATTCAAACTGTGCTGTAGTCCTCAAGACGTACTCAAGCTATTGATATCTGATTGGGGGACAACCTTTATAAAGGAAAGTTACGTGCCATCCCGGTAACGGACAACACGAGGGCTTAAATTTTCCGATTCCGGTGAGTCGCAGGTTGGAATCTCAACATGGGCATGAAAGTTTGTGCTCGTCTCGGACTTGTGGAAAGATTATTGTCAAGTGTAAGGAAACACCTGCCCTATTTCTGATAGTCCAACAACCCAACATCCTAACCAGAAGAGATCTGTAATAGGGAGGCTGTTTTGAGATTTTGACAGAAATATACAGGGTGATTCAGTCAATTTCTGACCATTTCAGTACTATGATTTATTGACCCATTAATGTTTACAAACTTAGCATTTCAGTATGATATTTTAGGCAGTTCGGAGTTTTTATTCCCGTGGAAAAATCTTGATGATATGCTCAATGTGGCCACCACGAACTTTTTGAACTGCTCGCAGCCGAATGGTGAATTGTTCATAACTCTATCCAGGATTTCTACATCCACAAGGGAGCAGCAGTCGACGATGCTTTGTCGCAGCTGGTCTAGGGTTCTTGGTGCTGTAGTGAACACACTGTCTTTAAGGAACCCCCAGAGATAAAAATCACATGGGTTTAGGTCAGGACTCGTAGGGGTGCCAAAGAAAGCCACCTCCGAATCGATCTGGAAACCTGTTTGAAATGATACGATTTCCGATTTTTCTGATTGAGAAAGTCTAGCACTTCATTAGTGGTGTGAGGCCTAGCCCCATCCTGTTGAAACCATTGATGTCGAAGGGGTATACGCCTCTTTCGCAGCTCGGGGATGAAGAAGGTTTCCAACATGTTAAGGTAAGCCTGTGACGTTACGGTGCCCTCAAAAAAGAACGGACCAATGATGCCTCTTTTGGAAATCGCGCACCAAGCCATAACCTTTCGTGGATGAAGAGGTGACTTATGGATTTCATGAAGGTGCTGGGAACCCCAAAAACGAACGTTGTGTTTATTAAAGGCCTCATCTGACACCCACCGGTTGTCCACAATGTCCTGATTGGCTTCCATTTCTGCTCCAAACTCCATCGCAAATTGTTGTCGCTTCTGTCTTCCAGTGTCTGTTAACTCCTGATAAACATGGATCTTATACGGGAACAGGTGTAAATCCTTTCTCAAAATTCGCCACGTCGTGGTATACGACAGCCCTTCTTTAATGGATAGGCGGGGAACAGATTTTTTTGGTAGGGGAATCGACCAATCTTATGCGAACATTTTCGACAACTTCGGCCGTTCGAACACGAGCTTCGCTCCCGCCTTTTTTCTTGCCTTTAACACATCCAGAGGCATGAAATTGCTTGACAAAATCCATGATTGCTTGCCTGCCTGGTGTGTCTCGACACTTATACTCCTTCCGGAACTTTCTTTGCACGGTTACAGGTGATTTTATCTCGAAATACCATTCGACAACCTTGCATTTCTGCTCTGTTGATAAAGCGGGCGCCATTTTTCAACAATACGATTTTCATGCAGCGCCGTTGCAACAATACAAACTCCAACTGTTTAGAAATTCGATATGGCGCTCATATTCTTTCAATTGTTTATCCCTAATGCACGTCATTCGAGTGAAATGGTCAGAAATTGACTGAATCACCCGGTATGTTTTATGGTTCTAGAGTCCTAATGTCTATACGTGTTAGGATTAATAAAATAAAATTAAAAAACAAACAAAAACCTCAAAGCAGAAAGTTAATTATTAACATAAAAACTGCTTATGGAAATAGGATTTTGATTTATTTTCAATGAGCTTTAAAAATTCAACAATGAAAATGGCATTTGACTTAAAAATGAGTATATAATGATAATTGAGGTTATATTGATCACATGTGTCAGATCTTGCGATAGACGCGCAGTCTCTGTCAAGGACACTAATAACGCTTTAACCAATCATTACTTAGGCATAAAAATGAGATAGATAGTTCAAAGCCACACTGTTAACCAAATTTGTTTTTTGAGTGAATTCATTATTACATATAAGAGGAAACTCGTAGCAAAATATTGGAAGATTCTCTCAACAGATGGCAGAATTATACACTGGTAATGTAAAATTATTTACTTAAAGAATTTTAAAAATCGTTTTAAACTTTCAACGTGCTCTCCTGAAAACTTTATGGCTTTGGATTATATCATTCACAGCCGTCAATTATTTATCAGGATAGAATAATGGGAATATGATTGCCAAAGAAAATATTTCTAAATTATAATAAACTTTTAATTATGGAAGGGGCGTCTTTTTATAATCAAGCATACATTAAGTATTGTACTGAAGTTAGAATGGTTTATTTGTAAGAAATTTCTTTTTTTCATATTTTTATGCAAAATACTGTTGTAGGCAATTGTAACGTTCTGCTGTTCATTTTCATAAGACACCAATGAAAAATTAAGTTTTTTTGATAAAGCTAATCACTTTTCTAAATTGTTAACAACTGTGCATCAACCTTATTGAAAATCAATATGTTGTTACTGAAGTCGAAGTTTTCTTCTTTGTTGAATAAAGGTTTCTCTCACACGCTTACTCACCATTAACAGAGTGGACTCGTCCAATCAGGTTAAAGTACAAGTTTTTTCTTTTGTATGCGTTTCTTTTTTTGTGTATTAGATATTATTTAAAATGATGGTTGGTTTGGTTTGGTTTGTTTGGTATTAACGTCCTTTTCAACTGCTATGGTCATTTCAGGACGGCGTTATAGGGGCCGCAAATTTTGCCTCGCAAGGGTTCTTTAACGTGCAGCCGGCAAACGACTACACGGGACCAACAGCTTTACTTCCCTTCCGAAGGAAGTGCGTGATCTCAGGATTTCCACCCTGAAAAACAATTTAAAATGAACACATATATTCAAGTAATTTAAAAAAATCACGTGCCAGAGAAGTAAGAGTGAATCTTTAAGCTTCTTAATAAAATGAAAATAAGAACTGGAACTAATATCTTTAAGCTTCTTAAAAAGTCACTCTTGCCAGATATGAACTGAAGAAAATTTAGGAAAGTAGAATAGAGGGAGTCCCCCAAAAAAGGTTTACAACTTAGTTAGCGTATAGAAATTTATTCCGATGACATATGTAATTAGTTGATGAATTATTATAGAGAAAAACACATCAGGTTTAAACTGAAAACCGTCGTTCTGGTTCGATGTGGATATCATTGCTGATACAACTGATATCCCGCCTGAAGTCACGTTCTTCCCAAACGCGTTGCAATATATCTCGCGACACTTGTAAAACTGTGACGGTGAATTGGGAGATTAGCGGGTATGGGTGGAAGAAATATTCGAAAGCCCGTCAAAAAATGATCCTGGACGAGTTAAACCTGGGGTTCCAGATGGCCAAACTCTCCATCTGCTCGGCCATTCACCGATGAGGGAAATTCGTATTGAGGTAATGCCAGATTTTCATGAGGCAATGAGAGGGTGCGCCATCTTGCTGAGCCGTTGGTCCCGTGTAGTCGTTTGCCGGCTGCACGTTAAAGAACCCTTGCGAGGCAAAATTTGCGGCCCCTATAACGCCGTCCTGAAATGACCATAGCAGTTGAAAATGACGTTAATACCAAACAAATCAAACCCAAACCATCTTGCTGAAAGTGAAGGCATCCTTCGTGGTCATTTTCCTGTACATGTGAATTGAAAAAAAAAATGCGTAACCTATCCAGATACACGATACTAGTTATTAAAAAATAAGAAGGCGCTGTGGATTAGCATTGCCTGTATAGGCAGGAAAGTCTCAATCTCACAGTTACGATTGTGTATCTGGCGTTTCGTATATCGGATATTTTTTGTACCCAGAGGTTTTCCTTCCTATATAGATACTGGTTATGGATTCTCCATGAAGAAACTGTCTGTCGTATCACCAGTGGAGTCACATCGAATCAAAATGACCGTTAGTTAAAATTTGCTATATTATGGCCCATTAACTAATTACACTCGTATACGTAGGCGAAAAAAATTTATACATACCAGCGAAATTGTATTTGGGACACCTTTTAGAAAATAAACTAAAAATTTCATTATAATTTCTTTACGATATTTTCTCTTTATCAAGTACCACAAAGGACTCCCTGATTTTAAGAGTAAATATCTCGGAAACGGAGATCAATAGAAGAATGAAATAAGTGGCATGTTTATTTCGAAAGCCGTAAAATCTGATACGGAAGTTTCCAAATTAGTTACAAATTAGTTACAAGTGTTGTGACAGGTTGCGCTATACGTAGCGCACCGAAGGAAGTGGGTGAAGTTCAGAAAATTTCAGAAAATTTCATTCTTCGTTTCCACCATCTCTGTCCTGCGAAAGGTGCACATTTTGAATCGATTGTGATGTGATTACAATGGCTGCTTGCAAAGGACAGTTTATAGCCTATTTCTCGGACTCCATAATGCGACTACAGCGTGCAGCGCCACCTGTAGGCAACATTTGCAACTAATTTTGAAACTTCTGTATCAGATTTTTACGGCTCTCGAAATAAACATACCACAAATGGCTCTCTGTACATAAAAAATAAACCATTAAGGAATGATATAACCAAGTACCGAAAGGCTAAACTAAACCAATCATTCGCGGAATCATATTTTACAACCGCCCTATGTTAACATTGAACATTTCCAATGGACATAATGATACCATTAAACCATGTACCTTTGAACCAATTTCGACTATCATTAATTTTACGTTATATTCATTCATGACACCTAATTCCAAGTTGTATGATATATTACATGCCATATCTTATCATTGAAAATTTTTGAGGGTGTCATAAGGATACCATTAGAGTACGTGCCATTATTTTGATTACAACCATTTTCAAAATGGTTCATTCCCGGAACCATTTTTATCAATTGGCGAAAATAGTAATTAATAACCGCTTCTATCTCGTCATTACGATTTTTTTGATATATTACTTAATATATCTTCCCATAGAAAATTGCTAGATGGGGTCGTGAAGGTACCATTTGTGCACGTGCTATTGAACCGATTTAGATAATATTTGTGACTGGTTCGTGCCATGAACCATATTCAACGACTGACGAAAGCAGATTTTGAAAATCTTTCATAGCCTTGGAGGAGATAGTGTTACAGACAGACAGACAGACAGGTAGACAGGTAGACAGACAGACAGACACGTCTGCCCACACTGACAGCATAAAGCTGCGACACCTTTCGTTACTTAACAAACATGCGACAGTATAATAAGGTATGGATTTATAATTCATAAATACTGGAAAGAAAAGCGCCCATGTTTTTCAATGATTCTTAAGAGTTAATAATAAATTCAATTTATCATGCCCTCTCGTTCACACATCCTTCTGCTCATACTACACTGCTTTACGTGATACTTTTCTATAATTTCGTCTGGTACAACATCTTTCCATTCTTATCTTTTTGTGTCCGTCGTTTCTTTGAAAGGGTCATTCGATGCAGAAAATTTTTCCATGAAATAAATGGAATCCGTCTTACCGTGCGGAAAAGTGCTATCGGAAAAAAGTTTATGTAATTGGCCGAATTATATAATTAAGGAGCCAGCCATTGTCATTTTTTATAACTAGCGGATTGTGAAATAACTGCAAATGAAATTCGATATTGAACATAAACCAGCATTCTCCCCAGAAAATTTTATCAGGTGGGTGGAGAGATAAAATAGCCGGGCGGATAACAATGAAAAACAAATAAAACATTATGTAATGTTGTGCAGCTTTTCGTGTAATCAGCCGGGTGGGCACCAAAATCAGCAAGGAGGCTTACCCCTTCAAGAGGTCTTGGGGAGAACTCTGCTAAACCTAACCTAACCAAACCTAACCTACCTGTCGGACTTCATCCAAAACACTCTCTAAACACTACTGGCATTAATAAGAAACAATTGTAAAAATTTTTATATAGAAGTCTATGGGGCAAACACATACGAACATTGTCTTTTATTTATTAGATAAAATGCTAGTATTGATTTCCCTATGCGTCTTTTCTTAAATTATTGTTTTTTATTCCAAGGTAAAAATTATACTAGTTAAATTGTCTTTATACAAAATATAGTGCATTGTATAATAAAGTCGAGAGACTTTGCCTGATAAATTTCTATTCAATTTTGACTGTAAAGTATAAATAAAAATATGTGTAAAGTATAGAAAAAATGAAAGATACTCTGCTTTTTCAACTTCTACGTAAATTAAGTTAGGAGAATTTTCTTAATAGATGTTGTCAGAATATATGAGGCGTTGAGCGCAATAGTGGCCCAACCAACAATAATGTTGAAAAAGAGTAACATGTGGAAATAACTTGCTGATAGATTGCTGATAGATTGCTTTTTACAGTGCCATTGTGGCCCATCCATAGTTTGGTGTGCGTACCAACAGAAGTCGCTAAATTCCATTTTGCATACATAATAGGGAAGAATTCTGTGGATTTTCTCAGAACATATTTTTTTCGGCTTGGGCCACTTTTGCGCTCAACGCCTCATATTATAACTGATTCATTTTTGTATTAGGTTATGACGGATTTTAGGTAGGCCACTGAAATGAGAAGTTATCTCCTGAGTTGCAGTCATCTCCTCGAATCGAAAATGTGTAAGTCGCACTTACGAAGTTTGTTTTTAGTTTAACATGTTCGAACAGGAGAGGTACGATTCCAAATATTGCGGCCCTAATTATGGAAATTGTGTCAATATATAGCGTTTAGAGTCCAGTAGAATAATGGGATCCATCAGGGCCGGATTTTGAAATGCATTGGATCATCAAGTACCTTTACCCGAAAGTTTTTGAAAATGCTTATACAATCTTAATGAAATATTTTGTGTAATTATCTCTGTCTTATGCTTAACAGATGAGTTTACAAAAAGTGTGTAAAATTCCTATTTATTCCTCTTTGCACAGCTGAACTCTTTCACTGTCTCTTCGGGACCTTGGAGTGTTAGACTTCTATACAGGGTGAATACAGGGTGTTAGACTTCTATACAGGAAAGGAGAAATCTACATGCTGCAGTTAGGTTGTATCGAGACAGATACCCTAACGAAGCATTTTGTTGATTAACTTTTTTTTAAAACTGTTTGAAGTAACTTGTTTGTGCAGTGTGACTGTTTGTAAGCTACAAACAGTTCACCACGTGATTGTGGGTGATTGGTTGGTCCGATTTGGATGATTTTTTTGTTTTGTTTGTTTTTTTATGCTGAACAAGTTTGCGATTGGGTTTTTTTCTCTATCCCTTACGGTTTTTGAGATAAATTTTGAATGTGTCCTAATTTGCATATTTGGGATGATGAAAAGTGCACCATGGGATAGGCCACCCACAACTTCCTATTCATTGGATTCATCGAAATTGACATATCTGCTTCGGTTCAAAAAATAAAAGGGGGATTCAGACTTTTGTATTCACCCTGTATAGTACGGCTAACCATTATTTACAAGGTTAACGTATAAGCTCTCTTAGTTATATAATAAACGTTTATTACACTATTTAAAAGTAAGTACTTTTACACTAAATACAAGGTCTATATAAAGCTCCTGACACATTTCAAACATTAATATTCAAATAATTTTAACCTTTTTTTTAAAAAAAAAATAAAATAGAATCAGCAACTCAGAAAGTTTGTTTTGGTGTAGCTATACTTAGTAGATGCAGCATCACTATGGATAAACAAACGCAGAGACATTTTCGAGCACAATATCAGAGAAGTCCTCCGTCCCGAAACAGCATTATTGAATGGGAGAAAAAGCTTTTAGAGCACAAGCTTGCTTGACAAACGAAGATCGGCGTATTCAAGCACAAGCGATGAAATGTGGAAGGTTAAGTTCATCGGCGTATTCATCGCAGCCCTGGGAAATCCATCCGAAATGTGAAGAAAGTTACGGCCTTTAATGAGCTTAAAAGGCGATTCAGTAACGCAATAGCAATAGCAAGAACATGGCAAGAACTCGAATAATCATCTTGAAATCCTCCGTTGGAACGTACAGAGGTGACGGAACAGACTATTGGAGTTGCTGTTTGTTTCAATCTTGTATAATTTTCGTGATATTAATGCCTGAAATGTGCCAGGGGCTTTAGGTAGACTCTGTATTTTGCATTGTTATTAAGGTAGGTGCTACATCAAAACAAATTTATAGAAGATTCTTATTATAATATCTGGTAACTGTAAGCTAAAGTTTTGATAAAATTACCACATGGGCTGCAAAAGGCGACGATACAATTTTGATTTCATACGCTCTTCTACATTATTAAATCTCTAAAGAAAAACATTTATTATGAGCTATATACTTTTGTTTTGTATTGATTCTGTCACATTGAAACAGCCTCGGTGGATCAGTGGTTGCGTTATCGCCTCTGATGCCCGAGGACGCGGGTTCGACCCCGGCCGAGGACGACGAGGATTTTTTCAGGGGGGAAAATCCTAAGATCACGCATTCCTTCGGAGGGGAAGTAAAGCCGTTGGTCCCGTGCTGTCGTTTTCCGGTTGCACGTTAAAGAACCCTTGCGAGGTAAAATTTGCGGCCCCTATAAGGCCGTCCTGAAACGACCATGGCAGTTGAAAAGGACGTTAATACCAAACAAACCAAATCAAACCTGTCAAATTGATTCGTATAAATTATCGTTTTCTCCTTTAAGGCTTGCTTATTTTATTAAGTTCCTTTTCGCGTTTTGTTGATTTTTCCTTTTCTGTTATCTTTAAATTTAAGTGGAAAATATATGTTTGTAAAGTAATTCGTGAGAAGAAATAATAATAGGCATCACATTGTAGAATAATAACACCCAGCATTAATCATTTTGTTGAGAGGAAGAGTTGAAGGAACAACTTATTTATCTTTTCTAACGCTGTAATTGAGAAACATCACAGATGTATTAAGAGAGGTTAGAAGTCTTTGTTATTTTTTTATTTTATTTATTTCTAGAAAGTCTTTAACGTTTGGGGATAATGTGCAACTTAGCACTGATGGCCTTTTAATTTCTACCTCACTCCTAATATCAGGTGTTTTCAGTTCCTTCGCAAGTTTCAACTTAATGTCATCTTCGCAGGGTGTAAGGCTTAAATTAGTTTCTAGGACAATCAAATGGCGAATGACCCGGACACCTGGAGACCGTGAGAAATCCCTCCTTTTTATAAAATTCTATAAAAATTACAAACAAAAAGGGGAGAAGGAACTAAGATTTAGGGAAGATATAAGTGGAGATCGTTAAGGCTCTTTTCATATTGACCAACGTATAATACACCAACCTTAACCCAAAAGGCTAAAAAGTCTTTGTGATGGCTTATGATACTTCGCTTTTCTTATCTAAAACAACATAATGAAATGTATCTTAAAAGTGAAGTAAAAATATGGAAATTTATAGCTAACTGTCAGATAGGTCTTTACATAGAAAATGTGATGATCGATGATAGAGGTAAACGGCAGACTCAAACTGCTTTTAGACAATGGATAACGATGTAATAAACGTCTTAGATTAAAACATGTCTTGCTTTATGGTCATGATTTATAGCCATCGTTAGGAATATTAAATTTACTTTATTAAAAAAAAATTAATGTGCGAACATCAGAGATCGATTTGTATTATTTAATATTTCATACAATATTAACTCCGCATTTTTAAAAAAATATGATTCAACAAGTTATTTGTCAAATTCTGCCATAATATTAGCAATATAACACCGGATATATTAGCGTTGGTGTCATCTGAAAACGATGAAAGGGATAGATGCAACATTTGGGTTGAAATAATAAATTATTAAAGTAAGCCCATTAGAAACCACGAAGTTTAAAGGGTTGTTTTTTTGGTTATTATTATTATTATTATTATTATTATTATTATTATTATTATTATTATTATTATTATTAATTATGTATAGACGGCAAAATCATGTTAGTGCACTTTATCAACTGTTGCAAGACATGTCGATTTGTAAATGTTAGATTAAAATTAATGGTAGCAATTTAAACAGGATATATGCAACCACACAAAGAACCGTCTCTTTTTTAAAGTAAAATCATTTATCATGTATATATACATAACGTTCTTTTATCTCTAGAAAGAAAAGAAAAAATGCGAAAGAAAACAAATTGAATCCATCTTATGGTTAGGACTTATAATTCTCTTCGTGCGCCATTATAATGGGTCAGTTGTTAGGAACATTGTAATTAACCCCAGTATATTCTATTACACAGTAATGTTCCAAGTTAAAGTCAGTAATTACTCATCGTCAATTTAAAATCAATAACGACTGGACCCATAAATTCAATCCAATTACCTCCTGTCAAATTCTTTGCCTCGACTTCCATTTATCGGCTGTGAGCGAACACCGAAATGGGGGAAAGGTTCCATGAACCTTTTTTACATTGCACCGAAGTTGAAAGGCACGTTCCAAAAAATTAAAAAAAAAATAAGCAACGATAAAAAATGAAGGTGGGAGGAGGGAGTTGATCAACAGAAAATGTTAATGACCTCATTTTAATGAGGTTGGCTGAGCTTTTAATTAACGTTAAAAATGAAGAACATAAACATACGGACAAAACGCCTTTGCCGCCTTTTGAGTTCCTTGAAAACTGTCGATTGAACAAACCCAAGTTAGCAGAACGCCCAAGTTTCGCTAATTATTAAAATTGTTAAGCCTTGTAACGAAGATGAATTATTTGGAGGGAATGCCGTGTAATTTACATCCGATTTACATTCCGCATTTTACCTCCTTTGTACTTCGCTATGTCATATTCTTTTGCTGAATTAACACATAAGATAGGATTCGAGTAAGTGTATGCTTATTAAATGAATCAGATGAAGATATTATGGAAATCTATATGTTTACAGTATGGTCCAGTTGTCAGGACATGCAAAGGAATTGTAAAATACGAGGCTCGTCCAGAAAGTAAGTTCCGTTCGGTAATAAAAACAAAACTACTACATATATATTCAAAATTTTTTCTTTACC
>JAHWFO010032958.1:0-10928 GCA_023313115.1 Rhysida immarginata
TTCGCCGAGAGATAGAATTCATAATTGGAGTATATAGTTTATACAATGAACAATAAAGAGACAAAAAGCATAATAGATTAATGTTATAAACCCAAATGATTATATTAAATTAAGTAATTATTAGGCATAGAATAAAATACATAACATTTTAATTGTTTAAGGAAACCAGTGGTACTAGATATGGAGCGGAGCTCGATAGGGAGACAAGCCCTGTATTTTATGCTTATGTAAGATAAGCATCTCCTACGGTAGTTCAGCTTGGTTAGTGGAAGCCTTATAGCTCGTGAAGAGCTTGTTGGATAACGATGGCTGTCAGCATTTCTAATTAGAGGAATTGGGGTCGAGATCGATAAAACTGTATTGTTTACTTTATATATGAAAACACATATTCGAATGAAATATATCTGATATACTGTAAATATATGAAGTTTCTCAAAGTAAGGTGAAACAGATGTACCTTTCGGGAACCTAAGAAGTGTACGAAGGAACCATTTCTGTAATTTATAAACTCTGTTAAGGTCCCAAGATGTTGATGATCCCCAAAAAATTATGTTGAAACAGAGTGTCGAGTGGATCCATGCATTATAGAGCAGTAATAAAATTTTGCGGGGAAGAAATCGTAACCTGGAGATAATTCCTTGCTTCCTATTGAGAGTAGATAGTAAGGTATCTATGTGATAATCCCAAGAAAGATCATGGGAGATTGTGATACCAAGGTATTTGAAAGTTTTGACAGTTGAAAGTAAAGTATCCTCATAATATATTGCTGGTGTATTCGGTACATTATGTTTGTTTCTTTGGTAAAATACCATAACTTTGGTTTTCTCGGTATTCATATGTAACATATTGTTAGTCGTCCAAGTGTTTAGTTCGGTTAATGCACTATTGAGTGAAGCAATTAACTGGGTGGCATCAGGATTAGCAGCCATAAACGTCACATCGTCAGCGTATAAAATTATTCTAAAGGATGTAAGAGGGGATATAGAAGTAGGTAAATCGTTGATAAATAGACAAAAAAGAAGAGGTGAGAGAATTGAGCCTTGTAGAACTCCTAAAGTTCGTGATAGTATGTGTGAGGATGTACCAGCTAACGTCATAAAGTAAGAACGGTTTGTTAGGAAATTCTTTAACCACATCAGGGGTGTCCCCCGTATACCATATAAGTGAAATAATTTGTGTAATAAGCCTTCAACTAGAACCGAATCGAATGCCTTAGCAAAGTCAATAAATACTGCTGCTACAAGATTATTAGCGGCCATTTCTAGGGATACATATTCGAGAAGCTCATAGCAGGCGGTCTCAACATTTCTTTTGGGGACAAATCCATGTTGGGAAGACGTAATAAAGTTATGATCAAAGATGAACTGTGATAAACGGTTATAATAAAGTTTTTCAAATATCTTAGCAAAAGTTGGCAAAACTGAAATAGGTCGATAATTTGAAAAAGACATATGGTCCCCTTTTTAAATACAGGTGTTACTCTTGATAATTTTAATACATCGGGAAATGTACCCGTTACTAAGGATTGGTTGAATATGTATGCCAGGGGGTAAGAAAGTAGAGAGTGAAGGTCCTTTATTACTGCTGGGGGAAATCCTAATGGATCTGGAGTCAACGATGATTTTAATTCGCGCATAACAGAACTGACCTCTTCCGGAGAAGTAGGAGGTGCAAAAAAACTAGAAATAGAATTTCCGGGATAGATATTGCTATTGCCGGTAGCTGGAACTCGGGAGTCGGAATTACTCGGTAAAAGAGTTTGTAGGAACAATGTTAGGGAGGAACTAGTGATATGAGTCTGGTGATTAAAAGGCATTGTAGGGGAACTGGAGCTCCCAGTTAGATCTTTTAGCACATCCCATTTCTCTTTACTTGATTGGAGTCGAACAAACAAGCCTTCAAAATAATCGTTCTTAGCCTTTTCAATCCGTTTGCGTACAGTATTTGACCAATCTTTGAATTGTTTGATATTCGCTACAGTAGGAGCATGACGAGACTTAAGGTAGTACTTATTTTTAACTTTTATGGCGTTTAGTAAACCGGGAGTAATCCAGGGTTTTTTTATAGGACCGTTTACTTTCTTAATTTTGGAATTAGCACGGTAAGGAAGATAGCTGTTGTTAAAAAAAGAAGAGTTTATTCATAATGAAATGGAACCAAAAAACGTCGGAGCTGAAAGCTATCTTTCATATACATAATGCGAGAAGAACGGAGGCAACAATCGACACGAGCAACAATAGAAAAGCATGCAACAAAATTCAAAGATATAAATGTATACATCCAACACGCCTCCTTACATTTATATTCATTACAAAATACTTGCTATCTTAAAATATCAAATTACAATCAGTATCAATATTCAATTACTTGTTGTTTTTTTTTAAACTTAACATATCTCTAAATTTAGCAAATTTAACTTTTCCTAAGGCTTTAGTAAAAATATCAGCGACATTATCATCTGAATCTACCTTAATAATTTCAATAACTCCATTAACATAATTCTCATGTACAAAATGATAATGAACTTCAATATGTTTTGAATTCTTTGTAAAATTACCACATTTAACTATGTCTATAACTCCTGAATTATCTTCATAAATCTTAACAGATCTTTTAATCTTTACAAAAACATCATTAACAATATTACGTATGAAATTTATCTCTGTTACAGCTTCTGATAAGGCAATATACTCAGCAAATGTTGAGGATTTAGTTACACTGTTTTGTTTCTTTGATTTCCAGTAAATAATATTTCCAAACAATCTTATAACAAATCCTGTAGTTGATTTTCTATCTACAATATCGCTGGCCCAGTCAGCATCTACAAAACAATCTATAACGTCAACTTTATAATTCTGATAATATGTTAACTTAATCTCTTTAGTTAAATACAAATACTTTAGAATTCTTAATGCATATTTGAAATGCGTCTCATTATAACAGTTTTGGAATCTGCTTAAGTAATTAACACTAAAAGAAATATCAGGCCTAGTTCCAGAACTTATGTACAATAGGGCTCCAATTAAGTTTCTATATTTAATATCCCTATTTACATCAGATTGTTCAAGTTTTAAATTAATCTCCATAGGTGTCTGATAAAGTTTTGCATTCTCAATTCTATATTTTTTGGCTAGTGATTCTATATAAGTTTTCTGGCTTAATGTCATAGTATTACACTTTTCATAGTCATATTCAATGTCAATTCCAATGTAATTCTTAACTCTTCCCATATCTTTCATTCTAAACTTATTGCATAGTCTTTGTTTAATTAGAGTTATTATTTGTCTCTCTTTGCAACAAATTAGTAAATCGTCAACAAATACTAATATATATATGGGTAAGTTATTTTCTACTTTAACATAGAGACAATGATCATATTTACATCTACGAAAACCTAGTTTAGTTACAAAATTGTTAAAACATTCATACCAAGAACGAGGACTTTCCTTTAAACCATATAATGCCTTGTTTAATTTATAAACTCTGTCACTTCCATCTTCATAGCCAAGTGGATGTTTTACATAAACTTCAGATAACACTTTACCATTCAAGAATGCTGTTTCGACATCCATTTGATCAATATGATAACAATAATTTCAACGTTTGCATTTTTGCAACAGGCGAATAAGTATTTTCAATAATTTCTGTTTGTTGAAAACCTCTAACCACCAACCTTGCCTTGTATTCATCTTCTAACTTCTTTTTATATACCCACTTCACATCTAGAACTGTCTTATTCTCTGGTTTACTTACAAGTGTCCAAGTGTTATTTTTGACAATACTTCCCATTTCACGATTCATAGCCTCTTTCCACTGTTGAGCCTCATCACATGTTGTCGCTTCCTGAAAAGTATCTGGAATCATAGCATTACAATAATTAACACAAATATAATGATAGCCAAATTCTTCATCAAACCGAAGTGGAGCTTTGACTCTTCTCTTAGACTGTCTTCTTTCAGTGGATATTTTATTATCTTCATTACTCTTATTGCTTGGCAACTCATCGTCATTGTTCATTTTCTCCATATCACTGCTTGTCATATCATCATCTTTGCTCTTTCTCTCATCTTCAGCTTCATCGCCATTGCTTGTGTCATATTCTTCCTGCTTGGGATCATCTTCATCCTTAAAACCTATGCATTTTATGTCCTCTTCGATTATGTCAACATGTCTTGCTACAACTATTTTATTGTTGATTAAAACTCTATACCCAACTTCTGTGTAGCCAAGTAAAATACCTAATTCAGCCTTCCTATCCCATTTTGATCTTTTCTCTTCTGGTATTCTGACAAATACTTTACTTCCATATAGTCGTAAATTTTTAACACAAGGTTTCACTTTGAAAAATATCTCATATGGTGTCTTCTTCTCTTTAGTGTTTGCCAGTGTTCTATTTTTCAAATAAGCAGCAGTTTTTATCACTTCTGGCCAAAATCGTCTATCAACTTTTGCCTCTGCCAGTAAACATCTTGCCATATCCAAAATTGATCTATTATATCTCTCTGCAGTGCCATTTAATTCATGTACATATGCTGGACAAGGTTTCACCATAATTCCCTTTTCTCTGGCTAATTTATAAATATGCTTATTTAAGTATTCTTTTCCATTATCACACCTAAGTTCTTTTATCATCTTTCCTGTTAAATTCTGTATTTCATTTATATATTCCTCAAAACATTCCACAACTTGATCTTTTGACTGAATACAGTAAACTTTTGCTAATTTGCTACAATCATCAATGAAACTTAAGAAATACTTTTCACCATTAAATCCGGTAGTTCTATGTGGCCCATTCAAGTCTGTATGAACAATTTCTAAAATATCTTCAGCTCTTCTTCTATTGTTATGAAAGGGTAAATTATGCATTTTATTCTCAATGCAGATAGCACACTTCATATATTCTGACTCTATTTCTTTAGGAATCCCTTCAAGTAACTCATTCTTACATAATATATTTAGATAATTAAAATTTACATGTCCAAGTTTACGATGCCATTTCTCCTTTAACGTTAATGTGTTTCCAGCATTAGTTGTATTTGAGTATATCATATCAGTCAAGGTAAAACTTTTCATTACATATAGTCTATTCTCTTTCTTAGCTACTGCTATTAGTCTGCCATTCCGGTTATAAATTTTTGATAGATGTCCTTTCGAGATTATCTTATGATTGTCAGTAATCCTGGAATAACTTAGTAAATTTGCTTTCATTTCTTTCACATAAAATACATTTTTCAAAGTTACTTTCGATCTTTTACCATGAACTTCAAAGAAAATTGTAATGTTGCCTACCTTAGTAGCTTGTAAGACTCTTCCATCACCAACTTTGACTTTTGTAGGTTCTTTTAATGTAATAGAAGCATCAAAGTATTCATCACAGTTTATAATATGGTCTGTACATCCGCTATCAAGTAGCCAATTTATTTGACCATTGTTTGAAGCATGACTCTCATTCATGGTTGATATATTATTCAACATTGTAGTATGAAAACTGTTTGCTCGCTGTTCATCAGTTAGTTGGCTTCGATTATTTCCTCTGTATCCACGAAAATTTCCTCGTCTGCCAAAATAATTACCACGACTATTTATTCGGCTAATATTTCCACGACCACGATAACCGTGACTTCCACTTGCCAGTCGACAATTTTTCATTAAATGTCCAGGCTTTCCACAATTAAAACAGATTTTATTACTGTAATATGATGCACTGGCTTCAACCTTAAAAGTGTTAGACTTAGACTCATCAGTTTCCTTTATGGGTTTTTCATCCAAGGATTTCATTTTAATTTTACTTTTCAAATAATCCACAGTTCTATCCTTTTCCGGTAACACATCAATTAAATCTCCTATGTGGCTGTAAGTTTGTGGCAAAGCTTTCAACATATAATTTTATTTTTCCTGTTCACCTACGATAGCTCCAGCTTGTTTCAGCTCATTTACTGCTTTTTCAAAATCATCAAAAAATAAATTTATATCAGAATA
Source organism: Rhysida immarginata (assembly GCA_023313115.1). Taxonomy (NCBI): domain Eukaryota; kingdom Metazoa; phylum Arthropoda; class Chilopoda; order Scolopendromorpha; family Scolopendridae; genus Rhysida; species Rhysida immarginata. The sequence continues at coordinate 5,980 of JAHWFO010032958.1, forward strand.
GTTTTTTAACTTTATGCTATCGAGGTTATTTCTACATACAATTTGCAGTGCGGTGGACTTTTTTAAATACATTTCATCAAACTTACACATGATCTTAAAGGCTGAGTCGAGGTCGCTTACATACTCCAATTGCTTGTTCGTAATGGCGCTATAAATGTAATTAGTGGCCTTGACATCCATCTCTTCCCATTCGGCAATTTTATCATCAGGACATTTTTCTCTGTCAACCACACATTTACACTTTTTATATTGCAAAAATTTCAAAATTCGTACCTTTCAGTTGCAATAGTCCACTCCGTCGAATATTGGCATTGTAATGTCTTCATTTTTCACGTACGCCATCTTATATGCTTTTGTTGTTCAATTTATCTTTGCATAACCTGCCTTTCACTACTAATCATACATTCAGAAACTACAGTTTATATTTATAAGCAACTTCATAACATTTACTTACAACCACGCTCTGCTACCATGTTAAAAAAAGAAGAGTTTATTCATAATGAAATGGAACCAAAAAACGTCGGAGCTGAAAGCTATCTTTCATATACATAATGCGAGAAGAACGGAGGCAACAATCGACACGAGCAACAATAGAAAAGCATGCAACAAAATTCAAAGATATAAATGTATACATCCAACAGCTGTCAAATCCATATTTTATGTGCTGCAGAAAGGAATTAAATAGATTATTAGTATCAGAATCATATGATAATATCTGTGTCCAGTTTGTTAGCGTAAGAAAGGACGTCAGGGCCGAAATCCTGTGATTAGAAATTATGCGTTTACGAACTGGAATATGTCTCTGAGTGAGAAACTTTGAAGGGTCGAATATTATCAATAGAGGAAAGTGGTCTGAAATATGTATATCTATTGTAGTGCAGAGAACAGGATTTAATGTTGTAAAACAGGCATCAATTGTGGAGTAGGTTCCGTGATAAGATGAATAATGTGAGTAATGGGAAGAAATAGACTTGAGTCCGGCTTGTGTAATAGGATCAAGAAGTTGACGTAAATTAGGAGGAGGGACATTAAGGTCTACATTAAAATCACCGACTATTACCAGGGGATTATTAAAGCATTGTAATGTTAGGAGTAGGGAAGAGAGGTGAGAACAAAACTTAATTAGTGAACCTGATGGGGGACGATAGATCGCCATAATTATATGATTGTTATTAATCATTACTGTGAGAATTTCATAATCGCTGGTGACTGTAGATAATTGCTCAAGAGTAGTATAATTCCAGCAACTAGAAATATAAATACAAAGACCACCACCACGTTTAATCGATACGACTGATAGAGACTTCATTGTAACCTATGGGTGGGATTTCAGTATGATCATAACACCAAGTCTCAACAAACACTAATAATTTAGGTGACATAGGTAGAGTGCTAAGATTAATTAGGGTGGAAGCTAAGTTTGCATTTATACTTCTTATGTTTAGGAAAAATAATGACAGACTTTGATTAATAGTCTGAGGCGAGAGCCTAGTTAGAGCTGAGATTACATTATTTAAAGAGGTCGGATTGTTAAACATTGAAATTTTGGATAGATAGGTAAATAACCTATCTAATTAACAAGCAAAGTTAGTACAGATTGGAGAGTGAGGTAAGGCTGTTATAGGAGGTAAGGGTAGGGAAAAATAATAAAGTTTGTATATAACTGAAGTTACATAGTGTAAACGTGATCGCCTGTGATGCCCGAGTACGCGGGTTCGATCCCGGCCGAGGACGACGAGGATTTTTCAGGGGGAAATCCTGAGATCACGCACTTCCTTCGGAAGGGAAGTAAAGCCGTTGGTCCCGTGTAGTCGTTTGCCGGCTGCACGTTAAAGAACCCTTGCGAGGCAAAATTTGCGGCCCCTATAACGCCGTCCTGAAATGACCATAGCAGTTGAAAAGGACGTTAATACCAAACAAACCAAACCAAACCAAACATAGTGTAAAACATCAATTAGGGCAAGGCAATTAATAGAGAAAAGTGGAGTAAAATTATGATTAAAATAGATAGAGAAAAAATAGTATTTAAATACAGAATAACTGTAAAAACAAATTAGAAATCGTTGATGTTGCGGATGTTGAAAATTTTGCCCTCAGAGTCTTTAGAAAGTATTCTGCCGCCGAAAGGCCACACGTTCCTTGGGCCTAGCTTGATTTTAGCTGCACATAAAAGACGGTATCGAGATGGAGTTAGGTCATCAGCAATGTAGACCGGGAAATCAGCAATATGATATCCTCGAAGCTTCGTGCGACTTTTTATTATGATATCTTTATATTGCGATGATGAGAATTGGAGAAGAATAGGTCGGATTTTGGTGTCGGAACGGGGCCCAATTCGGCGAGCCGTGATAATAGCTGAAGGGTTAAGGTTCAGGTCCAATTTAGTAGCGAAAAGATCAAGACATTTTGTTGAAGTAGTTTCCGCGGAAGATTCTGGGAGGCCATATATTCTTATGTTGTCCCTCCTAGCATATTGCTCCATGTCATCTATTTGTTGTTGAACAAGAGTTAATTGCGAAGAAGGGGGGAGAACTGAAGAATTTTTCGGGGAAGTGTAAAGAGCGTTGAGGCTTGTTATGGAAGAGTCTATGTTGTTGACACGGGAAGTTAATTCTTCGATGCGGGCTTCAGTGGCGGAGATACGATAAATTAGATCGCTTAGTAGAGTGTCTAATTTCTGGGTAAGGCGCTGAAATAGGGTATCCAAAAACTTATCCAAAATGTCAGGATTCGATAAATAGTCGACAATGCACTGTTCAATTGACGAACGCATAGGGACGCCTGATTTAGGTGACGAAGGAGAGTTAGCCAATGTTTGCCGGGTACAAGGTTTATTTAACTTGTCTTTGGGCATTTTGAGAATAGGAGCTTGAACGGATTAGGTTGTGGCCGAAAATATGGAACGTGACGGACAGGCAAATTGAGTATTTAATTAGAGCTACCTCACTCAATTGTGGAGTCAGCAGTAGAGGCTGTCGAGCATTATTTATTTGATACGGTAAGAGAAACTGGATGAATGAAAAATTGTCAAGATGTGAGTGATTAGAAGTTCGTAGATGGGGCAAAGCAAGTATATAGCCCAAACTTTGTTCAGCTTAAGATAAAAAGCACAAGGATATACGAAAGATTGACGGCGGACGCAACAAAGGAAGAAATAAATGATTGTTTACTCCTGGTCGTAACAATGGTAGACGTAGAGGAGAGTCATTGTTAAGATAAATGTTCTTATAGAGGATATAGATTTTAAAATCAATGTAATATACAAAAAATTGATATACGACCTGTGGAATACGATCTGTAATTCGGAATCAGGCACAGTGAGACCTGGATGTACCGTAGACTCGAAATACTCAGCAACAGTGAGTTGGATATAGCAGGTATCGAGCAGGAACAGTTTTAGCGGGAGCCGATTGACGTTGCGGCCTTCATTCAGATTGAAGAATTATATTAATACAGGCCAATTCAAGTGAAAGTTTAGACCCCTATAGCGGGGTGACCGTGGGTCGAATGGCTTCAAAGTTGGAAGGTATGCTATGCAAACATGACGAAGAGATATCGATAATAGTATGTCGCTCCCCAACAGTTCACCAGTTGACCTGTGTTTGGCAAATTGTTATTCATTAAAGGAGGTCCATTACACCTACCAGTCATCGGTAATGGAGAATGTGGACTGTATAGAGCGATGCAAGAAACCCAGAGGTGGTTTTCAATGTAGCCATCGTCCTCCAGCACCGAAACCTCATAAATTACGAGGGCGTTTCGAAAAGTAATCCCTCCATGGCTGTAACTTTTTAATTTGGTAAACGATTTTCAAAAATTTTTTTGTACCTCATACTTGCATTTTTCCTCACACTTACATTTTCGCCAACGCGTGACTAGTCAGGTGAACCCGTAGAAGAGGAATTCCAAATGTCGACTATTGAATCCATGCCACGTCGACAACAAAGTTGAATGGCAGTTATCACCTCATCGCCAGAACACAACTCATGTCCCTTAAGGTGCTCTTTCATATTTGGGAAGATGTCTGTTCGTGCTCCCATTGCCATTTGATTTAGCCCAGCTACGAGAAAGGATCATTCATGCCAACATTATGAATTAGAAGGTAGAATCCGAATCCTATTGTAAACAGCACCACCAAATTCAACCCAGCTGAAGGTTCGCCGCCGTGACAGTTCTGGGCAAAACACGAGTAAGCTTGTAGTTAGTCGTCTGGCTGCTTCGTTTTTCACGATTTTGGCAAACGAGTATAATCAGAACCCATGCGTGAAATTTGTTTCGCGTACAACTGTACGATTAGACACGAAAAAAGATCACGAATCACTTTCTCCAAATGCGGCCAGAGGCCGACGAGTTGGGTCCCTGGATGAACCTGAAGCTGTATGATGGTCGCAGGAGCCGTGGACGTGATGATCGTGGGTCACTGATGGTCGTCACCCATCCAGTGACTAGCCGCGCCTGATGTTTCTTAACTTCACAGAAGTTGTGTTTCAGTGAAAGCCCACCAGGCACGACCTCCCCCAACCCTCATGTTTAGCGTCATCTTCTCTCGCTATGAAATTACGTGTCAAATAAGGGTATCTTCTGGCTATTTAATTTTACGTGGCGATTCAAACGTATTATAAAACAGAGGTATCGTTTTGCTAAAAAATAAAAAATAAAAAACAAGGACAATTTTTATAAGAATTCCTGGACTTAATCTACTTTTCATCAAAATTTCCACCAATATTAAGGCACTTATTGTATCGTCGACTAGCTTTTGAATTTCATCCTCCTAAAAATCGGCCAGTTGATTTGCTAACCACTTCAGCATGGTGATTTTGACATCATTATCGTCGTCGTAGCGCTGACTGCCAAGATGCTTCTTTAGATGCAAGAACAATTGTTAATCACTGGGCGCTCAATTTTCACCGAAATCAAAACAATAGTCCATGGAATGGAGGATTCAACAT
>JAHWFO010033055.1:0-11673 GCA_023313115.1 Rhysida immarginata
AGCTACAGGCCCATCAGCTTGTTACCATCAATCTCCAAAATCCTGGAAAAAACAATTCTCAAGAGATTCATTGAGTACTGTGATGCCAACGATCTCATCCGCGATGAACAATTTGGCTTTCGCTCAAACCATTCCTGCCAACTCCAAACATGGAGGCTCGCAGCGGATATCAATGAGCCCCTTAATCTCTCTATGAATCTGGCACGATGGTCTTATTTTTAAAATGATTATGGATGGATTTCCTCAAGATATAATTACTCTGATACACTCGTTTCTCTCCAACCGGTTCTTTCAGGCCAGAGTTGAAGATAGTCTATCTCCTATGTATGAAGTAAAAGCTGGTGTCCCACAGGGTTCAATCCTGGGGCCAGTAATATTCAATTACTTTATGCGAGACTTTCCAAGTCCTTCCAAATGTAAGCTCTTGTTTTACGCAGATGACGCTGCTATACTGACCTGTGCTCGTCAACCAGCCGTAGTAGTCTCGCGGCTACAGAAGGCTCTAAAGGAGTGTGAAAGCTGGTTTAGCAAGTGGAGGCTAAAATTGAATGTAGACAAATGCAAGGCGATGTTTGTCTCCAAGAAGAGAAAGAGATCATTAGATTCTCTAACACTATATGGCAAAAAACTGGACTGGGTTGAAACTTATAAATATTTTGGTGTTGTTATTGACTCTAAACTTACCTGGACTCCCCACGCAACTTATGCGTTGAATAAGGCCAGGAGAGCCAAGTTTAGCTTGATTGCTCTGCTGGGCCGGAATAGTGCTCTAAACATTGATAATAAACTTCTATAAGGTCATTCTTCAGACCATCTTGACGTATGGTATGCCCGTCTGGGCCACAATATGTAAAACTACGTGGAAAGAACTGCAAACGTTCCAAAACGTTACCCTTAGGACTATTGCGCAAAAAGATCGGAGAATTGTTCGCATTTCCTCCATTTATAATGACTTCAACATGACTCATATTGGCAAATACGTTCAAGGGCTCATGGAATCCATGCTGCCCAATATACGAGCGTAGAAAATCATAGCAACGAGCTAGTCTCGGGCATTTTAAATCATCCTATGCATAGAAAGAGATATCGTGATCCAAGGCATATACTTGATATTAATTTTGAAGACATTGATAATGTCTTATTTCCAGATTACTGGACTTCATAGGTCGTGTTTTATCTAATACTAGTGGTCTGCTTCTAGTCTAGACAGTCGTCAATCAAAATCACCTCCAACCAAGAGGGGGTATTTTCTCCTTCATATTATGGATGACCTTTATGGGTTCATCACGCTTCTTAACTACTTCAGTGTAATTCCCTTAGGAAGGGTGAGATTATGGAAGCTTAGCTTCAAGTGCCACTCGAATAACGTTTCACTACACTGCTCGATTGTCGATTAGACACAGGCAGTTCTCGCAGTTTCCTTGAGGTGCTCCTGGGCTGCTGAATGATGGAAGCATTTGTTCCCGAAAAGTACTTCCAGTATCAGGTTGTATATTTTCAATCTATAATCATTGTGGTAAAAGAGTTTTTTTTATTAGTTTTAAGTTTTGCATTACAATTATCCACATTTGTCTTTTTTATTATCTATTTCACTTAAAGTTGATTTCGGCGCCTGTAAGCAACGCGGATATTTCACGGACTGATTTTCCACAATGGATCAAACAAGGCATCTATTGCGACCAGAGGACTATTAAAATACTTATGACCAGAGGACTATGCAAAGCACCAATAGAAAATAAAAAAATCATGTTATTTACTCATTGTCTGTCAAGCGCTCGTACTGCATATGAGCTTTAGGCACAGCTTACTCCAAACCCTCCCCAGCGTTTTTATATCGCTCCATGAAGTATCAGACCGCGTGAGCAGCCAGATCTACTTCATCGGAAGGATGTCCGGATACTTTTAGCTATATAGGTACAACATTTTTCCATGGCAAACATACAGAACATTCCATGGCAAATTCGCAAAACAGTCATATCGTGTGTTTCAAAAGACCCCGAACGCAGGAGATGACATTCCCTGCATAACGTACTGTTTCTCATTCCACTGTCTCTCAACCTCTTTTTTCAATTAATGGATGCTCCCAGTCGTTGCAAATCCCGCTATTTATTTTACATAAATGCAAATACGCGAATATGAGAGTTAAATAAAAGGTTAAAGTAAAAAATAGAAGTTTTATTTATAAAACTTACGGTATACGGTATTAAGCTTATACCGGTACACGTAACAGTTTAAAAAGCGTTTATTGCGTGAAAACAAACAAACAAAATACAGTATACATGAACGAGCAGAGATGGTTCTCCTTTGCGCGAGAGGGGATTTGCCGTTGCACAATGCCGCCGACGAATTCCATGCCCGACATCCTGACCATCCGAAGCCTTCAACAAGTACTCTTTCGACTCTGATGAAACGATTTCGAGAGACAGGAAGTGCTGCGGACAGACAATGGCAAGGTCGACCACGTACAGGGACATTTTCGCAACAAACGGCGGCCGTTGTAGCAACAATTGGGACTTGTGGCATACAATCGACGGCGTGCCGTTGCACACGCCCTACGAATCAGCCATTCTTCTGTGTGGCGCATCTTGCATGGTTTGAAGTTCCACCCGTTCAAGATGCAATTTCATCAAGAAATGACAGACGGTAACGAGGATCGTCGAGTGCAATTCTCCTTGACTTTCTCATGGCTAGCTATATGTTGGTTGCTCACGTGTTGACATTCCACATAATCCTTAGAATGACTTTAACCAAAAATGTTTCACTAAGAACATAATATAATGATGAACAGATGCCATGCAGATGCTGCGCTATCCTTATGAATGGGGAGGTAAATCATTTCACCGACGAATGCATGTTCACTTTGCATGGGGAGGTAAATCGCCACAACTTCCGTTACTGGTCTGACTGCAATCCAAATTGGATGGGTGAAGGCCACACTCAACGTCCTTAGAAAGTAAACGTCTGGGCAGGCATTATGGCCGCTAATCTCATAGGCCCCTTTTTCATTGACGGAACACTGGATGGCCCCAAATACTTTCAACTGTTAGAAGATGAGGTTGGTCTAGCTGTTGCCGAGGCAGTAGACGAAAACGACATCTGATTCCAACAGGATGGGGCTCCTCCCCATTACGCCGTTTCTGTACGCCATTATCCGGACGAAGTATTCCCTGACCGCTGGATTGGCAGAAGTGGGAGCATTGACGCCCTGCAAGCATTAACAAACTGAAGGAAAGAATTAGGCAGGTGATGGCAAATATTCCTCAGGCAATCCTAATCAATGCCTGCAGTGCATTTGAGCACCGACTAGCGTATTGCCAAGAGGTGAACGGTGAACACTTTGAGCAAATGATGTAAGCTACATGTAACGTTTCCTATGGGATTGTAAAAATAAAATAAACACATTTGAGAAACTTTGCCACTATGTAAAACTGATTTTATGTAATTTATTTCAGCACATGGTTTATTTTAGTGGTTGGCCGAACATTACTCCTGCTGTCATAGGTCAGGCTTTCTCTACATACAGAGGGGCAGTTCGGGAACTTTTGAAACACACGGTATATTTTTGTAGATTTGATTATTTAAGAAATAATGGCATCTATACTCTGCAGAATATTTATTTTTAATGTTCTTAATATATTAAACATAGGCTTGATTCTCTCTTGTAAAATATATGACGTTATGAAAAGAGTCTTTAAAAGTATTTTTAACCAGAATCCCGCGATCTAATTGATTCGAGGACGCCTTGCATTTAAAATATCGCATAAAAATAGTCATAAAATTAAATAAAAATCAGTACAATTTGTGAAGATATCGTAAAAATGTGCAAAAAATAATTCGCTTATGTGAGACAGTTTGCAAGATAAACACTGACTGCTCAATTGTAAGTGGACACTAAGGTATGGAACAGACGCTTTATTTACAGCGTGTCTAATAGCGCGTATTGTGGCCTTTTGCCTTAAGCACAGCGTTCACACGCCGTGGCATGCTCTCCACCAGTTTCTGATAGTAAGCAACCGGTATTTTTGCCCACTCCTCTTTCAAAGCCTGCACAAGTTGGATGCGCGTTTCCGGTCGCATAGGACGCGCACGAATCCGACGCTCCAAATCATCCCAAGGATGTTCAATAGGGTTAAGGTCTGGACTCTGGGCGAGCCACTGAAGTTCTGATGATTATTCTCCGGAAACCAGGCGCTGACAGACGAGCCTTATGGCACGGTGCATTGTCGTGCTGGAACACAAATAGTCCTTCACGGAACTGCTGCCACAACGTAGGAAGCATGGAATTGTCTAGAACGTCCAGTTACTGTGTGGATGCCATGTTCCCCTCGATCACAACCAGCGGACGAAGTCCAAACCAGGAGAAACACGACCATACCAACACAACACCACAGCCAAACTTCACTATTGGGATGACACTCTCAGGTAGCAGCCGCTCCCCTGGCAAAAGCCACACTTCGTGATAATAGCACCCACGCTCGACTTTGCCAGGTTTCATTGTCGTTTCTATGGCTCGCACACTCTGGCCACTGATTTGGCAACCTATGACTACCCCACGTTGAAAATTGCTCAGCTGCTTTGATGGTGGCGTATTACCTCAGCAACGTGGTAAGACATTAAATGACTCCAACTACACATGATCTTGCTGTTTTATAACGAATATTTTCAAATCATTGCCCGAATTTCCATAGGTTGTTCCACTATGGCAGGTGTCTACTTTCCATCGAGCAGAAGTTCTCAATATTGAGGACAGCAGGAAGTTCTCAATTGAGCATGGTGTGGATAGTGTAGTTCTCGATATTAATGAAATAACTGAAAACAGAAATACATGATCCACGAATTCTATAGCCCGTTCAAAATTACTTTTCCTTATTAAGACTAAATAAAGAAATTAGTACTTAAATTATACCGAGATACCTAATCTATAAGTAAACAGACACCTTTATTTTATTTCACAGTATCCATTTGATTCAAAAGCCAATCATGCAAACTTGTAACAGTCCTGTGCGAGAAGCAGGTTTTTGTGAACGTCATCTCACTGTCAGTTGTGTTCTGTGGGTTTCGTTTCAAGTGACTGTTCCATGGAAGCTTTCGAAAGCTTTTTTTATCTGCAGTCTTTAGCGGCCTGGTAAGGAGCTCCGTCTTCCTAGGATCTTTTATTCAGCAGTCCACCTGAGAATAATGGAGAAGATGGCCCTTCTTTAATATGGCGATGACCCTTCCCTTTCCATCCGCACTCATCGTCCTGTACTCCAATTGCCACACACATCATAACGGAAAATCCTGCCAGGCTTGACGATTGTTTGCAGTCGGGTCAAGCTCATTTCTTTAATGTGAAGAATCAATATAATGTGCTTAACACTGATGTTCTAAGTACTATATTCGCAGGAATGTCAATTTATCTTCTATCTGGTCACTCTCATTTATCAAATTTGGTGACACCATATTGTTAGATCAGGTTTCATAATTTGGAAGTTATTTGCTTATCCATTGACGTCCAGACAAACGGTAGTGCCCATGAATTGAACACCAGAGTCTTCCATTGCCATTTTTGCTTTTTACCATTTAGCAGCTTGTATTCGTAATGGACTAAACACTCAGATATCTCTCAGGAATGAGTACTCATTCTAGTTAATTATTTTAACTAAAGTATTTGATCAATTTTAATTAACACCCTTCTCTACTTTTCAAAACATAATTTATATACAACAAACTTGGTTACAGAAATAACATCCGAAAAGATGTTCAAATATATGTATATCCGCTTTCAAAGTTAGGTCCGTTCACGGTACTAATTGCTTGCAAAACAGTACAGTACGTTGTCTGCAATCGCAGTAGCAACGATTCAACTGAAAATTTAGATATAAACCAATTTTGAACCTGTTAAATGACAATTTTTTTTTCGTTGCAAATATAATGAACTTCTTGCATGGAAGTCTATAAAGCACGACTGCCTACGTTTTTGGCGTTACGTTATCGAGAAGAAAAATAAATTAATTTCGATGGCAACGTCGAGCTGTCCGTCATAGATATTAATGCTACTAAGCTATAATGCACGAAAATATACAGATATTACCTACGGAAACAGAAAAGCCAAATGTTGATACGTTTACGTTCATTTTCCGATACCTAGCCAAAACCAACTGATCAAAAGTTGGCCCAACGATGTACCGAACAGCTGGTCATGGTGACTTGGCTACTGAATGTTGTATTAGTGTTTCCAAATTTATATTAGGTTTTTTTTGGACTTCGGTTAACAGATAACCAGCCAGCTGGCCAAATTTAGAAATAAGATTATTATATTTCTAGGGAGTTCATCGCTCTCTCGATACGGTCACTTGGCAAAGGAAGCTACAAGAGTACCAGAATCCGGACAAAACTGAGCAGAATCTCTGGGAATGGACCTTCATTAAGGCAAGTCCCAAAAGATTGTCGATTTGATTTGCTGTAAATGTTTGTGAATAAAGATAGAAAAATATTTAATTATTATATTCTCCAAAGTACACTTCAGTTTTCCTAAAAAGTATTTTCAAATTCGTAGCCGAGTAATGTATCCGGAAAAGAATCTAAGATAACGTTACAAAACCCAAAGATTCCTGTTCAAATGGTTTTCAGATCACAGGTAATTTATGAATTTTTTTAATTTGAAATAAAATATTACTAAATGACAGTAAAAGTATATACCGATATTTCTTTTTTAACCATTACTTCCCTTCGAAAAGAGCTGTAATTATAGACTTATATGCCCCCTCCTTTCCAAGACTACCTCAGTAACCTTCGAATTGAGGAACTAGTTATACGTTTTGGAAGACAGAATACTGCACTTCTAAAATAAAAAATGTGTTTAACAATTGAAGCAAACTTTATTTTCAAGAAAACATAAAATAATCTAATGGCTGTATTCACCACCTCGGGTTAAAAGTGAGAGTTGGGAAAGCCAGAGTTAAATCTTAACATGTGACTCGTTATCCAATAGAGAAATGTTCAAATACCATTTCTCGTACTAACTCTAACCTTAATCCTAACTCTCAGATTAAGCCGAGATGGTGAATATGGCCATAAGAAGTTTGTAATGAATAATTTTTTTTCTAGAAAGGATTATATTTTCGATCTTGTTCTCTGCGTTCGTAAATTACAAGGTAATCAGTCATCTTTTAGTTCCAGAGCAATAATCCTTAATCATGCTATGCAATCCAAACTTTCGATACTAGGTATTAGACAGGTGTGATCAGGTTCTCCTGCATCTGAATGGTTGGCACTCTCTAAAACTGATTCATTATTTTGGTATTCTTACTGAATAATGACCACAGTGTGGTCGAAATGCGCATCCAAGTTTTTTATGAAATTATATGGAAATATTGTATTTACATTTTTATTCTATTTATCGCAAAATCATCACCCATGAGAAAATTTTCGTCTCTATTTACATATACACAAATATCAGCTTGTCTTTCTGGTTCATGTAATTCATGGTCTTTCATGTCGTAATTTTTATTCAGTTTTGGTATGTGTATGTCACCCGTCGAGCTGCAAGAACGAAAACACTTCTACTATGCTTGCTCAGAGAGAATCCCATGCCAACTTTATCCAGTCTGCAATGTCTGCAGTGCTAATCTTCTTAGTCTGTAAATCTATATTAATTGCATCGTCCATTCTGGCAACTAGAGATGTTACGAACTAAATAATAATAATTATTAACTGGAGATGCTCTCCAAGCATAATGACTACTAACTGCAATTTTACAATGCTGCTCGGCAATCCAGTGGCAATTTTTATAACCGCAACATGGGTATGGTCAAGATATAGCCCCCTATATTTACTATCTACGGGGCTATGGTCAAATTAATGTGAATGCCTACAGCTAAAATTTCCTGTTGGTAATGTGAAGAACGCCAGTACTTAAGTTACAAAAAAATAAAATAAAATGGGTCGATGGAGTTGTTTTATATTTGGACGTAATAAGTTCAAGGGTAAAAAAATTTTCTTTCCCCTTTAACCTGAAATAGATTTACAAGAAAAATTTTTAACAGAAAGCAGTAAATTATTAGAATAAAGCGGGATGTAGAGAGCGATTTCGCTATTATCAATATCCATATATCTTACCCTGCAGAGCATCCACAGTAAACATTAGATGGAGGAAGATGAAAAAAAAACTATACATACAAAATAATGACACGGGCTCAGGAGCATACGAGATTTAACTGCAGGAGTCAAACCTAGGTTTTCTTGAACCAGATCTTTAATTAATTTTTATTCATTTACATAACAGTTTATTATGATTTGTAAGCTTTATGAGATGTTCCCCGTTTTATTTCCGTAAGCCAGTAGATTTTAATTTTAGGTAACGGATATAAACATCAACTCTAACCTGTTTACGTATTGAAAATATCACGTGCAGCCTCTCCATCGTGAAAACTTGAGCCGCTTGAGCTGATTTAGCGAAGAGCCGTCCCCAACAGCGTACTGCAAATTTTGACACCAGAATGCGTACGCATATTTCGCATGCGCAGTAAAATAAAGCCGAAATCGTCAATTCTTTTGGCGACCGCCGCTAACGATTTTGCTTCCCCTCTTACCGCCTTGTATTTTGAAATTTTCACTTCCGGAGCGCTATCGCTGCCGCGCAACGCTATCGCTTCCAAGGCAGTTCCAAGTTATGCTTGCGCGCAAACAAAGAGTTCTCTCGTACACCTTCGTGCACTTCCCTTATGAGTAGTAATCCTCTATTTCGAGAGCCCTCAAATTATGCGAATTTTAGATTGTTCATCTCTTTAAACTTTTGTAAACTTCCCCGTTTTGTCTTTTTTTTCCCGTTTCATTGCCACATTTTGAGGTAATGATTCTTATTTTTAAGATTATTAAATTTGGATTTTGCCAAATCTGTTTTCCAGGTCAGTGATCTGTGACATGCCCTTTTCATTATCTCGCTTAACATTGATACGTTCTTCAAGCGCTCTTCAAACATTATTATGCCAGCTGCTGATATTTTGGACATTTCTTTCTTACAGTAGGGAAATTGTAGCATACTTTTTTTTAGAATGCTTACTGTTGCATGTGCGTATACGCTAAAGTGAATCTTATTGCGATTTTTTATACAACAATTGCGCGATTGACTTAGATAACAGATTGGCAGGCTAAATGCTGGTCGTCAAGAAGATCTGAATGCTATATAATTGGATGCTTAACAAAAGAAATTTAATGGTCGCAGTCGGGACGAAGAAGTGGTTTTCTACGGGAATATTCTTACTTATGCATCACACATATATATAAGGGGGGCGTCCAGAAAGTAAAGACCGATTGGGTGTATCTCAACAAAAACCAAAAAATAAAGCTTTATTTGCAACGATACTGAATCTAACATAATCGCTATTGTTATCGAAACACTTGTCGTAACGAGATAGAAGTCTTTCTATGCCTATGTTATACTTATCTGCCGCCAATTTCTGAAGCCATGAAGTTAGTGCTTTTTTAAGCCCCTCTCACGTTGTTTAGTGTGTTTCGTCGAGAAATCTCCTCATTTTAGGGATAAGTTGAAAATCATTATGCGCCAAGTCGGGACTGTTAATTCATGACAACCCTCGATGCAGATGCAGCAACACAACAAGAATTGCAACGTTTCAAGTGAGACGTTTTTGGCCATCCCCTTTAAAGTCCTGACTTGGCGCCTAGTGATTTTCGCGTTTCTTTAAAATGAAAGTTTCTCGGGGGACCATACTTCCAACGTGAAGAAGCGCTTAAAGAAGCAATAACTTCATGGCTTCAGTCATCGCCGACAGATGAGTATAAAATCGACATTGAAAAACTGGTGTTTCATTATGAGAAGCGCCTCAATAGCAATGGCGATTGTGTAGAAAAACAGTGCTATGTTTAGTATTATTGGAAATAAAATTTTGTTTTGATATTGTAATGTATATGTGCAGTGGAAGAAAATACTCAAGGGTAAACTACAGAAAGTGAAGGGGTTTTATTTTTCCCCCAAGCAAAAATAGAAGCACAGACATCAGATAAATAATTTATATATCTTGTCTTAATAGTGAGAAGCAAATAATTAAGTCCACAGTTTATTAACTTGTCGTTAAACGACTTCTATAAAAAATATTAGCTAATTCCGCATTTAGAAATTCCTTAGCTTATGAATATCTAGCTTGCCGGTACAATTTAAATGAAGCTGGAATAGAATCAGCAACAGTTTTGATATAGCAATTTTATATATACTTGAAAACACGAAACTACAATTACGGTTGCTTAATAGCTGCAAACCGAAGGAGGAATAAATTAAAGTCAAAGTCACTTGATTTCCAACTCTTGTCACTATACGTATTTCAGCGGAGTAAAGTCTAATACAATTCGGCTCATCTGAGAACACAATGAGCTCCTCTTACGGTAAGTTCATTCGATAGAAGAATGCTGTGGAACGAGTTTTGAACACTCAATAATGTGCGCTTAAAATAAATTCAACTTAGCAGAACTCTGCAAACCTCCGAGATTAGCACATAGATTCGCAGGATCGCTCCAAGGGAAATTCGAATAATTCTTGAAGACGGGCTAGATGCAATTTCCTCAAACATGCAATAAAGCTCCGGTACCCCATGCATCACAGTTGAAAACAAAACCGTCAAACAGTATATCGCTGAGCTGAGCTAACGACCGGGAAATCTTTGAATACGTAGAGGATGAACTGTTATTCCAGAATTCATCAAAATTCTCATTTATCTTTGTAGACACAAATTGGGCTCCGCTATTCACCTCGGGAACCGTAACACTCGATACACCACGCTGAGCATTGCATAGACGTTTCATCGAGGAGCATTTAATTTCCCTCTTTGCTGCTTGAAAAATTTTAACGTTCTTAACTTTATGAATTTTTCTTCTGACGTCTCATCTTTCGTCATCTCATTTCGTGTTCTCATTCGTCTCCTCTCTCATGATTGAAGATGATGCAGACGCAGAATCTGACGAAGATCGATAAAAAACTCGCGGTCGTCTTTTCTTCACAATTTGCCGTTATATATTGTTTTTTGTTAAGATACACCCAATTTTTTGTTCTTTACTTTCTGGACGAACCTCGTAAATTGGTTGCCATAATTTACGGTCGTTGGCAGAGGGAGCTGCCTAGAAGAGGCGATCGTCTGAAGAGGTTCCACTGTATTTCGAGTCTTTGAATCCGCTACCTAATACCCCATTCGCACTACAGCTGCGCTAGATCGAGTTGAGCTAGCTTATTCGGCTAGCTCAGCTCAGGCTAGCTGATGAAGTCAAACCGTTAGGCACTACATTCTAGCCTGACCGAGTTTTATCAGATTCAGTACCACTAAAACCTGAGATTGTTAATAAGTCGCTGTCACTGCTATCAGTGCCACTATTTGCATCGTCGTCTTCCATGTTTTATGTTGCCGTGTCTCTCTCATGTCTTTTTTTGTGCGTGAAATAACTGAAACAATGATATTTTGAAGAACGTTTTTTCGTTATTGCCCTTTCCCTCAGTCAACATGTCAAGAACTTAAGACCTAATTTCACGGAAACCCCCTGCACCATTTAAATCAATTTAATAAAAAAATTCCAAAACATTTTTCTACCATTTAAAAAAAAAAAAAGTGCTCCAAAACCGGGTCCTTATTAAATTTGAAATTGGTCATTAAAATGAAAGGAGAACATAAATATTGAATGAAAGAAAAG
>JAHWFO010033076.1:0-10016 GCA_023313115.1 Rhysida immarginata
ATTATTATTATTATTATTATTATTATTATTATTATTATTATTATTGTTAATTGCTAATTCATCGTAAATTAATTCACATTTTACGATGAAATCATTGAGAAATAGATCGTCTGAATAAGTACAGTTAATGATGTCGTGCATCGAATGTCCTCGGGCAGCAAATTTTAGGAAATGCAAACAATGATGTCCACATGTAGCCGCAGATGGATGTTGTACTAATTTCGTATTGTAGACCCAATTTTCAGCTTGCCTGTACATGAAATTATGGAAGTGTGTATGTGGTTTTTGACCAAACGAATCAAAGTAATAAGCTAACGAAGGTTTAGGGATAAAAAATGCAACCCAATGACTACCCGGCAGACTCGAGACATCCATATTAGCAACAACTAATGAAGGACAACGCGGTCTGAGAAAGTTCACAAAATCCGCCGGAAACACACCTCTGGCAATGGGTTTTGTACACGGGTCTCTTTCTAACGCACGCCAAATTTGGGCTGTATCCATAGAGCTTTAATTTGTATAATCAAAGGTCACAGAGCGGTCTTTACTGATTTCGAGTAAGTTCTGATATTGACAATAGGTAATGATGTTCACAGATTCCGTCAGAGGTTGTGAAAAATGTACTTCAACACTAAGCGTTCCATTACGTATCACATTGAAATGGTCTCCATAATAATTGCGATTTCCGCTTAATTCGTAGGCCAGATATGTAAAACCAGAACCGTATTCAGCCTGAGTCACATCAACGTCTCTGTCTTCCTTCCACAGACCGAGTGCCTTCAACGAATGAACAAACTCACGTATGTATGACCCTTCGGCGAATGCAGGTGTTAGAGGTTGAGATGGATAAACTTGGGAATCAATCGATAGTGAGAAATATGATAGGTTGAAATGTTGAAAGTTAAACGGATTCACCTTGTAAGCTCCATTTTGTGCTTCACTCGTTACGAATGCGAATATTAATCGGGTAGGAAGCTGACCTGTGATTAAATTTTGGATGACGTGATTTCTCGTACCTGTTGCGATATTTGACGAACGCATTTCCACTCTGCTAATCGGGTAAAATGCATTGGTTGTTTGCAGTGTCTTCGCATGTGCTAATAGCGTAGATGTGTTGACTTTAACGCGCTCTACATTAAGCGTAGCTTTTCGAATTGCTATTCTATAATCAGGGTTGGCTACGTCTGACATTAGAGCAAAGGCAGGTTTGCTTCTGTATAACCTTAGGCGAAAATCCAACGAATTTAGTAGCAAACGACTCTGACGAAATATATCCAGATGTATAGGACCTTCTAAGTAATAAACTCCATTACGCGCGAGACTTTTGCGTGATTTAAAACCCAAATTTGTATCGTCTATACTATCCATTTTCCCAGATGTGTCTTTATAAAATCCGGATGTCGTTAATTGAGTTGATTTTGCAACCCGACCATAATTCAGAAGCGTTTCTAAATAAGCTCTATACGGATATAAGTTATTGCTATGACTAACGAGTGTATCCCCTAGATAACAATCGATTTGTGAGAATAATGAGTGAAGGATAAGATTCACTGGACCCGTTTTATCACCAGGTGGAATAGGTGCATCTCCTTTAGTGATTACGACTTCTAAATTGAGTGTAGTTTGATCTAGATCGATGTAAAAGTCAGTTAAACCGGGAACAAAGAATTCGATAGGTCCGTCTTGGTTTATGATGGCGGTCGGTTGGTAACCTACCACGTGCCGCCTCTCTTGTTGACCACTCGTATGGGGAATCGAGAAAATATCCAAGTCACTGTTTACGCATTCTGAGCTATGCTCGTGTATCAGAGACGCCATGGTAATGCTTTTTTAGACGAAGACAGATGATAAAGGACGTATGTGTAAAGTTCTCTTTGACTTCTTTCTATTTCTCTTCTTTCGCCTCCTTGACTTTTTTAACTTTGCTGAGCGAATTGTTTTCTGTCTTCTACTGTTTTTGCTCAGCAGGAATGCGTCCAGACTGTGAACTCTCGGTCTTTTGCCTGATGAATGAGCAGCAATTGAAGAATGTCGTCTTTTAACCCGACATCTACCTCTACCTTTCTGAATCCTGGAACCCATTTCCTGTAAAGCGCTGCCACCTGCTGCTCTCATGCGTGATGCTAACGAATGTTTGAGATTTTGACCCTGCATTACATCATTTAAGACCGAAGCACCACCTTTTAGAGCGTGCTTACCAAGAATTTTACCAGCTGTCTTTAGTAATGGCGTCGCAAGCCGGAAAAGATTTGTGAATACAGTTCCTAACCCACTACCACGTTGAAACGCTGTCCCTTTGAATACAGGTATCCCTCGGCCTTTCTGACTTAAATAATAACGTAAAATAGCCTCTTGGCTCGGATGATATGGAACATGCATTTTGAAGGAGAGAGAGAGAGAGAAAGACAGAAGCGTCTGAGCTCTACAACTGCTTCTGACGGAAATGTAATTTTACAACCGTTTTGCCAGCTAAAAACGCTAACAGATCCCCGTGATCTGAATGCACTGCGATTTCAATCGTGTCAAAGACTTTTTTGCTTAATGGATAGTAATCAGGTGTAGGGAAAGTTTGATAAACCATTTCGCGTCTAGCATTTGAAACGGGAATAATCCGTAGGAGCGGTGCAAAAGTATCACCGACGAGTTGAGGCTGAA
Source organism: Rhysida immarginata (assembly GCA_023313115.1). NCBI lineage: Eukaryota > Metazoa > Arthropoda > Chilopoda > Scolopendromorpha > Scolopendridae > Rhysida > Rhysida immarginata. Next base: position 2,656 of record JAHWFO010033076.1, read on the forward strand.
TTATATCGCTATATAGATAATAGCTATGGATACCTCTTGTGAGATCTAGAGGAATCAAACCCTCACCTTGCGTTAGTGCGACGTTGAACTGGTCGGCCTTTAAACCTAAAGTATGACACAAACCCTCACTAAAACTGATGTAATGTTTCTCTTTACATCGGAAGTGAAAACATTTGTTATACGTGAGAGTAATGTTGTAAAAGGGCTTTTCTTCTAATGGTATCGAGTTCACTAACGCGTTCACAATGTCACTACGTTTATCGTAATACCCCTCGGGAATTTTTAATTCACTAATACGAGGCCAATCTTCCGGATCGTATACAGCAATATTCATGAAGCCATCATGAACAGCATTTAACGGAATTTTCGTAGGTGTTTTAAATTTCTTATTCAGGAACTGTACAGGGATAGATCCGCGATTCGATGCAACTGGGAATTCAATGTAACGACCAGTGTAACCGAAAAATACTAAATAATCATTATCCAAGGTGACCTCAATTCCATACAGTCCAAATTGAACTTGTAAAAAATCAAGGAGTGCCTCAGTATTTTGGATTTGGACGGTCTTTATATCAACAACGTGTTGGAACCTAGGTGCGATCTCTGGAAACTTTAACACAGCAGAAAGTTCTGAAAACCATTCGAAAGGCTTGGAAAAATCAGGAACGAGGAATACACGCCCTTCGAGGAACTGGTCTGGTTTTAAATTAAAGAACTGACAGAACGCTCTTGTGGTGAAACGAATTTGCGTATTAGGAGGTAAACTCAGGATGACATAGTTGCTGACATCTCGGTCGTGGAAAAATACAATATCCTTCACATATGCTTGTAACGCTGTATCCACTCGGTGTGCAAACTCTTTAAGAGTGGTTGAATCGACGTGTTTAGCAATCTTAAGCGTGATTTGCTTCTCAATCATAGAATTCTGAATACCGATGGTAAAACTGTTATTTACAGCTGTAATATTCTTGAAAAGTGCTGGGAAATGAACTTCAGTCAAACCGACTTCCCACTGACCTTTGAATTGTAATGTGCGTGGTAACCGAGTGAAAAAGTGAGCTGTTGTATTAGCATGTTTTCCAACACCCGATTGCGTGTTGGACGGAAGTGTAACGTAGAAATCGGACTCTTCGTACATGATGACAAAAATCAACTGCTCGACTGATGATTGCAACAGCTTGTCATAGGTTTAGAAGATCATTTTCGCGTACCCAACTATTCATAGTGTCGGGGTAATTGCGCCATTTAACGAGTGCCTCACGCATACCCCTTCTCCTTCTCCATCTTAATATCCTTTCGATGACAAAAACTTCAGGGTTTTTCACTCGTTGTAGTTCTTGCTCGTAAAACACACCTGCAATCTCATCGCCGTTATAATCTTTAATTTTATACACTACAGGTGTTCGCAATATAATTTTCGACACAGAAAACACTTCCTCTGTCCAATTCGGTAAATAACCTTTCTCAAATATATTTTTAACTCTTGAAATGCGGACTACGTCACCAATTTTTAATTTCGGTGTCGTATGGGGTGCCGAATTGTAGTAAAGACGTTGCTTCAGCCACAAGGACGATGCATTACGAGCGTTCACATCAACTGGTGCAATACCTAAAGATCTGTGAACACGATTGTTATAGCTTTCAACAAGAGCAGGTAAGACGTCGATGTAACGTTGTTTGTTGGAATAAGTGAAAAACCTAAACATTCGCCCCTTTAAGGTACGGTTAAAACGTTCAACCGTAGCTGCTTTTAAATCCGACTCTGTCGCAAAGAATATAATATTGAGCCGTCTAAAATAATCTTGAACGTGTTTATTTAGAAATTCTTTACCTTTATCACTATTAATTTTTAGAGGAACCTGCCCTTCTGTAAAGATTTTTTGAAAGGCTTTCTGAAGCTCGGGACCCGTCTTGGATTTTAAAGGCACGACCCATGCAAAACGCGAGAACACATCGATGCATGTGAGAAGAAATTTATACCCGTCATTTTGCTTTGACAAACTGCTTAGGTCTACTAAATCTACTTGAAATTGATCATACGGTGCAAAAACACGCATGCGATTACGAGGGTAGCGATGTTTAATAGGTTTATGTAACGTATAAGGTGTAACACCACTTAACCAATCACGGGTTTCTTTTTCTGACTGGTTTGCTTGTATAGCTAAACCACGAACACCACCAAACCCTGCAGGGTTTTCAGGTTGAAAATAGACTTGTTCCATGTCTGGTAAGTAAATAAAAGCAATGGATGTATACATGAGTATTTAAAAGGAAATTGGAAAAAAGAGAACGTACAATTTTGGAATTAAAAATAAAAATTTTTTGAATTAATTTGGAAATGATGATAAATTATTTTGATAAAAACTGGAAAGGATGAACATTTTAAATGAAAAAAAAATTAGCTTAAAATTAACTTCATTTTGAAAAAAACTGGATTTTTGAATAAAAAAATTTTGAATAATTTTGGAAATGGTTAAAAATTAATTTTAAAAAATTTGGAAAGGGTTAAAAATTATTTTTAAAAAATTGTGGATAATTGAATTAACGGGATAAAAGGGGTAGGGAGGTAACAAACATGGTAAGTATCATCATGGCACACTTCTGGAAGAAAACGCCTTGAAGTTTATACCTGTAACCCATTGGTCACTGACAATAACCCCTTTGGTGACCTGAACGGTAAGTACTGATCAGCATCTTGAATCAATAACGTTAATTAGGAAGAGTATTTATCGAAAAAAATAAAAAAAGTCCGGTGTTTCTAAACACAATAGAAAATTAGTAATTAGGTAAAAAAGGAATGTGACGGGCCATATTTTTTCACCACCATCCCCCCAAATTTCGAAGGATAACCCTTTTTTGACAATGCAACCCATCCATCATTCACCACACCCACAATCCATCAAAAACCTGTCAACCCCTTTGGATACCAAAACAACCCCTTTGGCCACTCGGAATGAAATTCCAATCAACCCTTTGGGTACTTGGTATGCAACACCTGTCAATCCATCCATCAATACTCATTAATATTCAATAAAATCAATCAAAACTCATTAAAATTCAATAAAATCAGTCCAATATTCGATAAAATCAATCAAAAACCATTAAAAACGTCGAAAAAAAATCAAAAATCGATGGAAATTTAACCCTTTAGCACCTTTTAACCCTTTGAACACGTAAAAAAGGGTTGCACGCGCCTCCCCCCTTTCCGCCAGGAGTGGTGCTTTACTACTACTGCCTTATTGTGATGTTAAACATTCTATCCAGTAGGGAAACCTGCCGCACCTCTTAGGATCTCATTTCGGTACTCTTTCAGTCATTACCCAAGACTCATTACTATAGATAAGAATGGGGACAAAGATAGACTCATTACCAACAGCTTGGCATTCTTTCCTAGCTCAAGCTTGTTACTACGGATCATCACATTTCGCGTCAGACATCTTGCTGCACCATATAATGTTACTTTTGATTTTATTTGAAAGCACGGTGTACGACGATTACCACAACAGTGGAAACTAAGTTCGATTTTATATTAAAAAATTTCATCTGTGACAGGACTGTGATAATTGACAAAACTGCAATAATTGACAGTAATGCTAATAGTAAAAATGTCGCTATCAATATGAGAGCGATACTAACACAATCTGTCCTGTTAGAATGTGAAAAAGTCACTACTGTCAATTTGATAGTTGTAACATAAAAACGCATCTACAACTGTTACTTTGCTCTTCAATGAAAATGGCTCGTCGGGCTCTTTTTTAACCTCCCTCATTGCTCAGTTTCCTCGGCAGACTGTTTTGGGGACATAGTACACAAGTATATTTTAAAACTAAATAATTAATTATACACATGTAATTTATTCAACTGACAAATCTATATACTAAAACTCTTGCGTGTATTTATTTATTTATTTATCTGTAATTCTATCTCCTCCTAGACGGTTTGAGCTAGCGACTTGAAATTTTCAGGGCAGGCTTATCAATAAAGGACCTGCTCTATCGCCAAAAATCATCCCCCTACGACCCCCCCCCCCTTCCCCACTTTCTGGGGTTTTCATTTAAAATTATCTGCTTTTGCTTTGTAATTCCCCTCAACAGATGGCGCGGGCGGGCGAATCCGCGGGTAACAACTAGTTATTACTATGCACATTTAACGAATACCTTAAAATGTAAAAACTAATGTTACCTACTTATGAATTGAATTAATTTTTGAAACATTTTGTTAATCAATTTCAAAATTTCACTTGAATGTTACTATTTTTTATTACTCGTAAAATTAAAAAATAAGAATCGTATAAATGTTACTAAAGTTAAAACTATGACGTCAATATATTTTTGAACCGGTAGCCTACGAAAGAGTTTATTAACAATCAGTTTTGGATTTTAACAATCAGTATTTTTTCATTTGTTGTAAACGATGAAGGTTTGTATTGTTGCCCGACACTACGGAAACGGGCATGAACGTGACCACCGATAGGCACGGCATGGAGAAGGAGGAGTTAGCATTTTATACGAGGGCGATTCAAAAAGTAATCTTAAAATTTTTTTATTTCGCACAAAGCACATGTCAACAGAAACAAATGGCGTCACGTTTCGACATAGTCTACCTGGCGTTCAATACACGTGCGCCATCGTTTTGGTAGTGGTTCAATGAATGCAGAAAAAAAGTTCTTGGGACATGTGCGAAGCCACTTGAGTTGCTGCTCATTTTTAAAGATTTTCAAGAAATGGTTAAATTCTAATAACTATCAATTCTAAGAAAAACCCGAACAGAGGAATCCTATGTATTGTTACAAATTCAATTTTGTTTTATAATTCTCAGAGGTTCTGACGACGACGTGAAATATGCCATTCAATCCTCGTGTCGACAACAACTCCGGAATTCCCCTCCGACGGGTTCACCCGACTAGTCAAACGTTGGCGCAATGCATGGAAAGGGATGGAGACTGTGTCGAAAATTGAATAGTGCATTCTTATCTTATCTCATAAGAGCGGGTAGGTTAATCAAAAATGGAAACCAGAGATAACCTAGGCACTTATTCCAAAGAGGGAATTTTCTAAAGAACCTACAGAACGCCAGACCTACTGGATCCATTCAGGTGACCTACTGGATCCCGGTGAATGTCCTCAAGAAAAGTTAAATTCAACGTGAGGTGACGAAAATGTGCAGAGCGATACATTCAAAAAGAATATGATGGGCTGTTTCATCCGCCAAATTACACCTTAAACATAGTAATTTCTCCTTGGAGCATCCCCATTCTATGTAAATGTTTTCGTAGTAAGTCATGACCTGTAAGAAAGCCCATGATAACCCGTAATTTATTCCTACTAAGCCGCAGAATACTAGTTGTTAGATTCTGAGTAGGTTTCTTAATCACGAGTCTAGCATGTCTTTGATCGGTGGTCTGTTCCCACCTTTTCGTCATCGTTGATAAGAGATGTTATTAATTTCACAGATTGCGGTTTGTTTGGAGATACCGCAAAAAGGTTCAGGACCACACAGTGGCGACTTGGCACTTTGTTTAGCTAAGGTATCTGCGACCTCATTTCCAACTATACTTTTATGTCCAGGCACCCATAGTAGCGTAACGCTATTTTGGAGAGCCAAAATCTGCAGGAGTTGACGACATTCCAAGGTAATTTTAGAAGTTATCTTGGCAGATTTAATGGTCTTGAGGGCCGCCTGACTGTCACTGAGTATGAAGATTTTTCTACGAACGTAGAGTAAGACTGTGACCCACCGACCAAGTCGACGAGAGCGAAGGGTTTTAGGTTCACCAAAGTAGACACCCAGGCCAGAGTAACCAAGATGTCGGGAGCCATCCGTATACCAAATGCCAACTCCCCCCTCTCTGCTCTACCATGGGGTCTATGATGACCTCACTTGAGAGCTCGGAGAAGGTACGAGTTTCCTCAAAATCGGACGGCATTTGCAAGATATTACTGGTCAAAATCCGGCTAATGATGGTATGAGATTTCGCCCCAGGGAAGTCTACCCATAGCCCTTGATTACTCAGACGATAAGAACTTTTTCTAGCAATTCCCCGGATATAAATATCCAGGGGAGTCAGAGAAAGAATACCTTCCATGGCCATGGTTGGAGTAGTTGAAACAGCGCCCGTGATACCCAAGCAGGCCAACCTTTGAAGGGAGGCCAGCTTGGCCTTAACAGTAGACTGCTCAATCTTACGACATCAAACAAGAGCGCAATATGTTTAAGGTCTAATGGCTGTTACATACAGCCAGTATGTCATTTTTGGGGTAAGACCCCAACATTTATCCAGGACACGGCGACATTGATAGAGTGCCATTTTAACCTGATTTATTCTTTTATCAAGATGTTGGTTTCAGGCCAATTTACTATCGAGGATAACCTATAAGTATATGACTTCTTTCCTTACTATAATCTTTTCGCCAAATAAGATTGGTGTTCGATTAAAAGGAATAATTTTTTTCCGACAAGTAAAAGATACAAGAGTGGTTTTCAAAGGATTAACCCTTAAATTCCGCTCAATACACCTTGTTTGAAGCTAGTCCAGAACAGACTGCATCAGGTCCAATCCCAGGTACGTAGATGACAATGTCATCCGCAGACCCTTGGGCATATATGCCACGGTTGTTTAACTTAAAAATAAGATCGTCCACCACCACCAGGTTCTATAGCAAGGGGGAAAAAATACCATCCTGCGGACAACCCCTGGAGGGTCGGTCGGATCTCTCTTTTCTCCCCCCAAAAATGGGAGACAATTATTCTGTCTGCCAAAAGGGTTTGAATCCACTTCCGGAGCAGTGGAACAATTGCTTTAGAACATAAAGCATTGGTAATTGAAGTATAAGAGGTGTTACGGACAGCTCACTCGATATCGAGAAAAACTGCAAGGGCAAATTCCCTATACTCAAGGGTTCTCTCGATTTTAACCACAAACTGGTGCAAGGCAACCTTTGTAGATTTGCCTGGTTGAGAGGCAAATTGATTAACATGAAAGGGACACTGCATCCCAATGGTTTCTATAATCTGCCTATCAATAATCTTTTCGAAACATTTAAGTATGAAAGAAGATAAACTAATCGGTCGAAAGCTTTTGGCCAAGTCATAGCAGCCCTTACCAGGTTTCGGAATAAAGACCACTTTGACCAACCTCCACAGATTAGGAATATAGCCTAGAGCTAAACTGGCCATAAAGATAACACATTGGATCGGTGAGATCACATCCAATGCTTGCTTTTATCCGGTCGAGGAGACTTGTATGGTTCAAAAGATTTAATTGCCCATACAACTTTATTACGTGTAATCACTTCCTTGGCCATAGCCCAGCTATAACTGGAGATATTGCGGGAAGAATCCAAACAACTAATATCCAAAGG
>JAHWFO010033125.1:0-10590 GCA_023313115.1 Rhysida immarginata
AATCATCTTCAACAATCAAAGATTAAATTGACATTGTTAGCCAAGCTAAAGTAATTCTAAATTGCCAAGTTTAAAAGAAAATTGCAATATCCTAAAGGAAAGTTAAATAACATATTTTCAACAGAAATAGTTCTTAAGGCCCCAAAACTATAGCTAAATAAAAGAAAGATTGTATACACATATAGGAAAATACATTGAACTATATTATGCTCAAGATCACAATACCAAATCATTTAAGAATTATGAAATTCCCAAAGCAAAGACAAAACGTCATGAATAAAGTTTTTAATAATTAACGAAAGGTCTAAGAATAGAGAAGGAGCCTTTTTTTAAAGCAAATTACGCAAATACAATAAGCAAAACATTGCCAAGGAAAACTGATTTTAAAGGGAAAATGAAAAAGAATCAAGAAATTTGAGTGTTGAGATTAAGATTATTTGAAATCATTAAAGGGTTCAAATTATTCATTTATGACAAAAGAATTAAAATCATTTTATCCTATTAACGAATTACCCGGGATTTTATAAAAAAGAAATTAAGAACTGATCAGAATATCATATGACAGAAGATTAAAAGTTATGACAAGGTTGGGATATTATTGTAAAAAAAATGAGTTGATCAGTCGGCTGACTTTTGATGATGACAAAGTATTGCCCAAAAAACTAGAGTAATGTGATGGAAATAATTTGAACATCACATATCACTGGATAATTAAACCTATCTTTCTTTTAAAGTTTCCCTTGCCCTTGACATAGAAGCTCCCGTTGTTCAGATGTTTTCAATGCCCGGATAGCTTTTTATATTTTAGCTGCAGAGTTTTTCTGATCAACACTCGTTCATTCTTTCCTTTCCAAACACAAATTTTCACCAGTCGTCTGAAAGTTTGTTAGGGAGCTCATGAAAGACATGTGAAACTCCTAGCCTCCGCGATAGACACTGCCTGATCTATGTCCTGTCATTGTATCATCATTTTATGCTCACTGTTAATAATTCTTGGAAACGAACGTTTAATCATCGCAAAACAGATTCCAAAACAGATTATAATCAAAATGTGTCGGGGATTTTTTAGGAAATGTTTGAACCAAATCAGCTTGATGATATCCTCGGCATTGCTCGGACTCTTTTTTGTTTAAATGTTGCAATAACTGATCGTGAATAGACAGTAAGAATGAACACATGAAAACGCTTAGAAATAATACAGGGTAAAAATTCATCATGAAAATTCGAAAAAAAAATTTGGGGTTATTTAATACTTTGTAATCAGCTGTTGCAATTCGCACGCTTTTCTTGATGTCTTGAAGCAAAACTTGACTATTCTTCACTTTGTGTAATTTAGCAGTCGCCGTTTCTTCTGTTGATACGCTTGCATCGTCCAGGGCCGCCGGGGAACTTCGATGACTACTTGATCTCTCACCGTTTGCTCAGTTTCTCAGTAGTGTGCTAACTCTCCATTATCTCCAGTTACTGTTCATTTTTAAAGATTTCCACGAAAATGTTCTAAGAACTATGAATTCTAAGAAAACCCCAAACAACAGGAATTTTATGCATTGTTACAAATTGAACCTTATTTATAAAGCACAAACTTTGCCTTGCATTGTTGGTCATGAGATACCTCTTATTAATATGCTCTGCCATCATAATGAGAATCGATTATTATCAATAATTATTAAGTTTTCGAAATCTGATGTGGACGACCTTCCTCTTGCTTTGAAGATCAAGTATGCAAAATTTCATCAAGATCAGAATAAAACTGTAGATTTGTATAAGAAACAAACAAATGACATAACTGATAGGGATGGTGATGATGCGGTGATTGACGAAAAAACCGGGAACTGAAGAGAGAGACGTGTATTTCTTTGCCTCCTTGAAGGAGACTGCTTAATCTATACTGTCTATTATACTCATTTCCTGCTCAATTTCCCGATGTTGATGTGGAAATATATGGCAACAGTAACTTTGACGAAGACACTCGGTACTTGGGTGGTAGTGGTTGCACACAGGGGCGGCCAAAGTGTGCAAAATACATGGGCGCAACGAATTATCGGCGCTAAAAAGCTAAATTGAAGGGGTGCTAAAAAGCTAATTGAAGGGACGCTAAAAACCTAAAAAAGAAAAATGAACACGGGCACTAAAAAGGTAGCTACGCCACTGGTTGCATCATGTTGTGTCTGTTTGCTCTGCAATTCCAACAAACTGAGTGGTTTACTCACTACTTGGTAATCTCTTGATACAATTTACACTCTAGATGTTTTGAAGCAAAACTTGGGCTTTCATCCATTTGTGTGGTCTAGCAATCGCCGTCGCCTCTGGAAGATTCTACACTGTTCAAGAACTCCAAACATACAAATCGTCTGAACATTTAATATGGAGCTCAAGGCAGACACATATTTCCCTTTGCCTCCTCGAGAAAGAATCCCCTATCTGTATCATGCTATTATACTCACTTGCAATAACATTCTGTCATTCCATTATTTTGAAAATATTGTTGCATAATCGGTTTTCATGGCAACAATATTTCCCCGCCATTAATTTAGAAATTGTTACATGCAGGAAAGAGCAATCTGTCGTTCCGACATGTACAGCCAGATTTCCGCCGAAATAGGACCCAAAATATTTATCAATAAGTATTACTTGAAACTGAAGTTTGTTGCAAAATTTGATTTAGGATTAAAACGGTAAAGGTAAATACTCGACTTTATATCCTTAATAGAAGACTGATACACGGAAAATTCACTAAGTTAAAGAAGCAGAATAAAAGGAATTTACTTTTATAGTCCCAATAACAAATTTTAATGCCGATTACCTTGATTATCCCCAAAGCTCCTAAAATTATTAATAAGTCGTGTCAAAGAGCAATCCAATTAAACAAATTGTATTATTACAGGTTTTTTTTATCTCTTTGCTTTTTTTATAAATCAAAAGTTAACAAATACAATCACTAAATCGACGCCTGAATGATATTGGAAAACCGCTAACGCAGTGAGCGGACGGGGGAAGGCGACGTCCACTCTTGACATCAAAGGTAATGTCTGAAAGAGAGAATGCGTCCTGTAGTTCTTGGTGTAGACATAGTTAAGACTGATTATCAGCAAACTTGAGCAAAAGAAATCTGGAAGGTGATCGATCGAACGCACGGAAAAGAGGCTAATGTCCAGTACAAGACACACACTTGATTCTCCAAGGAAGACTGAAGAGGATAAAAAAGAGCAGAACCCTTCAATACAGAGGAAAATTCACTTAAATTAGAAATAAAACTGAGCTTATAAATAAAAAAAATTTAAAATAAAATTCAGCATAAAAGGAAATATACTTACTGTATGCAACTCACCTGGACGAAAAAAACTATCACGAAACAAGGAACAAAAAACTGCGGAGTGGTACGTTTAAAGGCATCAGAACACTAAAGAAATAAAAACGAGGGTAGCTAGACTTTCACCACACAACAAGGACGAAGACCAACAGATGGATGGGAAAGAATCATACCGGGAGACGTAGAACGTGATGAGAGGCGCTGCAAAAGATACTAAAAAAAATTAATAACACAAAAAAATTAAGCAAATAGAATGTTGAAGTTCAAACATAGAGTCTACGAGCAAGCTGACTGGACAATAACTTGCATGACACGAATTGCGCTTCAAGTATGAATAACCGGATTATCATAGGGACAGAAAGTATTTATGATAGATATAATCCGCAAGAATCAATTTAAAAAAAGTTTGTTTCTTTCACCAAGAGTTCCTTTGTCGATAAACTGAAGAGACATCAAATCCAGCAGAACATGGCGTCTTCTGACAATAATCAAACAGCTTCATCATACTAGTAGATGGACACGACGTAAATATACCGGGTGGGCAAGAAATAACGTGAGGTGTTCAGAGCTCGCTAGCGGGAATTCTATTAGGCCAAATGCAGTACATTTTGGTGTAGATACTTAGTGGAACATGCAGTTTCGATTTCTGCAAAAATAAAATAGTACCAAAAGTCGCCATAGGGGGCGCTTATTTCAAGACAACAATGAATACATTTACATAAGCGCGTTCCGTGTTGAGCAATCATGATAATAAAAAGCAAGGCTGAGGATTTCCCATCATTCATGAACGAATGGCCCGACGATGACGCTTACTCTGCCTGACCGGGCGTTATTAGTCAAGTTGTTTTATCAGAAGAGCGACAATGCAAGTGCTGCCCTTCGTGAATTCCGGCGATTGAAAACGTTACGAAGAAGACCAATGAGTATAACTAACTTACGGAAAATGATTGAACGATATGAATCTACCGGAACTCTAGGAGTGCAACCAGGCCGGGGACGCAAACGAATCAGGCAGCAACACGTTGAAGAAGTTGCAACTGCTGTTGTGGAACAGGAGATGACTACTGTGCAGGGTACCAGCAGTGCACACGCAATAGCACGCCAAACAGATATCCCATATTCGACGGTGAGGAAAATATTGCATAAGATATTGACATTTTATCCCTATAAACTCACACCTGTTCAACAATTGCTTCCTGGAGATGAACGTACCCGAACTGACTTTTCGTTGAGATTTTTAGCACGTATGGAAGTGGATGATGCATGGCCATGGCAAATTTTATGGAGTGATGAGGCACATTTTTATTTGAATGGTGATATCAATACCCACAACTGCCGTATTTGGGCTGCATCAAATCCACAAGTGTGTCTGCCAACTCCTATGCATTCACCGAAACTAACAGTATGGTGCGGCTTTACTGCTTCTTTCATCATCGGCCCGTACTTTTTTGAAGAAATCCGTCCCCGTGGACCGGTGACTTGTTCCGTCAATTCTGCCAGGTATGCCGATGTGCTTGAGAATTTTCTGATACCACGATTGCAGGAAAAGGGTTGTCTGGATTCTACCATTTTTATGCAGGATGGTGCGCCACCGCACATCGGACGTCAGGTGCAGCAGATCTTGCGAGAACGTTTTTCAGACAACAGAATAATTAGTCGTGCATTTCCCATGGTATGGCCACCCAGGTCGCCTGATCTCAACCCTTGTGATTTTTGGTTATGGGGATATTTGAAAAGCCTTGTGTATCAAGCACATGTTCCTGACCTCTCAACCTTAAAGGATCAAATAACGTTAATATCAGACTAATTAATGCAGATATGCTGCGAGCTGCCGTAGAAAATGTCGTGTACCGCATGCAGCTATTGGAACAGCACACTGATGGTCATATTGTAACACATTTGTAATTAAAAATATTGTTTATTGTTGTTACTAAAGTTGGTTTGTACGGTATTTGTTCATTTGACAATTAGGTATTCATTGTTTTCTTGAAATAAGCGCCCCCTATACTGACGTTTGGTACTTTTTTTTTTTTTGCAGAAATCGAAACTGCATGTTCCACTAAGTATATACACCAAAATGTACTGCATTTGGCCTACTAGAATTCCCGCTAGCGAGCTCTGAACACCTCACGTTATTTCTTGCCCACCCAGTAGATAGGGATGTCTACTCACTGCGGTAGAGGTTTTTTCATCAACTTATCGAGAGGGCCTTCTTCTGCTTGGCGAGAAAATATACAACCATTTCATGTCGATTAATAGAATGAACCACTTCATTCCGTATAAAGACATTCATAAACAGGTTGAGAAAAAACTATGAAGAACGCAAGTAATTACATCGATTGTAATTACGACAGTTCACAGAGGCCATCAGTAACAACACAGGACCGTTCATCGTTGCTTCGGACAACCAACCAACTTAACCTGTTTTTGCTTAGACATAAGGGATACTGAATAAAAGTCTTTTAGCTGGTCGAGAGTATGTCCTTTCCGAACAGCTGCCGATTCGATACTTAGACCTTTTTTTCATCCCCAAAGCCCAAAATAAAAAATTTTTTTAGCTCCGCGTTCAACAGAGTCGCGCGCACGCATGTAAAGGAAACACGAGAAAACATAAAAATGAACGTTCGCTCTAAAAGAAAAACCCTACATTTAAAGACGTCGTTATAAGAATCAAAATAAAAGACTATATATTGAACTTTTCATTCAACAATACTTTAGACATTTTATAACGTTAAAAATAATTTTATAACGTTAAAAAATAACGATTGCATCTCCTCTAGGACAATTTTGAGCGGTAGTTTTTTTCCTACTAGTGTTCTGGTGTCCAAGGTTTTGTTCAGTTGTCATCGGTTTCAATTTCTTCTTCTTACAACCCTTGTATTTTAAAGTTACCAAACATCTGGACAAAGCATCAGGTATATGATTCATGCGCCCGAGTTTATGTTTCACATTGAAGGTGAAACTTTGCAGTTTTAACGCCCAGCGTGTGACACCGCTATTTTGGTCACGAAATTTATGTAACCATATCAACGCTTGGGCGTCACATTAAACATCGAACTCGACTCCGTCTAAATAGGGTCTAAAATTTTGGATGGTCGATACTACAGCCAAGCACTCCCACTCGAGCGCCGTATACTGCGTCTCGCAGTCCATCAACGCACGACTGTAATACCCTAGGATCTGTAATATACTATCTATCCGTTGTGCGAGCATACCCGCTACCGCCACCTTGCTCGCATCCATGTGGACCTCAAACGAAGAGAGAAATCGGATTGACATAGTATTGGAGGGCTTGTCAACCTGCGTTTGATTTCTTCAAAGGCCTCTTGGCAGTCGTGATCACAAGACCAGGGATGGTTCTTATGCATCAGCTGGTGTAAAGGATGGTTAATATGGCTCAGCTCAGGAATAAACTCCTTATAAAACTGCACCATGCCCACGAATCGTTTGACTTGGTGAGGATTCTTGGGCACTGGGAAGGACAGCATAGGTTGGATGTTCTTTGTTGTGGGTTTTAGGCCGGAGCGATCGACACGATAGCCTAAAAATTCAACTTCTCTCACAGCAAACTGAGACTTAGCGAAGTTGACTTTTAGGTTAAACCTTAATAACCTTTGCACCACTGTGTCCAGGACGCGCAGGTGAGTGTCTAAATCTGGGTTTTCGCACTATAATGTCGTCCATATAGTGGAAACTCCAGGGCTCAATGGAGGCGTCTAACACCTGACCGATGATCGATTGAAAAACCTGCATGCCATTTTTTATCCCAAAAGGGACCACAGTTAAGCAATAGGTGCCCGACCCTGGTACCATTAAAGAAGTTTTTTCCTGAGACGCTTGGTCGAGGATGATCTGCCAATAAGCTGCCTTCAGGTCCAACACGGAGAAAACCTTCGCATGATGGAGCTTCCTAAGGATTTGATCAATAGGCAGCGGGTAATAGACCATGGGCTTTGTCAGTCGGTTTAACGGACGTGCATCGATACTCCTGACCTCCTTTTTTTCTATTAGAAAATATGGGAGAGACCCTGATTACTCTCTGGCGTTCCATCTCTAGAACCGTCTGACGGAGAATTGGTACTTTCGCTTGTGGCTGTGGGTAGGGTTCTTATCTTGACCAGGGGGTGATCTCCGGTATAAATGGTATGAGTATATTTGGGGAATCTGTCTTTGATTTCGTCCATTGCTCGCGCCATTTGTTTTATCAGAACATTTATTTTTTGTGATGTTTGATCTGCGGTATCATCTCCTGTAGATAAAGGTAATAATGCGATAGGTACCCGTAGAGTTAGCACTGCTCCTAATTTCCTCAAGGCATCAACTCCTAACAAACCCGGGGAAGGTAGATGTGGCGTTAACCAAAATGCTAACGTAATTTTCTCACATCGGTCGCCATTTATTTTATCAATTCTAATTTTTATCATTTTGTTGAGCTCCATGACTTCACCATCGGCTATGATAATATGGCGCGTCAGATTTTGTTCTAACACTTCAGCTGATAAACTGCCTGCCCATTCCATATTAATTAAAGATACGTTAGATCCAGAGTCAACCATAAAGGAATGGCATACCCCCTCAAATTCTAATCGTACTTGCCAAAAAGCATGTTGTGGCGTAATTAATGTCTGCTCGATTTGAAACTCCGAGGTTATTGAAGACTGGCATAGCGTTGTGGGGTCACCTGTGGATTCCGTTTTTTCAAGAAGTTTTACAGGAACTTGTTGGATTTGTTCCTATCTGAGCATCTTTTGAACTAGTAAGCTCTCCTCATTTAGCGTACTGTCATTTAGATCAGTGAATTTATCGCCAAAATTACTCTATGCAAGTCTACCACTATAAGTATGATTCTGCCTTTTAGAGCATATCGATCTGACTCCCCGATGTCACCAAGTTTTGGTGACTGTGGATTCATCCAAGGCTCTCGATGGTGATGCTCCATCGGAGAGCAAGCTTGGTCTTATTGTAGCGCCATCTATTGACAGCACAGAGTTTGGCGTTGGCGCAGTTGCAAACCCTTAAGCGCGAGCGTCATAAGAGAAGAATTAGGAAACGGCGCAGAAAAGTGCGCAAGCGTTGGCGTTATGAGCGGGAAAATTTAGATCGAGGGGAGAGTTTTTGGAACCGAATCGAACGGACGCAAGAAAGTTCATTCCGCCGTCAGTGCGTCGAGCCTAAAGAAGACAACGTGGCAATTCACGCCAAGGGTCGGGGACGACCGACGAGCTCCGCATATCCAGACGAGAGTGGCTTCGAGTGTTCCGAGCTAGAAAGACTGAATGCCCAGCGAACGGCTCGCGACGTTACGCGAGTGTCACTAACTGTTTTGTGCTATAGTTCCATGACATTTCCAGCTCCTGCCCGACTCGACGAGCGATACGAGGAAGCCAGCAACGAGGACAACGTGGTCGACGCCCCGTCGGCAACCTCGCCAGAGTTCGAGACGCACGTTTTGCTGCCAACGCCCGTGTCGCCTACCTCAACCATTGTTCCGCCGCCAAGAGGCCTCAACGCCACGAGAACGCTTGTTGTAGCGGCTTATTTGGACTCCGCCGTGCTTCTACAGGCCGAGCTCTTGGACCCCACTCCTTGGACGCATGAGGCCTTTTGGCTTCATGGATTAGGCGCCCTACATCCCTATTTAAGGTGGGTCAAAGGTTTGGTCCGAAAAGGACCATGACTAAGTTAATATGGTTCCTCTCTCGCAATTATTCCTCTATCTTTCCCGCTCGAGCGCGTGGCTTAAACTTATTGCTGAGTTGTTAATAGGCACGTTAATTTGCGCTCACATACCTTATTGCGCACTCAGTCCCTGATAAGATTAAGCGCCGCCCTCATTGCACAGAGTAATTATTAAGACCATTTTTGTTCCATAAATGTTAGCGCGTTCTTAACTCTAATCTGGTCTTTCCCTTTATTTTTTCTTTTATAGTTATCCACGGCTATTAGCCGGAACCCAAACGCGATTGCGTCGCCGTTTGTGAACGGTGCAGCCAGCGTAGCAGCGAGTACACTTCTCAGAACTACCGGCTGTGAAACGAATACCCGGTCCTTTGGCTTACTTTTCTGAGACTCCTCGTTACGCCGCTGTTTGGACAATTTAGAAATAATTACCTGTAAAGGTTTCTATTTTTCCTGGTTAATAATAAGCTTCCCCTTTTAGCTGTGAGCCGGTTAAGTCCGTCGCTATTACACAGCTGCAAAATTGGCATCGCCCTAAGAGGGGGCGAGCGGGAACGGCTTATTTGATACAGTTCTCTGTTCGTGTTAATTTCATTGTTTATTTGTAAACCCAGGGTCCGTCCTTTGGGTCAAGTCAAGTTTTTCTGTTGTACCCGAGCGAGCTCTCCAGTACAACGCCCGTTTTTGTTTATGATAATCATTTCTTGATATGACAATGTAAAACGGAAGTTTGTTCCTCATATGTTTCTTGCGCTTTAGCAAGATCGTGGCCCTTTCAACTAAATGTTCTGTGTATTTTATTACCTTGTGTTGTTGAATAAAAAAGTTATTAAGCCAAAAGATATGCTCTGTTGTCATTGTTAGCTAATTAAGTTCTTCCACTGCGCTATACTTTAATATTCGTGACACCCGATAAGAGGGGTGCTCGTTTCGATTCGTAACGCGTCCTGTATCAACTCGCGAATTGAGTGAGGTACCGCATCTCTCAAGTGGTTGCGGAATCGTTCCGACGCATTCACTCGTATTAATTTAATTAACTGTATCTCAGACAACGGCGAATCCAACATTCTATTAAGCTCGTACATCCGTCACCAATATGACCAGAAAGACTCATCTTCTTTCTGGTGGGTGTTATACATTCGTTTCGTATGGTCTGCTTTCCAACTCGGACTTTCTAATATAGCCTCGAGCGTTGACCTTAACTTGTTCCACGTAACAGATTCATCTCGAAGTATAGCCAAAGAACGTATAAGGATAAGAAGGAAAGGCTCGCGTAGACGTAAGTGGCGCCGCCCAAGTCTGGCGGGAAATGTGTGTTGCAGAGAAGACCCCGTTTGATGCTCGGGCAGCTTTTATCACGTGATATAAACACAGCCTTCACTTCTTATCCTTATACGTTTTTTGATTGTTTGTGCTGCTATAACAATGCATTTCAGCGCGGCCTCAGCTTATCACATATCTTGCGCGCGTGTGTTGCTAAGGGTAAAACAATTGTCAAGCAAATTAACTTATGGCCACAAATGTTATTTTATCCTGGTCAGTAGGAAACTGTGGAAAGGATAATGATGAACTTTTATTGCCAACTTGAATTCGAAGCAGAT
>JAHWFO010033146.1:0-10659 GCA_023313115.1 Rhysida immarginata
GCCTTACGAAGGCAATAGCAAGCATTGCTTTTCTTATCAGTGTTGTTCTCATCTAATGGGTGCTTATAGCTTAAGCGTCCGAAGTGCGATAAACGAATACAGTGTTCATCATTTATAATTTGGATTTCATCAGCGCGAGCGATCGTCTGGCTTTAATGAAATCAATATTTGTATCTACCCTCTTCTTTGCCGAATTGGCCGTCTATTCGTCTCTTAAGTGAAGATTTTCGAACATTTGAGTTTGCTATTTCTTTTACGGCTCACTTTACACTGTAAAATTAAGATTAATAACGTTTATTTCTTTTCAACCTTATTTAGTCTAAGTTCCGTCTCTTGTCTATGTCTACCACGTGACACTGGTATATCAGCTAGTATATGATACCTGCTGAAGATGTCCAAATAGAATGAAAGTTAATTTTAGAAAATAAAAGACCGTTGTTTTGTAGAAATGGGCATTATTTAATAATTTGATATTAAGTAAAGGTAATGTTATAAATAGGAATAAACAGATTTCACCTCAGGACAATGGTCAAAGTAAAAAAGGAACCAGAGACGGAACCCAGCCTACCCGTAACACAATCAATCTGAATTGAGTTCGAGCTATGGCTCCTTAAAAGACCCAGCTGACACAGCGCCAGATGAAAAAGAAACCTAGAGTCTCTCAAAAAAGTGTCGAAGGTTATCATTGGAGAAAACCCAAAACTGCAGTGCTGGTATAAAGGATTATCCCCAGAACGGATTATCTGCAAACATTTCACCAGTGCCAGAAAACTTTGCTAAACGGCGGTATCTAGCACATGACAGTTCGCAACGGACCTAAATGCCACGAGCTATTCATTACTATCACAAAGACGGCAAACGTCGGGCTATTTTTCATCAACAAGAAGTGTTCTAAAGATTTTATAGTTGCAGGTTGCTTATTGTTCTCGTGGTAAGCTCAAGTTGCCCAAGGTGTTAAAGCCTACTTCCAAAAGAAGGTAATGGACCCAATTTACCATCGAGAAATTCCCCGTCTCTACTGTACAGAAGCTCATCGAGTACATATCCACATGGATTAGCCGTCGAGCCATATTCCACGTTCTTCACTGGCCAGGAAAAACGAAACAGGAACCGGAATCCAAGTGATCCCATTTTCATCCATAGCATTGACTCCCCACACGTCTCAGTCATTATCTTCTGTGCCTTTGGACTTGTTTAAAGAGAGCTTGGAAATCGTCAACCTACAAAGCTGAGAAGCCAATGGAAAGTGTGGGAAGAGGTGTGAAGGAACTTCTCCCTTGCAATACTCCGCAGAAGTTGGTTACAATGTAAACTACGATGTCGAACCATTGTCCTAACAGGAACATCACACTGAACGGTATCTCAATGAGAAACTGAAGATCAAACTCGTTAAATTTTAAGATAATAAAGTAATGATGTAATATTTTCAAAATGATGTAGTAATATTCTGGACAATATTAGGATTATAACATTGATTTTTAACTCTTTAAATTTTATATTCTTTAAAACTTTTACTGATGAAAAAATCAGTTGAAGACTTTCAAAAATTTCTACCTGATAAAGGTCCTTGATTAAAAAGACCGAAAGGCCTCGTATTTTTTGTGATGTTTTCTTATTTACGTTAAATTTTTAACTGCCTGAACACTCCCCCGTATTAAGTGATCTTGTACAATTTCCAGCCCGCAACTTCCTACAGAAAACGAAAGCAGCTTATAGAAATATTCCTCACACGTATTACTCGCTCAAGATCTAGTGGCGCCTGAAATATTCATTTCCGACTATTGGTTCCCTATCTACAACCCTAGCGTCAATAAACTTCGGACACCAAGTAATTTGGCTAAAAACACAGTGAAAAGTGCATACAGAGGATTGCAGGCTAATGAAAATAGATTTACTGAGTATATGTAACAATATCAACATCGATTTAGAATCGATTTAATGGTGTGAAATAATTTATTCAAATTTATGTAAAACTGCGTTGTCAACAGGTTTCAAAGAACTTCGTACACAAGGGGTCGCCAGCATGTAGAACTTTCCTGAAGGCTGTAGAAACGTCCAGAATGCTTTGCACCAGGCTGTAGAACTTTCCTGAAGGCTGTAGAATGCTGTAGAAAGCACCGTCCACGCGAAAGAGCTCAGTATTCGTGTTGTTTTGAGCCATGGGACGTGGTAAGCCAGTAGAAACGTGTATACGCCAAAAAATTATACAGCAGTTCAAGAATAACAAATCCCAGCGAGCTATTGCCCATGAATTATCAGTTCCACTCTCTACTGTTAATGGTATCATCAAGCGTTTCAGAGAAATTGGGAAAACAGAACCAGGGACTGCACCAGGTAAGCAACGATTATTGAATGTTAGGGACCTACGAGTATTTCGACGTTACATTGTGAAAAACAGGCATGCTCCGATAAGGGAAATGACTGTTTGGGCTCGAGAATATTTTCATATACCCATATCCAAAAGCACAGTCCGCCGTTACATCAGAAGATGCAACTATTACTTATACGCTACAAAGAGGAAGCCATTTATGAGCACTGTAGCTAAGCGTCGCCGGGTAGCATGGGCCAAAACCCATCTAAAGTGGACCCTTGCCCAGTGGAATAGTGTTCTGTGGTCCGACGAGTCCACCTTTGCAGTGATGTATGGCAACAACGGTCGCAAGGTGCTAAGGACCAAGCACGAAAGTAATCATCCCGACTGTTACCAGAGGAAAGTTCAGAAGCCTGCATCGCTGATGGTGTGGGGCTGCATGAGTTCAGCCGGGACAGGATCGCTTCACTTTTGCGAGGGCACTATTAACTCTGCTGCCTATATAAACATTCTTCAACAGCATCTGCGTCCATCCCGCCAAATATTGTTCAATAGAAGATCAAGCATCTTTCAGCAGGACAACGCGAAGCCTCATGCTGTTCGGAACACCAAGGCTTGGCTACAATAGCAGCGTTTCAGGGTGCTTGACTGGCCTGCCTGCAGCCCAGATCTGCCACCCATTGAAAATGTATGGCGCATTTTAAAGCGAAAAGTCAGACAGCGGAAGCCTCGAACACTGCAGCAGTTGCGGGCGTGTATTTCCGAAGAGTGGGACAAAATTCCAGTAGAAACAACGCAGAAGCTAGTGTCCAGCATGCCTCAACGACTTCGGAGCGTCATTCGTCGGAAAGGTCACGCCACTCAGTGATAATGTGCAATAAACGGTACGGTGTACGAAGTTCATTGCAACGTGTTGAAAACGGAACATTACAAAAAGTCGCTTATTTAATTTTCTCGTTTGTTTTTATGTTAAAATGCTATATCACAGTTGTACTAAAGCTCTGTGCATTCAATAAAGTAATTTTCATTTGTTTACAATTAGTTTCGTTGTACTTATCCAAAATTCTGTAGGTGTCCGAAGTTCATTGACGCTAGGGTTGTAAAAATAGTTTATAGTACTCTAGCATCTGTGAGATTTTGGCCCTTACGTTTTAAGACACCGTGTATATTTTGCCTTTTATATGTTGCATAGTTTTAAATTTTGTTATATTTAAAAACATTACTTACCGGCAATATAATTCCACTGGAAAACACAATGGGAACAGGTAAGAGCACTGGGTAGTCTCAGTCGAACTCTGAATGTTGTTGGATAAAATGATGGCAAATAATATTTATCTCCTGAACCGTCAGCCATTTTCAAGATATAACTGCAAGGAAAATAGAAGCTGTTAATTATATGTTTTGAATTTTATTCAAATCCATTAATTGAATAATAATATTTATGAGAAGTACTATTGGATTTCGTAAATATTATGACAATCGAATCTTTCCGGGGTACATAAATTGACAGATTTAATATGCATGCTTCTGGGAAGGGAAGGGTTATCATAAAATTTCTGTTTGTTTTCCAAAATTATAATCCACCCGTTGTTTATTACGTTCTTCCATACGATTAAAAGGTTAAGTATTTCACTATTAAGTCATTCATGCTGAGCCTGAAAACGAGAAAGATCTATTCGATGATTATCCCGCGCTAAGATGAACCATTTGACGATTACTTCCAGTAATGTATAAGTTCAGGGCTGAATAGGGTTTCAAATAATCAAATGTATATACAGGGTGTTTCAAAATTATGTACAATAAATTTAGTGACATATTCTTCAGATCAAAAGAAGACGAAAATGTTCTATAGCACTTTGTCTGGAAACGATTTGTTTACGATTTGTTTGGATTCAATATCATACAGTAGGGAAGCAAGGTAGTTAGCGGACGATATTTTAGCAGTTCCAGCGTTTCGACCCAACACTAGGTTGAGTGGTTTGTTCCATTTAAACCTACTTTAGGGTTGTTCCATTACTTGTGTATGGTTGTTTCCATTACTGTAGTTTCACTACTGTACATCCACTAGGAATATCAATTTCAGAACGTTTGCGTGCTTTGACATACGCATTACGATTTACGTAAAAAAAAAAGTCATGTACACGTATTCCAGTGCAAAATACACTGACATGCACCTAATGTATGGTCTTGTGGACGGAAATGCTGTGGAAGCAAGAAGACTCTACCAAGAACGCTTTCCGAATAGACGTTTGTCAAATAACCGAACATTTGTATTTGTCGACAGACATTTGGGGGAGCGTGGTTCCTTTGGCCGTCAAACAGGACAAGGGCGGCCTGTAGCACATTCTCCGGATGAGGAGGATGTGATAATTGACATCATACATGATGAACCACAGACAAACACCCGTCGTATTTCTTCCATGGTACACATTCCGCACTCATCTGTTTGGCGCATTCTTCACCGTCAGCTTTTGCATCCATACCACCTGCAACTGGTTCAGGCACTGAACCCAACGGACTATCCACACCGACAACGATTTTGCCAATGGATACAACGTCGTCATGCTGCAGACCCTAGTTGTCTCAGCCAGATACTTTTCACGGACGAGGCAACCTTCACCCGGACAGGAATCGTAAATTCTCACAACCAGCACCATTGGGCAGATGCTAACCCGCATGTTACCAGAGCTCGAGCGCATCAAGAGCGTTTCTCCGTGAACATTTGGTGTGGAATTGTCGGAAATAACTTAATTGGCCCTTATGTGTTGCCGCCACGATTGACTGGGCGAACGTATCTTTTGTTTCTGCAGAATGCATTGCCAGAATTACTGGAAGATGTTCCTCTTTTGATAAGATCTAACATGTGGTTCATGCATGATGGCGCTCCAGCACATTTCAGCCATGTTGTGCGAGCACACCTTAATGCTGCATACACGAATCGGCGGATAGGTCGAGGTGGATCACCCGACCTTAATCCCTTGGACTTTTTTCTGTGGGGTCATGTGAAAACGATCGTCTACAGCACAGAAGTTCCTAACATTATGGATCTGCGACAACGAATTGAAAATGCATGCCAAACCGTTCGTAATGCTGGCGACGAACTCTTCCATGACATCAGACGGTCGCTCATGCAACGAGCCGAAGCGTGCGTGCGAGCTGGTGGCGGGCACTTTGAACAATTCCTGTAATTTGGAGCCACGGGTTTAGTTGGCTGTATCACGTAAATAAATCGTTTCCAGACAAAGTGCTATAGAACATTTTCGTCTTCTTTTGACCTGAAGAATGTGTCACTAAATTTATTGTACATAATTTTGAAAAACCCTGTATAATTTTTTAATTGCTGCTTAGCAATAAAATAGTACCAATTTAAAATTGTACCACGGATTTTTGACCTCCTTGGGGAAGGGCGTTTCGCATTTCTAATGGAACATACTAAGGTAATGATTGACAAACTTGAAATACCTGGCGAAAAATTTCAATACTACTTTATCGAACCATACAACTCTGCAGATATACAACTTTATTAATTACCGAAAGGTGCTTTATGCTATTAATGTGAGGAAACGTGTCTGTCTCTCTGTCGGTTTGTCTGTCCGTAAATAACTTCTCGAAGCCTATGAAAGATTTTCAAAATCTGTTTTCGCCAATCGATTAATATGGTTCATGGCTCGTGCACAAATGGTACCTTTATGACCTCACCTAGCAATTTTCAATGCTAATATATAGAAAATAATGCATCAAACAACTCGTAACGACGAACTATAAGCGATTATAACGTTATTAATTACTGTTTTTATTGATTTAAGGAGTTTAAATGATTAATTTAAATTTAAAATGAATTTAGTCTCCTTATAATGGGGAAAATCGTGAAATAATAAAAACAAAACTATAATCATTCAAATATTTAATCAACTGATGATGAGAAAAAAATTCTCGAAAACGTTTTTATATGAAATTTATCCCAAAAATTTGGATCAACCCTTCAAAATTTCATCTGTACTTCAAGATTATCGTTTTCCCCTATCAACATTATCTGCACAAGAACTTCATCTACATCCTCAATAGACTGGTTTTATTTCTACCATCAACAACATCTTCAATAGACTACATCTCCCAAGTTTTTTCAAGATTGGTGACTTTAATTTTAATTTTGTTTTTATTATTTCACGATTTTCCCCATTATAAGGAGACTAAATTCATTTTAAATTTAAATTACTGTTTTTATCAATTAATAAATATGGCTAAAATTATATAAATAACTAGCAGAGACACCCGGCGTTGCCCTGGATAATTTCAGTTGTAGGTAAACAGAACAACCTCAAGAAGTTAAATAATACTTCAAAATTGGTTTTCAATAATTCTACAATTTCCTGCTGTAGGTCTTTCCCGTTGTTCAGATTTTCCCGACACCCGGATAACCTTTTGTCTTCTCTGACCAATGCTCTTTCTTTTCTTCGGTGGCATTTCGTTAGATATAAATTAACTTGCGTACAGATGAAGAGAGCATACTACTTTTCCACAAATAGTTTTTAATCATTAAAAATGTATACATCACAAAAACTCTTTTTGTAAAAAATATTGTTTCGCACAAGAACCATTTTGAAGATGATCGTAATCGTTACAATGGCAGGTGCTCTAATGGTACCCTTATGACACTCTCGACAATTTTCAATGGTAAAATATAACAAGTAGAATATCAAAAACTGGAAATGAAAAAGTGCGAATAAAACGTTATTATGTACGTTTTCTCCAATGCATGATCAATCGAGTTCATATCCGGAGATTTTGCTGCCCATTCAATGCGTTGCATATCCTCACTTTGCAGAAAGTCCTCCACCATCAGAATTCTGTGGGGACGTGCGTTATTAATTACTGTTTTCGCCAATCGATAAATATGGTTCCGCGAATGAACAATTTTGAAAATGGTCTTAATTAATACAATAGCACGTGCTCTAATGGTACCTTTATGACACCCTCTATAACTTACTACTTGATAAGATATAGCAAGTAGTACATCAAAAACTCGAAATGAAAAAATAAGTACGAATACAGGGTGTGTATAAAAAGTATCAGGAAAAGTTTCGGAAAAATAGATTTATTTCAGATATTGCTACAAAACCTTAAAATTTTTAAAAAGTACATCCCTTGAGCGTCTGCCAGCGGCTTTTCCACAACTCGAAGGCTCCCTGGTAGGCGGATTCCGGAAGGTCCTTAACGGTGCACATGCAAGCTTCTTTGACGGCACTTTAGGGTCCCATGGTGGTGACCTTTGAGGGAGAATTTCACTTGTGGGAATAGGAAAAAGTCTGCTGGGGCCAACTCGAGACTATAAGGGGGTTGGGGAATCGTCACGACGTCGTTTTGCGTCAGGTAGTCGGCCACCTTGGAGCAGGTGTGACTGGGCGCATTGTCATTATGCAATTTCAAGTTTATGGAGATGGCAGGCCTCACCCGGTCTGAATTCCGCACTTAACGCACGTTGCACGTTGTCGTCGGTTCTTGACGTCGACGGCCGTCCAGCGCGGGGCTCGTCCTCCACACCCTCTCGGCCATCTTTGAAGAGGTTTATAAAAAACTAGCAGAGGACCCGGCGTTGCCCGGGATAATTACGCTTGTAAGTAAACAGAACAACCTCAAAAAGCTAAATTAAACCTCGAAATTAGTTAAATAATAACTTAATCACTACAATATAGAGCGAAGGGACTATCCATTCTAAGAAAAATCCGAAATACAGGACTTTACCTCTTCACTGAATAAATCCATTCTAGATGATATACCGGGACTTGATTTACCGAAAGAATTTTTTAAAGGCTTACAATGGATGGACCTCTCCAAGGATGCCTTCTAGTCTAAATACTTTTTTGCTCACGTAATCTTACCTTAGATGTACGCTTGATGTTGTTGCAATTTCCTTTCTTCTTTCGATGTCTTGAAGCAAAAATTGGCCATTTATCACTTTGTGTAGTCTAGCGGTCGCCGATTCTTCTATTTACTTGCTTACCATTTGCTCAATACAGCACAGAGCTAAAGGAGTGCTTCCTCTATCGTCTATCACTCATTCTCAATAGTCTGCTAACTCATTATCTCCAGTTACTGATCATTTTTAAAGATTTTCAAGAAATTGTTAAGTACTAAGAATTCTCTTTTCTAAGAAAAGCCTGAATAACAGGAATTCTATGCATTGAATTCTGTATTGCACAAACTTTACCTTGCATTGTTGATCATGAGACATATAGTGTTGGTGCATTGCATGTTGACACCATTGTCGATACCTATTGTGGCACATGTGATATTTCTCATTAATATGCCCTGCCACAACCATGAATATCGATTTTTTATAAATAATTATTATTTTTTCGAAATCTGAGGTAGACAATGACTTTCCTCATGCTTTGAAGGTCATGCATGCGAAGTTTTATAAAGATCGGAATAAAACTGTAGATTTGTATAAAAAACAAACCCACAAACAAGCAAACAAACATCCTTCTTTATATATATAGACTAGAAGAGGTACCCGGCGTTGCCCGGGATAATTATGCTTGTAGGTAAACACACACACAAACACATAGAAAAACACACTTTTCCCAATCGTCTGAACGCTTGTTAGGGAGCTGAAGGAAGACACGTGTACCTCCTTTGCATCATCGAGAGAGGCTGCCCTATCTACATCGTCTATTATATCCATTTCCTGTTCATTGTTAATAATTCTTGGAAACGAATGTTCTGTCATTGCATCATCATTTTACGTTCATTGTTATAATTTTTTGAATAATTTTGTGCTCATTGTTATTGGTGAATGCGCATTCAGACCATTGTTGATGCGAACACGACAGTCCTATTGTTGCACAAACTTTGCCTTGCATTGTTGGTCATGAGACATAAATTGTTGATCCTTGCATAGTGTTGATGCATTGGGTGTTGACATCATTGTTGATAACTATTGTTGCTAAAACTTTTATTTGCATTGTTGGTCGTGAGATATATATTGTTGGTCCGTGCAGAGTGTTTGTGAATTCGTGTTGATACCATTGTTGATTCTTATTGTTGCAAAAACTTTGTCTTGCCTTGTTGGTCATGAAATATTTCTCATTAATATGCCCTGCCATAACCATGAATATCGATTGTTTATCAATAATTATTATTTTTTGGAAATCTGAGGTAGACAGTGACCTTCCTCACGCTTTAAGGGTCATGTATGCGAAATTTTATCAAGATCGGAATAAAACTGTAGATTTGTATAAAAAAGAAACCCACAAACAAGCAAACAAACATCCTTCTTTATATATATAGACTAGAAGAGGTACCCGGCGTTGCCCGGGATAATTACACTTGCACAAACTTTTCCTTTCATTGTTGGTCATGAGATATATATTGTTGGTTCATGCAGTGTGTTTGTGAATTGCGTGCTGATACCATTGTTGATACCTATTGTTGTACCAACTTATCTCATGACCAACAATGCAAGGCAATTTCTCATTAATATGCCTTGCCATAACCATGAATATCGATTTTTTATCGATAATTATTATTTTTCCGAAATCTGAGGTAGACAGTGACCTTCCTCATGCTTTGAAGGTCATGTATGCGAAATTTCATTAAGATCGGAATAAAACTATAGATTTGTATAAAAAACGTACAGACAGACAGACCCACCCACCCACAAACATCCTTCTTTATATAGATAGGGGAAGATAGAGATGCTCCATTGGCATGTAAGTTTCGTAAGAGTCATCCGTAACTGACGTCTCGTGAGATGTAAATAACTCTATCAAATGCTAATCTTGTATCTGCTGTGCGCCACTTAAAAACCGCAGTTTTTGACACGAGCGGATAAATTTCTCTGCTCACGATCAAGTGCCCATGCGCGTAGACTTCAAACTCCGTCATATTTTACCTTAACAATCCAATCGATCATCATCGCCGTACGAAGACGAAGCAGTCGAAACCATTTGTATCCATGAATTTTTCTTTTCTTTTAATTTTTAATCTTTTCTTTTAATCTGTTTATACTAAAAAATAAACAATACTTAAAGAATACTTTTCTAAAATTTACTGAGTTACCCTTTTTGCTTTATAGAAATTATTTACGCAGTAAATTTATTAATAGAGTAATAATATCTATTTCAGTGAAATCGTATAATTTTTAAACGCTCAATTTTATATATGTTTTTCATCTTTCTTCTATCTATCTATATATATATAAAGAAGGATGTTTGTGGGTCTGTTTGTTTGTTTGTTTGTATGTTTTTTATACAAATATACACTTTTATTCCGATCTTGATAAAATTTCGCATACATGACCTTCAAACCATGAGGAAGGTCACTGTCTACCTCAGATTTCGAAAAAA
>JAHWFO010033151.1:0-14036 GCA_023313115.1 Rhysida immarginata
AGTTTAGCTTGATTGCTCTGCTGGGCCGGAATAGTGCTCTAAACATTGATAATAAACTCCTACTCTATAAGGTCATTGTTCGGACCATCTTGACGTATGGTATGCCCGTCTGGGCCACAATATGTAAGACTAGGTGGAAAGAACTGCAAACGTTCCAAAACGTTACCCTTAGGACTATTGCGCAAAAAGATCGGAGAATTGTTCGCAATTCCTCTATTTATAATGACTTCAACATGACTCATATTGGCAAATACGTTCAAGGGCTCATGGAATCCATGCTGCCCAATATAGAAAATCATAGCAACAAGCTAGTCTCGGGCATTTTAAATCATCCTATGCATAGAAAGAGATATCGTGATCCAAGGCATATACTTGATATTAATTTTGAAGACATTGATAATGTCTTATTTCCAGATTTATGGACTTCATAGGTCGTGTTTTATCTAATACTAGTGGTCTGCTTCTAGTCTAGACAGTCGTCAATCAAAATCACCTCCAACCAAGAGGGGGTATTTTCTCCTTCATATTATGGATGACCTTTATGGGTTCATCACGCTTCTTAAGTACTTCAGTGTAATTCCCTTGGCATTTATTTAGGAAGGGTGAGATTATGGAAGCTTAGCTTCAAGTGCCACTCGAATAACGTTTCCGTACACTTCTCGATTGTCGATTGTTCCCTATGTTCATATCATATGACCACTCACGCCAGCCACCACATCACTCACGCTACTGCTGCTACTGCACGACGATTCTACCACTAGACGGACGACGACGTACCTATTTTAGTCTGCACGACTCTCAGTGCATCGGTGGAATCTCCGAGAAGACTAATAAGGTAGGACTTTTTTAAGTCTTTTAAACTGACTCGTTCTGAGTAGGTGCGTCCTTCTAAGGACGGCAAAACCCAGCACCACACCAGCTTCATGGCGACGTTAGGCGCTGCGTCGAAATCTGCTACCATTATAGTTAAGTACACGGATGGTAAAGAGTTGCCTTGTAATCAAGCTTATAAAGATGCGTGCAAGGATGCTAGATTCTATGCATTCGATATTGTAATTAATGAGCAGCTACAGGCTTTAAGTACGGTTTTTAATAATAAGTTTCTAGACCTTGAAGGCAGGGTGGAAACGCTGGCCAAGAATATTAGCAATTTAGATACTAAAATTGATGGACTAAAGTCGGAAATTAAGAGTGCCCGTGATGAAGCTGCAAACGGGCTTAAAAGTCTTGAACATACTATTAGGAAAATGATGAACTCCCTCAATGCAATTAATTCAAATTCGCCCATGATAGTGGATGACATACAAGACATTAATGATCCCTTAATTAACTGTGAAGAGTCCCTCTCAACAGAAAATGTTGGGAATAAGCGTAAATTAACCGAAGATCAAAATACGGAAGTTAATAACTGGATACCTGTCTCAAACAAGAAATCTAAGATAGGCATGCGTATTCACAATATATCTAGTGAAGCGGTCATCAGTGACGTAGCTGCTGTTGCCTTCCGCGAAAAAGCCAAGAGATCTGTTCAATCTTTGCATAGAGAAGGAAACCTGTATATCCCTCCGATTATATTCCGTACTCACGGTAAACCAATTAGGGATACTCTTGAAGAAATCAAGAAACATGTGCTCTTAGAAAGCATCACAGCTCATACAGGCAGGACTGACACCATTAAAATTAAGTGTCAAAATGAAGACATCCATAAAAAGTTAGTGTCAGGAATTAAGAGTGATAATATCCTGAAAATACAGCATCACCAGCTGAAATCGGAAAATCTATTAAAATATGTTGTAAGGAATGTTGATACGACCTATAACTTGAAGGATTTTCTTGACGATCTCAAGAGGACAAATTACTTTCCTGAGAAAGTAATTAGACTCAAAAAGGCAAATGGCTCTGTTGATATGCCGCTGATCCTGGCACTTTTTCAAAACACTGAGCATAATAGAACATTTAAAGAAGTCACTCGGATCGGTCAACTGGCGGTGCTTGTTGAGCTGTTTAGGGGCAATAAGAAACCTCTTCAATGTTATAATTGGACATGTTTCCATGGGTTGTACTGAGCTACCCCGTTGCAATAAGTGTGCAGGAGATCATCAGTCCAGGGACTGCAAAAATGTAAAGGGACAGGATCCACCTAAATGTATTCGCTGTGAAGGACAGCATACGTCAAGTTTCTCTGGATGTCCTAAATATCCAAAAACAGTGAGCAGAGTGCGTGGTGCTAAGACTATTGAAGGGAGATCCTACGTTTCGGTGGTTTCAAAAACTGTTGACAAAAGTTTCAACCCGTCTGATTTGCAAGCTATGAACACGAAAATAGGCGCGATGCTCAGATTATATGAGGAAATCGGAAAATCTATTCCGCATATTGTTAAATCGTTCTCTAAAGTTTAATCATGGCTAGCAGCAGCTTCGAAGTAGTCAATCAAGGAAGACTTAGGTGTACCATCTGGAATGCCAGAGGCATTTCACGTAGGCGAGAGGAGTTCTTCGACTTCCTATCGAGAAACAAAATTGATATTGCCTTTGTCTGTGAAACGCACCTCAAGTCGGAACGGCCATTCAAGCTGCCTGGATACATGGTCTATCGTAAAGATAGACTCCCAAAGAATCCTGCTCATGGTGTTTCTGGTGGAGCAGCTGTTGTAGTCAAAGAGGGTATTGAGCATGTTGAAGTCATTATTCGGAACTATTTAGGAATGGAGGCGGCCTCTATTCTCATCAAGGACCTCACGATTGGCTGGGTTAAGTTTGTTGCGCTGTATAACTCTCCGGGGCATGCCATTGACCCCTGTGATCTCGACGAGTTGCTCTCTGGTAATTTTCCTGTTGTTTTGGCAGGCGATCTAAATGCGAAACACCCTCACTGGAATTCCAGATGCATTAATCACAGTGGTGCTATTTTAAATGGTTACATCCAGAACCAGCTGGACACTGTCGCTATCGGTCCAATCAAACATACATATTGTTGTGATCACTCGCCCACGAGCGATGTCCTGGATATTGCTATTCTCAGGGGTCTCTTCAAACCGTTCAATATATTCACTGTGGACGATTTATCATCAGACCATCTTCCAGTTGCCCTTAACTTTGATGGCTTAAAAATGGACATCCTGAATCGGCTTCCTATAAGGCGGGATTGGAAACTCTTTCGTGACCTCCTTAAAACTAGCAATGGCTTTACAGCGAATGCCTCCAGCACCAATGAAATCAATGATAGAGTCAAAGACATTACCGATAACATCAACAATGCGATGTCTGCTAGTGCTTGCCCTATAGACCCTAAATATCCTGACCATCTCGATCTTCCTCCAAGTATTAGGCAAATTATTGCAGAGAGGAATGCCTTCCGAAGACTTTGGCAGCGTACACGTGATCCCATCTTTAAGAGAAAATATAATAGGCTTTCTAGGAGGGTCCACGAAAAAGTAAGAGAGCTACGAGTGAAAAAATGGACGAACAAATTGAAGAATCTCTCTACTCATGACAACTCTCTCTGGACTATGATTAGAGCTCTTAAGTGTAAGAAAACGAAATTCCCACCCCTGTTTTCTCCAGATGGTACTACTCTTGCTACTACAGACCAAGATAAAGTTCAATTAATTGCTGAATCACTTAGCAATCAATTTATCACCCCAATTCAAGACACCCCTGACGGAGAGCATGCAATCAGCGAGGTTCGCGATATGTGCTCCAATTTTTATGAGGGACGGCGTGCTCCTATAGAGCGATCAATCTACCCGATGGAAATTGTCGAGATCATCAAGAAACTCAAGAATAAAAAAGCCCCTGGAATGGATGCCATCACAAATAATGCACTTAAAAATCTACCTACCAACCTGATTCTTGACATCGTTACACTAATTAATGACTGCTGGAAACACGGATATTTCCCTACTGGCTGGAAGGAATCAATTATCCTTAGCATTCCTAAGCCAGGTATTAACCCTTCATTGCCTGCAAGTTACAGGCCCATCAGCCTTTTATCAACTATGTCTAAGGTTCTAGAACGGACAATTCTAAAAAGATTCAAGGAATTCTGTTCTGCCAATGATCTTATTCGTGATGAGCAGTTTGGTTTCCGTACGGACCACTCCTGCCAAATGCAAATATGGCGGCTTGCTGTCGACGCAAAAAACTCTCTTAACAAGTCTCTATATGGTGGCATTATCTTTCTAGACATTTGCAAGGCCTTCGATCAAGTTTGGCATGATGGTGTCATTTATAAAATGATAAAATCCAGATTTCCAGATGACCTTATCATGCTGGTCCGCTCATTCCTCTCAGACAGGTCTTTTCGAGCTAAAATTGGGGACTCCCTCTCCCAAACATGTGTGGTTAAAGCCGGTGTCCCACAGGGATCAGTTCTGGGACCAGCCTTGTTCAATTTTTTTATCCAGGACTTTCCAAAACCCGACAAGTGTAAACTTTACTTCTACGCTGATGATGCGGCCATCTTAACCTTTGCCCATATCATCTCTCGCTTGCAGAAAGCGCTGCATCTCTACGAAAAATGGTTCAACAAATGTTGGCAAGTGCAAGGCTATGTTCTTCACAAACAAACGCAGAAACCCCCCAGGTTTGCTTACCCTGTACGGAAATAAGCTCGACTGGGTCAAAGAATATAAATACCTTGGTGTGATGATAGATTCTAGGTTCACCTGGAATCAACATGTTTCCTACGCGCTGAATAAGGCAAAGAGGGCCAAATTCAGTCTGATCGCGTTGTTTGGTCGTAACAGTGCTCTTGACATTGATAACAAGCTGCT
Organism: Rhysida immarginata; assembly: GCA_023313115.1. Taxonomy (NCBI): domain Eukaryota; kingdom Metazoa; phylum Arthropoda; class Chilopoda; order Scolopendromorpha; family Scolopendridae; genus Rhysida; species Rhysida immarginata. The sequence goes on from JAHWFO010033151.1 coordinate 4,776, forward strand.
CAACTACAAAATGATCATCCGCACGATCTTGCTTCATGGTATGCCAGCTTGGGCTTCTGTGTGCAAAACAAGGTGGAAGGAGCTGCAGACATTCCAAAATATTACTCTGAGAGCAATTGTGAAACTGGATCGTAGAGTAGCCAACAATAATGTCGTCCATGAGGATCTAGGGATGACGCATATTGGCAAGTTTGTACAGGATACGATAACGACTATGCTCCCGAAGATGCTTAACCACAGGAATCAGTTGGTGTCTGTAATTCACAACCCTTCTGACTACAGGAAACGCTTAAAACATCGCTTGCCCAGCCATGTCCTGGAAGTTAACTTCGACGATGTCAGGAATGTTATCTTCCCCGATTTTTGGATAGCCTAGTTCGCCTTTGGCTCTCCCCCCCCCTTTCTATGACAATCTTCATTCAACCTTTTTATCCCCAGAATGAGGGGAATATTCTTCAATCATCTTGAGGAGGACCTTCGGTGTTTTTTCAGGCTTCTCACCTACCTCAGTGTAATTCCCCTGGTCTATACATGTGACGAGTGAGTTTGGGAGCTCTGCTTCAGTACCACTCGCAATTGATTCTTCACTTCACTGCTCGATTGTCGTTTCCTATATAGATTGAACGGGACGCAGATTGTTAATCCAAAAAGTCTAAAAAAGCGTTGAAAATTGACAACATCAAGGATGTTGTTGATATAAATGATACAATCGCTGTTGCTTTTCGAGAAAGCAAGTCCGAACAGCGAAGAAATGTTGAAAAGCCAAATACCAAGAGCAGCTCCTATATTCCGCCAATCATAATACGTACTCACGGTCAGCCAATCAAGCAAATCCTGGGCGAGATTCAAAAGCATGTGGGGATTAACCAAATTACTGTACACACAGGCAGAGCAGAGACGTTCAAAATAAGGTGTCATGATGACGAAACGCATAGTAAATTGGTGTCTGGCATTAAGGCTGATAACGTGCTAAAGATTCAGCATCATCAATTTAAATCGGAAAAAGTCCTCAAATACGTTATACGAAATGTAGACGTGACCTATGACCTTAACGATTTTAAGGAAGACCTAAAAACACTGAGATTCTGGCTGATCGACGCTATACTGTTATTAACAGAGGAAAGCTTCGTTGCATCATATGGAACGCCATGGAAATTCCCCGGAGGCGTATTGAGTTTTATAACTATTTAATTAAATGGGATATAGACGTGGCATTTGTTTGTGAGAGACATCTAAAGCCGGGACAGGACTTCAGAATCCCGGGCTACTGTGTCTATCGCAAAGATAGAATTATTACTCCCAATGTCAAAAGCTCATCTGGAGGTGCAGCAATTATCGTTAAAAAAGGCATTCGGCATCGGGAAGACCTCATACGAATGTATACAGGAATGGAGGTTGCTTCTGTTATTATCACGGATACTATGGATGGCGATGTTAAATTCCTGGCTCTTTACAACTCTCACAAGCATAAGATCGATGTTGACGAGCTCGATGAGCTATTCTCTGAGAGTATCCCAGTGGTAATGGCGGGAGACTTGAATGCTAAGCACTCGCAGTGGAACTCCAAACGTCATAATCAGAACGGTTTCATATTATCTAGATATATACAGAGCAAAACTGATATCATTGCGATAGGTCCTGTAAACGACACGTATCACTGTGACCACTCACCTACAAGTGATGTCCTTGATACTGTTTTGCTGAAAGGCTTCTATAAACCATTCGATATTTTTACTGTTGATGATTTATCTTCAGATCATAAACCGGTCGCACTGAATTTTGAAAATCTCAATATTGACTGCAGAAAACAAATGGGGCTTAAACAAGATTGGAAACTTTTCAGAGATCTTCTCAAAAATGACAGTAATCTACTCAATGACGTGCATAGTACGGAGGAGATAGACATAAATGTTGAAAGGGTCACTACACGTATTACTGAAGCCATCAATGCTTGTGCTTCTCCAGTAGACGTGAAACGGCCTGATCATCTCGATCTTACTCCAGCAATCAAGTATCTAATAGATCAAAGAAACAGGGTAAGGAGGCAATGGCACCGAACACGAGAGCCTTGGCTTAAAACCAAATATAACCGACTTACGAGAAGAGTACATGAGGAAGTAAATAAACTTCGTAACGATAGATGGAATGAGAAGGTGAAGAGTTTGTCAACCCAGGACAATATGGTGCATGATTCGAGGCTTACAAAACAAAAAGGCCATGAACATTCCACCGCTTTTAGACACTAATGGACATTTCATAACTAATGACCAAGACAAAGCACAGCTTATTGCTGATTCACTTAAACAACAATTTGTGACTCCAAAGGATGATGGTCCAGAAGGACTAGAAATATCCAAAATGGTAGAAAGCAGCATAACAAAGTATTACAACAATAGCCATCATGTGGCCAAACATAAAATACAGGTAGCTGAGATTCAAAATTGCTTTAAGAAACTCAAGAAAAAGAAGGCACCAGGTAAAGACACTATTAATAACAATGCATTAAAAAACTTACCGCAAAATGTAACTAGTGATATCACTAAAATTATAAACAACTGTTGGGATAACTGTTACTTTCCGGATACATGGAAACAGTCTGTTGTCCTAAGTATCCCTAAACCTGGTCAAAATCCTGCAAACCCTGTATGCTACAGGCCCATCAGTTTGCTGTCTTCTATATCCAAAGTCTTGGAGAGAACAATTCTCACAAGATTCTTAGATTTCTGCACAACCAATAATCTCATCCGTGCAGAACAATTTGGTTTTCGGGCGGAACATTCTTGCCAGCTCCAAGTTTGGAGACTTACAGCGGATGTTAAAACTCCCCTTAATCTTTCGATGTATTGCGGCGTCATCTTCTTAGATGTTCATAAAGCATTTGATCAAGTCTGGCATGAAGGCCTTATTTATAAAATGATAACTGATGGTTTCCCACATGATTTAATTAGTCTAGTTCATTCGTTTCTGTCCAACAGATCTTTTCAGGCCAGAGTTGGAGATGAATTATCTAATACCTGTGAGATAAATGGCGGTGTCCCACAAGGATCAGTGCTGGGGCCAGTTCTGTTCAATTACTATATACGTGACTTCCCTGAAATCTCTTACTGCAAGCTATATTTTTATGCGGATGATGCTGCTAGGCTGACATGGGCACGCCAGCCTAGTGTTGTTGTATCACGTTTGCAGAAAGCCCTTAAAGAAAGTGAAATCTGGTTTAGCAAGTGGCGATTAAAACTGAATGTTGACAAATGCAAAGCAATGTTTATTACTAAGAAGGAAAAGAGAAATCTTGACTCCTTAAAGTTATATGGCAAATACTTGGAATGGGTTGATAATTATAGATGCCTTGGCATTGTTATTGATTCAAAAACTTTCATGGAATATGCATTTGACTTATGCGATGAACAAGGCCAAAAAAGCAAAGTTTAGCTTAATTGCTCTGTTGGGTCGTAGCAGTGCCCTCAGTGTTGATAACAAACTACTGTTATACAAAATAATTGTTCGTGTCATCTTGCTATATGGCATGCCCGTCTGGGCTACGATTTGCAAGACAAGATGGAAGGAACTCCAAACTTTCCAGAACATTACCCTAAGGACTATTGCACAATTAGTTAGGAGAATTGCTCGCAATTACTCCATTCATAATGATTTCAATATGACCCATGTCGGGAAATATGTTCAAGAGCTCATGAAAACCGTGCTGCCTATTATGGCAAATCATGATAATGATCTAGTCTCTGGCATTCTAAAACATTCTCTACATAGAAAAAGGCATCGTAATCCAAGACATATCCTTGATGTCAATTTTGATGACATTGATAATGTCATCTTCCCAGATTAGTGGGTTTCATAAATTCTTTCGTTTTTTCTGTGGCTTACTATGTAATATATTCCTAGTTCAGACAATCGTTAATCAAATTTTCCTCCACCTAGAGGAGGCAATTTTCTTTCATACTTTGGATGACCTTTGGACATCAGGCTTCTTTTCTAGTTCAGTGCATTTCCCTTGGAATATGATTATGAAGGGTGAGATTATGGAAGCTATGTTTCAAGTTCCACACGAATACCGATACACTACACTGTTCGATTGTCGATTGTCAGATTGCTGCACCACGGACGGACACACGGCTGCTACTGCACGACGATTCTGCCACTCGACGGACGAAGACGTACCTATTGCAGTCTGCACGACTTTCAGTGCATTATGGCAATATGATTTCAAGGCAATATGGCCTTCACGGTTGCTCATCACTGGTTGACACATGTCCTTGCTGAAACTTTCCTACCCACCGTGGTGCTGTACGGTATGGTAGGGCATTATTCCCAAGGGCTTCCACTAATTCACTGTGACATTCCATCGCATTTCTCCCCCGGAGAACGGCTATTTTGATGTAAGCGCGCTGCTCAACACGGGTTACTTCCATCTCGCACGACACTCACCAACTGACTGATTTCACAGCCCTTGCTTGCGCTACTACCAGTTATCATAGAGCCATCTGTTGTTCTGCATACACACAATGCCTGCAGAACTTCCACACGACACATATACGTTTGTGATCCGTTCACATATCCACAAGCAAAAAAATAGTTGCCATGACTTATGCCCCAACCCTTGTATATTACATGCCATATCTTAGTATTAAAAGTTACAAGAATACCATAGGGGCGCCATATGGTATCATTAGGGCACGTGCTAATAAACTGATTCCCACTATCATTATTTACTTGTTATATTCAATCATGATACGTTGTTACGAGTTATTTGATATATTATATGCCATATCTTAGTATTAAAAGTTACAAGAGTACCATAGGGTGCCATATGGTGTCATTAGGGCACGTGCTACTAAATCAATTCCTACTATCGTTATTTACTCTTTATATTCAGTCATGACACGTAGTTACGAGATGTTTGATATATTACAGGCCATATCTTAGCGTTGAAACTTATAACAGTAACATATGGTGCCATATGGTTATATTAGGGCACGTGCTAATAAACTGATTCCCACTATCATTATTTACTCGTTATAATCAGTCATGACACGTTGTTACGAGTTGTTTGATATATTACATGCCATATCTACCCACTAAAATTAACAACAGTAACATAGGGTGCCATATGGTATCAGTAGGGCATTGCTGCTAAACTAATTCGCACTATCATTATTTACTCTAGGGATGGATCTGGGATTATTTTTTTTATAGCCACCCTTGAGCCACTTTCATGTTTTTTTTAGCCACCTAAATAAATGCTGCTATTTTGCTAAATTTAAAGCATTTTTTTAATGAAGACAATAAGGATAATTGTTTGGAAACAAACTTTTCATACTTAGAAAGTTTCAACATAAATAAATTTATATTTAACATTTAAAACAACATTTCAAAAATTAAAACCATAAACAAACCATAACAGTTAAAAAAAATCACATTATTAATGGAAATGGGAAATTTTAATGCACAATTGAGGCGTTGAGCGCAATAGTGGCCCAACCAACAATAATGTTGAAAAAGAGTAACATGTGGAAATAACTTGCTGATAGATTGCTTTTTACAGTGCCATTGTGGCCCATCCATAGTTTGGTGTGCGTACCAACAGAGGTCGCTAAATTCCATTTTGCATACATAATAGGGAAGAATTCTGTGGATTTTCTCAGAACATATTTTTTTCGGCTTGGGCCACTTTTGCGCTCAACGCCTCAATTAATCTACATAATTTACTATTAAATTATTTAAATTAATTATTAAATAAATATTTCAATTATGAATAATTATTGAAAATTAATGAAATATACATGTCCAAAATCATGAATAATTATTTAAACAAAGAATTAATCCTTCTGCACTTCTTTTTACTCCATTTTTCAAATGTACCTTTAAAATCAAAATTTTCTCTCACTGGTTCTTCCATACTTATACGAAGTAACATATCTAATGTTTTCACATTGATTCTGCTCCTATGAGCAGTTTTGATTAAGTTTTGTGTACTAAATGCCCGTTCCACATCAACTGTTGTTGGGGGCACAGTTAACGCAATTTTGGCAAGCTTTGCCAAATTCGGATATATCGTATTATTACTTATTATGTTTTCACAAATGTCCTGCATTCTGTTAAAGTCTAGAGGAAAATTTTTAAAATGAATCCATTCTTGTTGCAGTTCCTCTGCGTTTACTAAATCTTTAAAATGTTCTGTTACAAAAAGAAGTTTTTCAGTCTTGAAATCTATAGTTTCGCAGCTGTTTCTGCAATTTAGCACAGTTTCAATTGATTTTAAGACATCCTGATCTCTATTTTCCAGAAGTCGAGAATTCAAATTTTCAATAATATCTTTTGAAAACTCATCACATATATCTTGACTTGTTTCTCTCATTCGTTTCCCATCTTGCAGCGTATGCCCTTTATATTTAAAAGTTTCTTTAGCATCTCCTGGGACAGACTTAAGAAAGTTACTAAGATCAGGATGTTCATTTAGATAAGTTATGCTGTTTAATGTAGCTCTTACATTCAACTCTGCAGAAGAAAAATTCAGGGAACTTTCTTGTAAAGATTTACATAAAATTGACAGCTGTTCCAGAATGTCGTACATAAAACTTGTAATATAAATAAATTTGTAATTTGATATAGTTTTTAAAATGCCTTGACCAACAGCAGTTTTATCAATACAGACAAAAGAGAAGAATAATTGTGGGAGACAGCTTTTACACTATCCGAAAATGATAGCCATCTGGTAAAAAATACAGAATGAAAACGAGTTTTATTTTTAAAAGCTTTTTATAACTTTGCTGTGTTAGTTTGTTTAGGTCAAATCTTGTAATCAATATTAAACTAACTTTCCGACAAGCTAGGGAGCTGCAATTTGACACACTTATGCAGAATCGATGACAATTTATGATAAAGAAAAAAATTTTCAAATCGGTTCATTGGTTCGTGTTCTAATGGTACTAACTCATTACTAGGAATTGAATGTTGTAACAATTGGACATTTCGTTATGGCGAGAGGTAAATGTATCTATTGTTTATTGTTGCAAAATTAAGCTGTATTGTTGCCACTAAATAAAACATTATAAAAGCTTGGTTTGATAAAACCTTTTTCCTCTTATCTTGTTTATCATTAATAATCCTCTGTATTGCATCCAGCTTAGCGATATTTTTGGGTGAATTTTTAAAGTACTTATAAATTTTGTTATATATATCTTGAAATTTAATGAGATAAGGGATTTTCTGGGCTGCTTGTCCAGCTGCAAGTGCAAGTTTGTGAGCATTACAACGTATGCCAATCAGGTAAGGTATGTTATCTTTAAATTTTTTAACTACCCCATTTTTATGTCCCGTCATAACAGCAGCACCATCTGCAGCAATGGCAATTAACTTGGACAATGGCAGCTGTCTTTGTTTTAAAATGTTTAAAACGGAATTATAAATGTTAGTGGCATCAGCACAGTGTAATGAAACAAGCGGTAAAAAATGAGTTTCTGGCTTGCCATTTGTTACAAAACGTATGTTAACAATTACATTTTGAGTTGTACTTCTATCAGTGGACTCGTCAATTTCGATGGAAAAAAAATCACACTTGTTAACTTTTGTCATTAAATCATTTTCTACAACTTCACTCATTGCACTGAGAATTTCTTCTACACTTTGATGTTCGGTATAACACGTGTGTTCATCAACTCTCAAATCCTTTAATTCACTCACACCAAGATCTGTGCACAATTCGACAAGCTTAGGGATTAAACTTAACGGCAAATTATTTTTAGAGATGAAATGACAGATCTTCATAAGCTTTATCACAGCATCTTCACTTGTGCTAAATGAATTCATTACTTTTTCTTGAAAATTAGTTTTTTGAATGCACGTATCTTTCGCAGCTTCATGACTTGGGACCCGCAGTTTTTTCGTGTTTTTTTACACAGTCAATTTTCATAATTGGGCAACCGGAAACAAAAGTATTTTGTACGCCACTTGTTATGCACAAATTACAAAACATCATTTTCTTCATCGGGTCATAAATTAGCCATTCCCTTCCGAATTTTCATTCTTCTCGAAAGAAACGTTGTTTTTGTACAACACGTGGCTTTATAGTACTTTCATAACTTTCCACTTCATTTAAAACATTACCTTCATGTATTTCCTTTGCTTCACTACTGGGACCGGAACAGTTTACAGGCTGTCCAAAGAAAGAATTTATTTTCTTGCATCTGTATTCGCTGTCGTTCGTTTTCAGCTTTTTATTTCTTCCCATGTTTGCAATAGCAAAATGATTTTACGAATGTATTACTTTCAAACTGAGATCGTTAGTGGTCTCTGGTGTCAAATCGCCAAACGTTAAAAAAATGACGTAACTTGCCAAGCGCGATCTTTGGCCAATAGGAAAAAAATCGTGTATGACGTCACATTAATGGCTGACGTAGCTGACGAGAAATCAGTACACGGCGCGGTGGCTGATAAAATTACTTCCAAATTAAAAGAATCCGAAAAACTTTACGCACTTTAAGAGTAATTCAATAATATCCCCAGCTGATACTGGCGATTAGTGAAAATTACGGTGTAAACTAGTGATGACAATGTTAAGAAAACATCGAGGTTTAAAAAATACATCGTTCATCTATCGATGCCTACATCAATCAAATAATGGAAATAAAAAAACGTCACTACGATAAATTCGTAGAATGGAGAACAGGTGAATAATAAACGGAATGACGAATAATAATAAAATATTTTGAGACAAATACTGCGAAACAATAAAGACCAAAAAAACTATTTTTTTTAATTTTTTATTAAACATTTTTTTTTCGCCACCGACTTTCGCCACTTCTAAATAAAAATCGCCATTTTGATTTTTTTTTTAGCCAGTGGCGAAAGTGGCGAGCGACAGCACGACCCCTGTTACTCGCTACATTCAGTCATGACACGTTGTTACGAGCTGTTTGATATATTACATGCCATATCTACGCATATAAAAGTAACAACAGTAACATAGGGTGCCATGTGGTATCAAAACCAATTCTCACTATCATTATTCAGCCATGACACGTTGTTACGAGTTGTTTGATACGAGGGTTGGGGCAAAAGTCATGGCAACTATTTTTTTTCTTGAAGATACCAGTCCGGTTGGAAAATGTGACATACAGATGAAAGGACAAGGTGTTATCTACATGTGTGGATAATGAATAGCACTGAAATATCGTAACACACTAATTTATTACGGTAGTATACAGGGCAATATGGCCTTCACGGTTGCTCATCAATGGTTGACACACG
>JAHWFO010033184.1:0-11650 GCA_023313115.1 Rhysida immarginata
TCTGGTTTCAGAAAATGAGAAAAAGGGTAAAAGATGCTTTGAGCCGAAGTATGATTTGCCGAAAATTGAAAGCAAAAGCAGTTTCGGAAATAATGGCACCACTTCCGGAAGATAGAGTTGTGCCAGCTCCACCCTTTTATTGCACAGGAATCGACTTTGCAGGACCCCTTTATTTGAAGGATGAGAATAAAGTCTATTTTGCATTATTTACCTGCTGTATAACTCGCGCTGTACACTCGAAGTAGTGACTGATATGTCTGCGGAAACATTCTTGTTGCCTTTACGAAGATTTGTATCTCGAATGGGAATTCCTGGCATCATATATTCGGACAATGCAAAAGCTTTCAAGAGGGCCAACAAAGAATAAATTTTTTTCTCGATAAATGTGAAGCATGAAAGTGTACAAACATTTCTAACAACTAAGCATTTCTATCATATCGAGGAGGACTCTGGGAACGTTTGATCAAGATTGTTAAGGATTGTTTGAAACGCTGCTTGCAAAAGGCTTCACTGAAATTCGAAGAATTGATGACCATTTTGACTGAAATTGAATCGGTCATAAATTCTAGACCTTTGACTTACCTTTCGGAAGAAAGTGTTGATATTTTGACCCCATCTCACTTCCTCATTGGAGGATATCTGCTTAGAAAGCCTCCAATTGGAAACATCGAGAAAGCATCGAACTATGGAGATGGAAATATCGTCAGCGATTAATGAATCAATTCTGGAAAAAATGTAAACACGAATCTGTTCTTCAACTTCTAGCTACCATTACAATAGGCCAGAACGTCGTCTCAGCCACTTAAAGTAGATGACATTGTAATGATCGAAGGTGCAAATCTCCCAAGACTTCTCGAGACGTCCCGAGAAGTCTTCCCAGGACGTGTCAAGAAAATTCGCTCATGCATAGTAAGACATCAGACGGCAAGATAAGGAGACCCTCTGCCCCTTAGAGACTGAAATGTTTTACGGGCATAGCCACGTCAAAGGGGAGGGGGAGAGGATGTTGAAACTAGTAGCTTTGAAATTGGTATATTTAGTTGTAGCTTTAATGCAAGTTTAAATTTTATATTAATTAATTTAAACTGTAGCTTAGTGAAACGAAATCAAACCCCATATTGTAATTTCTTAATAAGAGATGGCGAATGAGCCCTTTTGTAGCAACCTTATGTTTACATTCCTTTCTTATGATGTTCTTTTTGTGTAAACAAGTGGAGTAGTATAGAACTTTCGATTTTCACTAAGAATGTGTGAACGTGTGATTTCTTTATTGAACTTTAGAACAAAGTTTTGAACAAATTAGAATCCTATTGTAAATCCAGGTCGCAATAAATTTTATTTAATTTTATTTGTCTCCTATACGTATGTGAAATAAAAACCATTTAATGAAAATTCCGTTTTTTTAACTTAATCACATCGTAACCACCGAGAGAGAAGTGCAAAGAACGGAATAATTAAGCGATAAGCAACAAATCAAGCGTGTTTTATGGTTGATTAGTTTCGTTAGTCTTTTATAGAAAAAACTATCATTCTGTGATTCCATTCAGAGAAAATATCATAGAGGTCACCGGAATATCTTACAACCTCGTTAATGCAGAATATTGTAGAGTTTTAATGAATAAATTTACAAGTTTATTTTGTAAGGGTAAAGAAAGAAATATTTTTAATTTTACAATAGCAAAAAATACAGCCTGCAAAATTTTTTACAAACTTCCTTAATGCATGACATTTAGGAATATAAAAAGAAAAAATAAAACTGAAATTGAAACAAGTGCGACAATTGATAACAGGAGAAGTGGGACTATAGGAATGTTGATTCTGCAAAGAAAAAAAAAACAATAAGTTTATTTACACAACATATTATACAGGGTGTCCAAAAAGTCGGGTACATGGCAGATATCTCAAAGCTGCCAGGTAGGAGAGATCTGATGAGTGTGTTTTATAGGTAATAGGGAGGGGGGAATTCGATGCCGCACTCAAATTTGACTTTGACCCCCAAATTTAAGGCCATCCATTTGCTAACTCGAAAACTATTAAAGATAGAGAAAACTTTCCAAATGCTACCCTGTAAAGCAAAACCACATTAGTCTTAAAACGATTTTTAATCACACCCTTCCCCTTGAAAGATTTTAATGGAATTATTAATAATGAGCATAAAATGACGATGCAATGACAGGACATACATAAGGCAACATCTATTGAGGAGGAAAAGGAGTCACACGTGTCTTCCTTGAGCTCCCTATCAAACATCCAGACGACTGGCAAAAATTTATGTGCCTGGAAAGGAAAGAGAAAGAACGAGTATTGGTCAGAGAATTTCTGTAGTTAAAACAGAAAAATCCATACGGGCATTGGAAACATCTTAACAACGGGAGTTCGGATAGACCAAGAAGATATAAGAGCTTCTACGTCAAGGGCAATAAAAACTTGGGTCTACAGTATCCAGTGATGTTTCCCGGTGGTGAAGTTGGATATCATTTTAATCTGAGGCAGGTCAAGCAAAGTATAAATAAATTTCTATTTTATTTATTTAAGAAGAGACCCTTTGCTCTCTGTTTTATTGATGGAGCCGGGTCATCTGCTAGTCTATATATATAAAGAAGGATGTTTGTTTGTTTGTGGGTGGGTGGGTGGATGAGTTTATATTTTATACAAATATACAGTTTTATTCCGATCTTCATAAAATTTTACATACTTGAACTTCATGACATCAAGAGAAGGTCACTGTCTACCTCAGATTTCGAAAAACTAATACTTATCGATAACAATCGACATTCATTATGATGGCAAGGCATATCTCATGACCAACAATGAAAGGCAAAGTTTGTGCAATATAAGATCCTGGAAGAAAGTATAAGGTCGCTTGAAAAACAATGCTGTGTCTAAACCGTTTATTTGTAAGATCTGTTCTTTCAGAATATTGTTCAAAAACACAAAATAAACAAGTATGTGTAAAATGAATCCATTCTAAACAAAAATAATTAAATTATAACAGAAAACGTCATATTTCAGGTATTTTTGCCTGGAAATAAGTTTAAGGTCGGGATGTATTTTGTTTTAATAGCCAATGAAATCGCCTTTTTTTCAATAACCTTAATCATTCGGTTAGTCATAGAGACTGTGGGTTGTTTTAATACTTCAGGAAGCATTTCTCCCCATGCCTTTTTCATTTATGCAATAAGTGCTTCCTTGGTGAGGTGTTGGCGACGATTCTGGTACACGGTACGCACCAAGATACCCCATCAGTTCTCAACTGGGTTCAAATCAGGGCTACAGCTTGGCCAGTCTAATACAGTTACTTGGTTGGCTGAAAACCATTCTTTTGTAGATGCTGAGCTGTGGATCGGTGCGTTATCCTGCTGAAAAATCCAGTCGCCTGAAGTGTTGGGAGGGGCATGCGGCAGTAAATTGTCTGCCAGCATGTCCTGGTACTTTAAGGAACTCATCCTTGTGTTTATGAACACAATAAGAATTTTCCCACCCCGCGCAAATCCACCCCACACCATCACCGAGCCCCCACCAGCTTGCCTCTTGGAAAAATATTCTTGATTCCCACGGATTTCATACCAATATCGAATGAAACCATCAGGCCCGTCTAGGTTAAATATTTTCTCGCCAGAGAAGACGACATTTTCCCATTTTTCCCAAAGGATACACATTTCGTGGCAAAGGCAAGTCTTGCATCTTTGTGAGCTTGTGTCAGTGGTGGTCTTGCCATCATCTTGGAGAACGACAGATGAGGATCCGACGAGAGTACACGTCTCACAAAGTGCTCACACGTCTCACAAAGTGCTCACACGTCTCACTTGTGCATTTTAAGTTCAACTGTCCTTTAATAACAGCCGAGAAATGAAGTTTGGTGCGGGCTAATCGCAAAGCCCTCAGTTTCTCTCGGCGAGTCATTGCTGGTGGTCTTCCTGATCTTGTCTTGACGCCATAATTGTCTTGATCTTTTAAGAAATTATTTACAACAATTTTTGATCTTCCAATTTTTGCAGCTATTTTGGATCCAGTTAGGCCAGACTGCTTGAATGCCACAATTTGACCTTTTTCAAACTCAGAAAGATGCTTTCCTTTCGGCATTGTGAAAGTCACAAGATACAAGGAAAATCTATAATTTTACTTTATCTATTTTTCGCTCTGTGTTGTTTTGGTTATTATTTAACCAATTTGGAGTTATAATTTAACTTTTTGAGATTATTCTGTTTACCTGCAAGCTTAATTATCCCGGGCAATGCCGGGTCCTCTGCTAGTTACCTATAAACCACATTCATCGGATCTCGCCGACCTGGCAGCTTTGAGATATCTGCCGTGTTACCAGACTTTTTTGGACATCCTGTATATTGATAGTTTATAATATTGAAGACTATAGAATGGGTTAATTTTCATCTAAGGGATGATTCATAATTAGAGTCTTAATCTTTTCGGGAATTTGAATCCTTCACTCCTGTAGCCTACTAAAGGCAGGCCCTGGACCACGAAAGTCACCTGACCATTGAGGTCTGGACAACAATCAAACCTTCATTGTTTCCAACAAACTGGTTATTAAAATCCAAGATAAAGACAATGAAGATTGGATTGTTGCTCAATTGATCAGGTGATATTTGAGTGCCCAGGTCTCTCTATCTCATAGGTCTCGCTCTTCATACAATGTACATAGCGAGATTCCATGCATCAATCGAAACAAAAGTTCCTTACCTAAAACTCAAAATTGGGGGTGTAAAAAAATCATGTCGTTACGTCATTTATGAAATTTCCGTACCAGCAGTTCATTAAATTCAAAGGGGCGAGAAAGTTTTTAAAACAATTTAATGCTTTGTTAATAAGTAGTACTGTACGACGTCAGCACGTTTAGTCAAAACAAAACCACATTATTGCTGTACAGCTGCGCGTTTTCACTTGTTGAAACAATGTCCTAATCAAAAAGCATTTCCATCTATTCCACTTATCAAAATAATGAACTGCGCAACTTGTCGAGATCGAGGCCGACGAGAGACAGGCCAGGGCACTGAAAAGTCAATGATCATCGGGGTCCGAGCAACAATCCATCCTTCATTGTCTCCATCTTGGATTTTAACAATGAGGTTTTTTCGTTTGTTGGAAACAATAAAGGATGGATTGTTACTCGGACCTCGATGATCAGGTGACTTTTAAGTGCCCTGGCCTGTCACTTGTTGGCCTCGGTCGAGATTAAATGACGTTTTCGCCAGTTTTTCAGCAAACTTCGCGTGATGTTTAAACCCTAAACTTTTTATTTATTCATTAATTTATTTTATTTATGTATGGATTAAATACGAGATATACGTCGTTACCATAGACCGACGAGTTGGATCCCGGGGGTAAAGTACAGAATAAGTTAATAATAAATGTGTTTTGAACATTTTGCATAAGGAACTTTAAGTTTGTCATCATGCAAAGGATCACGCTAGGTATTTATTGTTCTTGCATTTTGAAACACCCTGTATAACGCAGGGTTGCCAATTTAGCTTATTTTTAGATGAGAATATTTATTGTTGGACATTGTTATAATCAACAATGCACAACAATTGAAACGTCGGCCTTGAATTCCGTAAATTGGCAACCTTGGTATAACAAGGTATGTATGGTGTTTGTAAGCAATAGAAGTACGTCAAAACATATTAAAAATATATTAGTAGAAATATTTCTATTGTAATTAGCGAGCCGTGGTTTTGATACGTTGCCCATTGTTAAAGCCTGTCCAACAAAAAAAAGTGAGAATGGGAAATTAAACACAACTTCTGTGAAGTTAAGCAACAACAGGCATGGCTAGTCACTGGATAGGCGACCATCTGTGACAGCAGGCGTTCACCCCCCGACTGCTGGACCATCATATAGCAGTCGTTAATCCAGGTTCATCCAGGGACCCAACTCGTCGGCCTCTGGGCATGGACGTATTGGATTATATTAAAAATAAATAAAATAAAATTTAAAAAAATTGAAATTGGCGACCGGTCGAAGCCGAATTATGTGGTACCTTCACGATTAATCGTGTCTTGCATTGTTGATTTTTTATTCTATCAGGAAGAGGTGGTTTTTTTTAATAAAATTTAAATTTCAAATAAATTAGGCACGGAAAAATTGATATTAGATCATGTAATTTATCATAACCGGTAGGAATTTTTAGACAGACCAGGCAAAAAAAATTGCTGTTTGATCACGTGATTCGTCTTCGACCGGTCGGCATCGGTCGGACTTCTTAGAAACACCCTTAATTGAACAAAGTTAAGAAGATTCACCAGAAAATATAGATGTAAGATCCTAACAGCAAGAAAGAAAACACTTTTAAAGAAAATCATCAATTTTTGTGGAAAAGTGTTTCTTGAATAATTCCGGAAAAAAGGCACAGAAGTAAACAATGTGTGTACCAATATAAAAAAAAACACAAAAAGAAAAAAAATAAGTATGTGGATAAGAGTAAATAAAAGAAATAAAAAAACTTTCACCACAACAAAATTAAAGGTCGTATTTTTCCTTGATTTCTTTTATTTGTTTTATTTGTTTTCTTTCTTGCTTTTAATCTGACATGCCCTAATTTTCTACTTTTAGACAGAGTACACACTGATTATTAATTAAAAGTAAATATGTATTGATTTTAGTTACAATTCTAGAAGTAAATATACAGGTTGTTATCAAATAATTATAGCGGGTTAACAAATTTGCCATAGGTTAAGGAATTAAGAAATTATCAAGACTTTTGCAAGCCGGTGTTTAAGGAGTCACTGATTTCGTATCGGAAGTTTGACGAAGCACCAACCTACCGAAAGATGAAACCTGCCTATTTTCAAGTTCTCTATCTAGACCGTGCCACAGTTTTTCCGCCAAGAAAAACGGGACAAAAATTTTGAACTCTCTGATGGCAGGCATTTCAATAAAACTTAAAGGTATGCTTCTCTTTCATATTCAATCCTTATTATCACGATGCTGATAGAACAGCTTCAAGAAATTTACGAGAATATTGCACTTATTTATAGGTTTTATAGGTTTATATCTATAAGTCTCAGTCGTACTGAAATCTTATATGGCGCGATGAATTGCTTCACTTTTACAGCGAAGTGCGGCCTTGCACGAAAACAGATTCCAGAACTTTAATACCTTCCGTATTCTCATGACCTCTCACCGCCAGACTTATTCCTGTTCCTCGTTTGAAATCAACAATGAAAGGTATGATGTTGCCCCATGGGATTCCTTCAGATCTTGACCCAAAATGGGGAGCAACCAGGATAAGATCCTAGGTCCAATAATAATAATAAGTTTACCATTACAATTATCCACACTTGTCTTTTTTATTATTTAATAAGTTTTATCTCAAAAAAATTAAATACAATGGTAGTTAATAAATATCAAGGCTTGGCTTCTCTAGAAGAAAATGGCCTGCTTCTCCTTCCTACCCTCACATTGTTGACCCAAGCTTGTTGACCTACTCCAGCATAAATAAAACAAAGGATGCAAATGGTGTCCTGTAGAGATATATTTTCAACCGACTTATCTTAGAAGACCAACAAGCGTGTTGAGCTGCATCAGTGATACGTCATCTCGAATTCATCCGAGGCCAACGAGAGACAGGCCAGGGCACTCAAAAGTCACATGATCATCGGGGTCCGGGCCCAAAAAACAAAAATATACTGATTGTTAAAATTCAAGATGGAGACAATGAAGGATGAATTGTTGGCCGGACCCCGATGATCATGTGACTTTTGATTGCCCTGGCCTGTCTCTCGTTGGCCTCGAATTCATCATGTCATTTACTCTGGGTACGGGCAACACTACCTAAAGATAAGACCTGAGCGCGGAAACGTCATATATTTTTACATCATCATAAAAAGTCATCATTAATAGCATTTCTACGAATAATAAGCCCTATATTATGACTTCGTATCATGATGTAACAATGTATGACGTTTCCCCCTCAGGTTTTCTCTTTAGGTACAGGTCCTAGTTTCCAAATTGGATTCCTTATAAAAAGATACTGACATACAATTATGCAATTCTATCAGACAGATCAATAAGTAATAAAATTATATTAATTCCTTTGCCCGTTTACTCTCAATAAGCAATTAAAATCAATAAATACGAGGATTGGGGCATAAGTCATGGCAACTATTTTTTTTCTTGTAGATATGTGAACGGATCACAAACGTATATGTGTCGTGTGTGTCACGGAATTCGAATACCAACACGAATTCCGTTGACACTGGCGTTCGCTTTAGCACTCGGGTCTTTTATAGCTCGAAGAGGAGGGCGGAGCAACGCCAGCATTGCCGTCAAACTCGTCAACACGCCTCAACCAATGGGAAAGCAGATCGAGTACGACGTGGGAATTTCAAACATTTCAGCTGGAGGAGTGGAAAAAACGGTCAAGCGCTCGAGAGGGAAGGAGCGTTTTACGGAGCTGAATGGGATAAATGGCGAGACAGTGAAGAAGGAACTATGTGCCTTCTATAGCACCTCGGACAACGTGAAACCACCCGACGAAGCGGTAGAAAGCCCGACGGTTTTCTTGAATGCAATGAAAACGACGAACGAGCCGTGCAGGCGAGCGTTCAAGGCGGAGGTTTCGTCGGTACGGCAGCAAAGCAGCGAGCCAAGCAGTGTTTCGTGCCCGAGTGTTCCGGAGACGCCCCCATTCATCGTCCGATCGATAGAGGTTTTCTCCAAGAACCTAGTGAGTACTCTGTTTCATGTAGGCAGTAATGCCCGTTTAATTAGCGCTTGCTTTGACGACTTATATCAGCGAGAACTTCGACTATGCTGATTAGAGGAGTATGGCCGGCGAGTTTAACAGCGTATGTGCGACACTAGTTCGGATTCACGTTAATACAACCGCCCGCGCCTAAGTTCCATACTTCGTCGTAATTTTCCCTCCAAGCATAGAAGCGAAATAGTGTTACTGTTAGAAAAGTGTCTCTATGAGTTTTATTACTGAGCATTACGTTTATCTGTTTATTTGTGTAGTGCACATGAAAAATTCACATGCTGTATCCTATTCTGTTAATTGAATATTAGTTAAGGACTACTCCCGGACTTTGACATTATCGTATTAAGCGTGTCTTATGCTGTTGCTTAAATATTTAATAAGGTTTACTTAAGGTCATTGACCCTCGGCCGTTTAATTGTGTTTATCTTTAATCGGAGTCATCCGGGTTGGACTATCGGACTTGGACGTTATTCATCTTAATTTAGTACAACGTGGTTTGTGTGCTAAGAAGTATGCATTTAAGTAATTACTAATTTATTTAATTGTGGCCAACGGATTTTATTGTTGCTAATTCTTTTGGTTGGCCCAGCTGTGTGTTCTTTACATATTAACAAATTTTATGTCCGACTGTAACTTGCTGTTTACGATAGCATAAAATTTTTATGGCAGAGTTTACTTATAGGATTTATGTACGTTTATGATTCTTCATAATGTTGTTACGAATAAGTTTTCACGTTAAAGGGTATAGTTCAATTATATGTAGTATAGACATTTTTACATTTAGGGTTAGAGATTTTGCTATTTGTTTGTTTGTACTGAATTCATTGTTTGTTTACCTTATATTGTGCTTATAGGCTTATGCTGTTTTATTCAAGGTAGAATAAGTGCCGTTAGCTGCCTATTTGGTTAATGATTCCCTTTATGCAAGTTTACTTAGGTTTTTTGAATTCAAACCAATATTTGTTACCGAGGTAACCTTTTGCTATTGAATTCTCGTTAGGCTTAGGTTAAGGCCTAGGTTTTTATACTGAGTCTTATTTTTGTTTTGTTTTGCTTATTTAGTGTTGTTACTTTTGAATAAACTTGTTTATTACTTTTATCCGTTCACTGTCACGTGCCTCATTTATCTCCACTGCGCATGTCAGTAAGCTTTGCTAATTTTGCTGTGGAAGTTCTGCAGGCATAGTGTGTATGCAGAACAACAGATGGCTCTGTGATAGCTGGTAGTAGCGCAGCGAGGGCTGTGAAATCAGTCAGTTGGTGAGTGTCGTGCGAGATGGAAGTAACCCGTGTTGAGCAGCGAGCTTACATCAAAATAGCCGTTCTCCGAGGGAGAAATGCGATGGAATGTCACAGTGAATTAGTGGAAGCCCTTGGGAATAATGCCCTACCATACCGTAAGTAGCACGGTGGTAGAAAAGTTTCAGCAAGGACGTGTGTCAACCAGTGATGAGCAACGTGTGTCAACCAGTGATGAATAATGCCTCCCACACCGTTGGCAGCGTGTGGTGACAGTAGCAGGGGACTACTTTGAGGGTCTTTAGGCCCAGGTTTGTCATGTCAACTTTATGTGTACTTGTTGTCATTCTTTTGCACCGTGAAGGCCATATTGCCCTGTATACTACCGTAATAAATTAGTGTTACGATATTTCAGTGCTATTCATTGCCCACACATGTAGTTAACACCTTGTCCTTTCGTCTGTATATATCACATTTTCCAACCGGACTGGTATATTCAAGAAAAAAAATAGTTGCCATGACTTTTGCCCCAACGCTCGTACATTTTATTTCACCCAGCAACATACTCCTAGATAAACAATCCTTCAGTCTCCTTAGGCAGAATCCAATATTTGGAATCTTCGGATTTGTCCAAGTTTATGAAGCCGCTCTTCCCCTCCCGGTTTAAAATTGTCCAAAAAAACAGGCCTTCAAGGGCCTTGCAATGCCTAATACATAACTCAGAATGCCATGTAACAACAAGAATAATTTATAACCCTTTGTCAGCTTACATATTCAAAACGCAAAAAAAAAACATTGCCTCTCGCCATCTTAGGATTCCAAAGGCCATAAGCCTTTTTCTAATCCAAAAATTTTTCTACCTTTCTTCTTCTTCCAGCCCGCATCTCCCTGTAGAGGAGACTAGCTGTTTCCGTATTTTGTCATTTTAATATTTTATCACATCAACTTATATCTAACTTAGGACAAAATGGGTCGAGGATTTTCAGTAAGTAGGGATTTGATTATTAATTTCCTTTTTTCCTTCTACATAAAAGAGTATTCTATTAAAGTTGAAGGGGATTTTTTTATTTCCTAAAAGTTTTTTTCCACATTCTAATTGTTTTAGGTCATCACATTCCAGTAAAATGTGTTCTACCGTTTCCGGTTTTCCACACAAGCACATGTTTGATGGGAGAGAATCAAACGATACATGAAAGATTTTAATGGAAGGTGTCCACTGCGTAGCCTAAATAGTTTTTTTTTCTTGATATGTCAGCCACTTGGGGAAAAAGCCTTCTGCTTTTGTTAGAGATTGAAGGTATTTCTTGTATTAATGGCCACAGATGTCAGATTTCCATTCCAAATTCCATACTTGTTTTTCTTTTTAATATAAGCCTTTAGAGTGCGTAATTTAAGGCGTAGTGGTTTGGAAATAGTATTAGGCCTTTATTCTTTTGGAAGGCGTCTCAATAGCTAGGAGGGTATAAGAGCTTCTACGTCAAGGACAAGAAAAACTTGAGTCTAAAATATCTGGTGATGCTCCGCAGTGGTGAGGCAAGTCAAGAAGAGTTTAGATAAAGTCCCGGTATATCGCCTAGAATTCCTGTTTTTCGTACGAGGCTCGTCCAGAAAGTAAGTTCCGTTCGGTAATAAAAACAAAACTACTACATATATATTCAAAATTTTTTCTTTACCAGATTCTATGTACCTTTAACT
>JAHWFO010033188.1:0-15754 GCA_023313115.1 Rhysida immarginata
CCGCGGTAGCTCAGTTGGTAAGAGCAGTGCCAGCGATAGGCATGGTCCCTGGTTCGAATCCAGGTCGCGGAATTTTTCCTTCCCTTTTCAATTTGTCAATTGACTGAATGGTTATGATAATGGATAACTGTATCAACGCAAATTGCCATCAGCATCAAGCTGCATCAGAAAAGCTTGATACGACAACTGCCATTCGTAAATATTCTCTCATAATAGTGGGTTCCGAGTTTTACCGTTGGGAAAATGCAATGATAAATTACCGAGTAGGCAATTTATTAGCACACCAACTCCCAAGAAAGTGAGAACGCGTTCATGTGACAGAGAAGCCTGTATGTAGGTTGTATTTGAATATGTAAACAGTTGTTCTGAATACTTCGCCTGATTTAGCAAACGAAAGGCAAAGGTAAGGATCTAAACGACTTCGAAAGAGGCCTAGTTGGTGCAAGCGGACAGGATCCGGCATTTTCGAAACATTTAAGGTTTTGGGTTTTTCCGAACAATCATTGCTATACTCTGGCCCCGGTAAGAGTGAAATAAAATCGAAAAGCGCTTGAGTTAGTTTTATCGTTTCACCCTCCAATTCACCATAAGAAAGAAATCCTATCACTTCGGATATTTGTTTTGTAAAAAATCATGAAATTACTAGTTGATTATTATTAAAAAGAACTTGTTATATTTGTAACATGTTCCAATTCATTTTGAAAATATAATTCATTGATACTATTATTTCGATTATTTCGCAACTGAATCCTAAATCGTAGAGGTTAGTAATTTGATGACAGCAGCGTCACCTATTGACGAGATATATAATATATAAGAAAAAATATATTTTATACAGGGTGAATTTTAAGTACACAGACAAACTGCAGGGAATGGTTCCTGACTGGAAATGAAGTAAAAAAGGTCATATCAACATGTGTCCGGAAAGGCATTGTTGACACGGCAGAAGGCACGATGGAGCGCCACCCCACTTCCGCATTATTGTTCGCCAACACCTCAACAGCACCTTCCCCAGACGTTGGATAGGACGCAGAGGCCCTGTTGAACGGCTTGCTTGACACCCAGGATTTTTACTTCTGGGGGCATCTGAAAAGCCATGTACTGTCTGCCGGGACGATTTGCATACGCACCGTCCATTTCCGGATACATGTTGATACTCCATTTCCAGTCAGGAACCACTCCCTCAGTTTGTCGGTGTACTTAATATTCACCTTGTATAATGTATACGTATAATAAATAAATTAAAAAATCAGTACGGGTGTGGGGGGGGAGGAGGGTTGTTATTAATATTTTTTGCATTTTCCCATTAGTGGGAGGTTTCAAATAAAAGCAGCCAACTGGATGCCTTAGAATAGTTTCAAATCTCGAGAGAGGAGAAAGTGGAGGAGGGGGGATTGAAGAGGGGCGGTGGACGGACGAATGGATGAGTTGGTTGTTGCGGATAGATCGTTTTTAGTTCATAGATAGCGGGAAGAACTGAATTATAGAATCTAGCAAGAACAGAGGGAAGAACAAAAAAAATGTTCTTACAAAAAATTGCCATGGTAAAATAAAGGAAGCGCGCTACAATTTGTCAATTAAGAGTCACGTAAAATGAGGAAGTGCTAAAAACATTTCTGTGCGCATAGATCGCCTGACACTGAGAAGAAGGATGTCCACAGCTGACGCCTTATGAGTGCAACTTATTTCGATCAAACACAGGAAAGTTCGATTTTTTTTCTTTTGTGAACGCCGTCATCATATTGTCGTTGGCAGAGTGATTTCAATTGCAAGGTGAGACAATCTCGATTCCAATTGAAATCAGCACGAAACGATGGACCCTCACGTGCTGTAACAACGTTATAGGCAGACGGAAGATTGATTATGATCTTGGGAATGTATGGTCATGGCAAACTTTAGGTCCATTCGAAAGTAATAACTTTAAACTAGAGTTAATGCTCCAAACATAAGATAAAGATATTCAATGATAATAATTATATAAGAGTAGGAGTTGTAATAATGTATAATTAATTTAAAAATAGGAACTCCATTTTAATTAAAAGAAATAGAAATAAAAATGGAATTCCTATTTTTAAATTAAAGATATTCAAGATTATCCAAACCTGTAGTCTTTAGGACACTTGGAGACAGCCCAGTAGTAGAGTTAGTCGCGTCAAGCGTGATACTCTTGGTCCCTGGTTCGAATTGTTCCTTCCAGTTTTTCCTTTAGTTATCTGTATTTTAGGCCCTTTTGATCCCAATAGAAAGATCCTATCCTACAGGATAATACATCATGCTGTACGGCTCGATTAGTGTTTGATTGCTTCATTGAGCCTGACAACGAGTTTGGTCTACTTCCATGGCCGTCGCAATCTCCACTTCGAATTCCGATCTGTGATATGATCTTTCGTAGTTAGGTTCCATCTTATTCGATGAATAGGGAAAGATCGTCGAACTGGGCAGTAATAGCGGCTAGAGGGGTCCAACACGATATTAGGTGGCGTGCTTAATAAAGTGGCCATTCAATGTGAAAACGACATGCGGAGACAAACTTTGGGAGGACAGGCTAATACGAACAAAAATGAACTATATTCCGAAATTCATAGTTTTCGATATAGAACTTGGTGGCAGCACTATGCGCACCATGTCAATTGTCAGTGTTAACGAACGCATCACTGAAATCATTACCGTCGCTCGTTATTATTTCCTCGTTATTATTTCGTGAACAGGTCTGAAGGTATACCAAGAGACGTACCTTAGTAGACAGAACCCGCATCCCATAAACCGCTACTCGCAATTGTGCAGTCGATCTCAAAAATGCATATTCGAATATATGTTAATGGGAGGACCATTTCTGTCTTTTTTTTAATAAAGAAAAACATCTCCCGAAGTTTCCGCCAGGTATTACTTTAGAAACTTGCACTTTATGTATCTGGAAACGACATGTTAACTCGACTATCAGCTTTATGTCCCATCGCTGAAGTCTGTCGGATCCAATTGAAATTCTAAAAGGTTCCTACTAATAGAGAAACTAATCAAATGCAATTGAGCAATGACGTGTTAAGGAAGCACGTCTTCATTGCTTGCATTTGCAGATAAATAACGGAAGAAGCTTTAATCTCTTTAAAAATTCATCTCAAAATTAAACAAATTGCGAAATTTTTATATAACAAATACATTTTATATGAATTTTATTTTTGCAATATTAAGAAATTGGTCGCATAAGGGGTTCATTGTAAAAGGTATAATGATTACTTAAAAATATTTCTAATTTGATTTATCTGTATTTTTTCGTATCAAGACGGAGAGAAATTGCCTGAAGCTAAATTGATCCAAGATGAAGATGATAAATCTTCCAGAAAATATGATTTTTACTTTTTAATAATTTTAATTAAAAAGTAACTTCTGGTCAAATATTGACTTAAGACTCTTATGTAAACTCATAAGGTTTGAGACAGTACGGTTATTTGAAAAAGATAGCATAGAGTCACTGCAATCGATTGTCAATTTTTTAATGAAATCAGTATCATATAATTAGGATATAATTACATTTCCAAGAATGTTGATTAAGCACATAATTAACAACAAATTTAAAACAAATGCTCAGTTTCATTGTCCCACAGAGGCTCTTCCTCGCTACTGAAATGAATTCATCCTGAAGCAAAAAAAGTAATTGCACATAGTTAATTAAATGAGAGTTATTCCTGCTTTTTGGAATGATATACAATGCCACGTTTGGCGTTTGGAAGCCGAAGGAAAAATTGTAAAAGACATTGGCATTGCAACAGGACCATCAAAAGCATCTGTCTGTAGGGCAGACAATAATTTTTAAAGGGCAAACAAGAACCACGGATCGGGATGATCGGAGAATTCTGACATTTGCAACTAAGGACCATCGCAGTCTCCGGCAAATATCCTTGCAGCGTGCGTTTGAAATGGGAAATGCTCCTTCAAAATCAACCATTCATCGTCGCCTACAAAATAATTCTAATGTCGTTAATGCAAAAATGGTCAAGAAGCCATAACCTCAATATATTTCTACAAGATTGGAATGGGCTAGAAATCACCTGTCTACTATCTTCAGCGATGAACAAAATCTGGAATCTAGATGGTCTATTGGGAATCGCCAATACTGGCATGATCTTCGACATGAACGCACGACTTTCTTCAGAAGACTGACTGGGGAGGCTTTGCATTTAATGAACTATAAAATCATAATCATTCTCAAAGGAAAACAAACTTCTGCGTTATATCAGAACACGCTGAAGAATAAACTACTGCCATTTTTTGTCATTCCTTCTGGCGGAAACGTGGCGTTTCAACGTGACAATACGCAAATTCAGACATCTATGTCGACAAGAAACGGCTACATGATCATCACATCCACGTAAGGCAATGGCCAGCAAGAAGTCCCGATCTGAACCCTATATAAAACCTATGGGGTATTATGACTCATGAGGTGTATAGATGTGGCCGGCAGTATTTGTCTGTCAAATAACTACAAATGCTGGTACCATATTGACCCAGAAATTTTGCAAAACTTGATTACATCAATGAAAAAGCTTGTGTTCCACTGATTATTTATTTTTAGTTCATTATTTATAAATTATGTGTTTGACCAACATGCTTATAATTCTAGGGATCGTCTCACTGTACCATACTGAATTCATTAAAAAAATTGACAATCAATTGAAGTGACTCTAAGCTACCTTTTTTAAAATAACATTGCTGTCTCTATATTTTTGGGACAGATCTTATATTCAATTGCTGACATTAGGTCTTTTTTTGTGTCCGTTATAATGACGAGCACGTGTATGCACTCAATGAGCCCAAATTAAATTAATTCGTGTGTTAATTAGCATTAAACAATAAAAGTGATGAGGCTCCAACTTCCGTTTTTTCGATGTGATTAAAGACTCCCTCTTTTCTTGAAACCCCACCCTGCCTCGATATTAAAAAAAAATTAATATTTAATGCATTACCTGATATTTAATCACGTGGGTGTTATCTCAATCTGAGTTGCGTTTTTTCTTTCTTTTTTCTTCTCTTTTTCCTGTGCCTCCCTCCTTCCAATTACTTTTCCCTTCGTTATTTCCGAATTCCCGGTACGTCGAAGGCGACGCTTCGATGAGAGTCGATTACCGCGACGACAACAACTACACTGTCATTGCGATGAAGGTGGGGGAGTAAGGGGGGAGTCTGTTGACTCCTCCTCGTTTCTCGCGAGTGCCAACAGTAATTAAAATCTTGGAGCCCACGAGCGTCGTTCCTTCAACTCGAATACAATTAGTCCTAAACACGTTCGTCACGCTCCCCTGGGCGGCTCACGGGGTCGAACTTTCCCTCTTTGCCTCTCAACGCCGGCTGCTGACTGAGTAATTAGCGAGGATTACTTACGCCGAGGTTCCGTAAACGAGGAGTACGGACAGCGTCCGCGACTCCGCCAATATTCATCGTCCGATTTCTTTCCACGAGAACAAATTCAGAGCGACAAAGTCGGACGCGATACATTCTCGAATAACACCTACTTGAGACGTATTTTTCACTCGCTTTCGTTTTTCTTATCGTTTAGGAGGGGAAAAAGTTGAAAATCGAGGACTGGTAATGCCGAGGTCGCTGTAACGCAAACTCAAGTTAATTCGAAACTCGTGTAATCCGAATACGCAGAAATTATTTTGCCAATATCACATAATCCATCGGATTTTTTTCCCTCCCCGTTCTCTTAAGTTCCTTCAAAATTTTTATCGTTGCATATGTAAAGTTTGGATTTTCAAAAATTGGCATAAATAATTATTTTGACCGAGTTCCAAAAAGAAATTTACCCAGTTTGTGCAACTTTTGGAACGCGTTTGACCTGGTTCGAATCCAGGTCGTGGAATTTTTCTTTCCATTTTTTTCTGATAATATCATTACCTTATATTTGGAACATTATCTTCTATTTCCATTTATTGATTTCTTAAGTACCAGTGAATCAAATTCGATAATCTTCGAACTCATTAATACTCTTATACGGGGTGTTTCTGAATGGTCCGTACAAACTTTCAGGATATGTTCCAGGGACCAAAATAAGCAGAAAATGTCATATGAACATGGAGGTCGAAAACGCTTCTTTCTAGAGTTATAAAAGCTTTAACTCAGTAGACGAAATTACAGTGAAGAAGAGGATTTGACGGATGATATCGCAGCCATCCAGGATCAGTTGACGAAAACTTGCAACATCTGGTATTGGATTCTTGTCAAATGGTTCTTTGAATTTTCGTACCTATTCTTCTACTACAGGACACCTTCAAACCGTGATAACTCAAAAAACATGCGTTTTCGGCTCCATGTTCATATGATATTTTCTGCTTGCTTTGGTCTCTGTAACATATCCTGAAAGTTTGTACAGACCATTTAGAAACACCTGAATATTCATTCATGGCACGTCCTTTCGAGATGTTTGATATATTACATGCATATCTTAGCACTGAAAATTTCCAATAGTACCATAAGGGCATCATCAGAACTGGTACAACTGAATCAAATTCGATTAGACCATCTTCTAACATTAATTACTAGTAGTTATATCCATTCAGGACCTTTGGCACAAGTTGTTTAATATATTACATACGAGGGTTGGGGCATAAGTCATGGCAACTATTTTTTTTCTCATAGCTAAGGGATGGTATCACAAAATGTCATATGTCTCGAGGAAACCGTTCATTCATAGTATATTTCCACAACACCAGGTGGCTCTGCGATTTCCTTTCGTTGCATAGAGAACAATGTTAAATCAGTTCTTAGTCAACCGCCGTGCAGGATGGATGTAACCCGAGTTGAACAACGCTCGTATATCAATATAGCCGGTCTCCACTGGCTTTGGTAAGAATTGGAGCACCTACTATACTCTCCGGACTTTTCTCGATGTGATTTTGACCTTATACGGACGGTAAGGAACCATTACGTGGTAGACAGCTTCGGACACGAATGGACATTGCAAATACGCGTATTGTGCAACAGGAGATGACTAGATTTCCACATGGTGAGAGAAATGGTGAAGCAGATGATATGGGCGCCTGTCACATCGTTGGCAGCGTACTGTGAACGTTCAGGGGACTACTTTGAGGCCCTTTAGAAAGGGTATGTGTGCTGTAATGATTCTGGAACATGAAAGTTGTAATGTTATATCAACTACCTTAATAAACATGAAGAGCAAAATATTTCCATGTTGCTAAATGTCCGTACATTTCCTCCATTCCTTGTCCTTTCATCTATATATTTCGCATTTTCCACCCACGGTCTAATTCTCACAAAAAAAAATAGTTGCCATGATTTATGCCCCAATCCTAGTATATTATCTTAGGGTTGAAAATTTCCAATGTACCATAATAGTGTCATTGTATCCATCTCCAATGTATTAGATAGGAGGAAGATCTGGCTTGCCAAGGAAATCTTGTGGAAATATGAATCTCAGTTGCCGTGAAAGGAACGCTAAGATCAGAGAATGTCCTCAAATGCTGCCAGGCTACCACAGAATACCAAGGAAGTCTGGCTATCAAACATAATGGTACCCCCCTATTGTCGAGCCGTATCCAGACACATCTGTGAAAGTTTGACTATGTGTATCCGGCCGAAAGATATTCGGAATCACGACTTAGCTCAGTCACAGTTAATGGACTCGTCCATCCAAAGCTCCGCGCATGCGCTGTGTTGCGTAGAATATAGTCGTCTGTGAGAGACCGATATAAATGCATGAGAAAAATTGCATCGCGATGGGTTCCGCATCATTTGACGGAATTGCATTAATGGCAACGATACGATGCTGCGCAAACTCTCTCGGAAGGGGAGCGCGAAGGGGAGATCCTCCTATGCCGCATCATAACTATGGATGAGACATGGGCCCGATCATAGGAGCCCAAACTGAAACGCGAATCGAAGAAATGGAGTCATTACGGGCTCCCACGAAATTCAGAACCCCAACTGCGTGAAGGCGATTCTGGTGTACGACTGTTCCCGAAGTTCTCCAGGCAATAGACCGCTCCATTCGCACCATACAGAAAACCGGCACTGCTACAAGTGTACTTTCACATCACTGGCAACGGGTTCTACACAAGGCTGGGCCCTAAAGTTAGTTTTGCTCCAACATATTCAACAATAATATACACTGACGAGAAGATATACCGAGGCCTCAACTAAAAATATCGACCTCAACCTCGCTAAAAGAGCATTAGATCCATCCAATTACTGAGTTTGTGCTGTATGTAGACTTAATTAGAAAAGATTTTTCTATCTTATTCACTTTAAATCATGTCTTTGATCCGGTGTTTCTAACTGCTTTTAAATATTGAAGACACAAAAAACGTATCTCCCTCCCTATATTAACCACCAACATGGTGGTTTTGGTACGTTCTCTTTTAAGGCAAATTACTAAGACTATGCAGCATTTTCACGAACCTTAGAAAGCCAGGGAGGAGGGCTTTGGCGCTCCCCGCAGCGTTTTGACAGCCAACCGAAGACTGTTTTCTGGTGGGGCGATTAAATTGTTGAGGCAGAAAGGACCGGAGATTGTCGAGTGCGAGCCGCCGTGCTAAGACCCGGCAAAGCCTCTTGGACTGGGCGGCTTCACCGAAGGATCACCGGATGAGAGATGAACAAGACAAAGCTGAGTGGATTGCGTGGGAGGCAAAGTGGCACCTGAGACCCAACACACTCACTCTTAGCCTTAACAAGCAAGTTCAGCAGAGGTGAAGAGTGAAAAGGGGGAGGAGGAGGAAGAGGGAACTGGGGATAAAAGGCTGGGAGAATGGGGAAATAGAACGCTTGCTCTTTTGCATGCCTTATCAAAGGACCGTTAACACCAAAGCTCGTTTGCGAGAACGCTGGATTTAGTGGCGAGCAATAAAAATATTCAAATTCTTCCCTATAGTTCTTTAATGAGGAACGCAATTTCTAAAAGTTAATAATTAGTAATTAGCATATTCTAGTAACATTAGTTAGCAGAAAAGTAGTCATTAAAATGACGATTCCCACAAATAGACTTCTATCTCAGATCCTGTGAGCTGAGAAACTTTCTTTATCTTTAACAAACACGCAGAATTTTATCATTTAAATATTAGCAAGTACAAATATTGAGATTCCCTATCGTCATTTTTCAGATTTCCTGCTTTTATATTCTTTCCAATTATCTTATATAAATACAGGGTGCATACAAAAGAATATCGCAGTTTGAACAATTCTCGCAGCGATGAGCACAAATGTTACACTGGATAAAAGAACAATTGTCCATTACAACTTACGTTACAAATACTCAATGTGCGATCCCTTAGTGACACGGCAGACATCAATTCGGTAGTCCATTTCCACAATCGTGTCAACATGTCTACAGTGATTGACTGAATGGCTGCAACAGTTCTATGTCGTAATTCGGGAAGATCGGTCGGAAGTGCTAGGACGTAAACATAGTCTTTGAGAAATCCCCAAAGGAAGAAATCACATGTGGTGAAGTCGAGAGAACGTGGCGGCCACGGTAAAAGTTTGGAGAAGTAGGGAAGCAAAGTGTATCTCATCTTTACGAGTAAAAAATATTGTTCAATATAGATATTTTTGAGACCTTAATCTTTAAATAAATGGATTTAAACTATTATCACGCATAATGATCATTTTGCGTTTTCCTCATTGAATAAGAGCAAACTGGAATCGACGAAGTGGACCAGATATTAAGGGGAAAAAATTGGAAGGAAAAATTCCACGACCTGGATTCGAACCAGGAACCACGAGCATCAAGTGTCCTTTATTCCCTAGTGACGTGATGTACACTACATGATCAAAGGAGTTGGGACACCCCTGTGAACACCTGGGGTGTTTCTCCTGGACTGGACTGGGCCCGCTCATCAAGGTGGACGGAAACCTCAATGCTGATGGCTACAAGACCATTCTGGATAACGGAGCACTTCTAGCGCTGTGGGAACACTTCGATGACGGGCCGTTCCTCTTCCAGCATGACAATGCGCCTTGCCACAAAGCAAGATCCATATCCGACTGGTTTGACGAGATGCGGGTTGAAGAACTGGATTGGCCCGCCCAGAGTCCTGATCTCAACCCCATCGAA
Organism: Rhysida immarginata; assembly: GCA_023313115.1. Lineage (NCBI taxonomy): Eukaryota > Metazoa > Arthropoda > Chilopoda > Scolopendromorpha > Scolopendridae > Rhysida > Rhysida immarginata. Next base: position 10,067 of record JAHWFO010033188.1, read on the forward strand.
CATCTTTGGGACGAATTGGAACGACGTGTGAGATCCAGGATGGTTCGCCCTACATCTGTCCAGGCACTGACCACGACACTCCTCGACCTGTGGACACATTCCGTAAACTTGTGGACCGTATGCCATGTAGGGTGGAGGCAGTGATAGCAGCTCGGGGTAGTACTACACACACTGATTGAAGCTTTTTGCGGCTTTACGGTGTCCCAACTCCTTTGATCATGTAGTGTATGATGCGCTCGATGTAGGATCCATAGATGTTGCGAACTTTCCTTAGGCGTAGCGCAAAGTTTTGGAAAACGCGTTTCATCATTTCTCTTGTGACAAGTCGCCACCTGTCAATGATCGCTTATCTCATCGCTTCCAGTGTTCGAGGAGCTGTCTCGTACACTTTCTCTTTTAGGAGTCCCCAAAGGAACAGGAAAAAGTCATATGGATTTATATTAGGGCTGTGGGGGGGGGGGTAGGAAAATCCGCTATTAAACATGGAAAACGACTTGAAACCACGCGGTCCAGGAACTTTGAATGCAGATAATCGAGCAGCTCAGGTGTTGTTTGAAACCACTGCTGGTGTGAACGGAACTTTCTACGCCGCAGTTTAGGAATAAATAACGAGTCCAATATCTCCATATAATTCTCTCCAGTCACGTATTCCTCAAAAAAAAAATTTAAAAAAAAGCACTGGTGAAGGCTGGTCTCATGCACATTACCTTCGGATTTTCCGTACCCCAGAAACTGACAGAATGTGGAAATACGCCTCATCAGAACACAACAATCTGTCCGACACACTCGGCTTCCAAATGTTCCCCAAACTCTTTGCCAAGGGAGCCACTGTTAAATTCAGTAACACATGAATCTTGAAGGGGAACATGTTAAGCTCTTTCCGCGGTATACGCCAGGTGCTTGTCAAGAACATGTCGTTTTCAGCTGACAAACGTCTCGATGATTTCTTGGTTTGGGAGCCAACAACAAACACTCCGACGAATATTTTCGACGTTTGCTGGTAATCGAACTCGCGAGATGTTACCCCTTTAGGCCTACTTTTAATGTTTCCCGTTTCATGGAATTGCTTGACACTTTTTCACACTCCTATCTTGAGCATGCGCACATTTAAAGTATTTTCTAAACTTCTTTTGAACAGCAATAGGAGAGGTTTCCAAAAACCATTCCAAAACCCCTGTTATCTGTTCTTCTGTTAGCGGCAGCGCCATCTTTGTATGCGAAATGATTGGTTGTGTTGTCAGATATCAAAATACGCTTAGAAATACAAACTGTGACATGTCAGTTGTTGTTTTTTTTTCATATGTTTTTTTTTAATTCAATCTTAAATATAGTAATTTTTTTACTGGAAGCTTATCTTTGTCATTTTTAACTGATGTATTGTTGACTTGAAGGTTGGTGAAGATCAAAATCATTGCTGCAAACTTGGTTGTTGCAGCACCTGAGTAATCATGCTACTTAAGGATGGCAATTTTAATTAATATTATTATTGTTTATGTTGCTTTTGAAGAGAGTGGTTATTACCAATGCTTGGGACTGATTTTTTTTTGGTTTGATCATAGTCGTGATAGGACTTACGCCCGTATTGCGCTCCATATTATTGAATTTGTACTCAACAATGTTTTGAGCAACGCACTCATTCTGCATACGGACCTTACCATGACTGTCTGTTGTTTATATCATTAGTTGAGATTGCCAATTTTTTTTAATATGTGGTGATAGCTGTAGTGAATTGTCTAATGGTATCTTCAAAAATGATTTCAGTTGCAACTATTGTCTGTCTCCGTTATCTTGAGCCCAAGTTCAAAATACGTAGGTCGTTCTGCGCACTCTATAAGGGAAAATATCTTCGCATTGAATGATGGGTACAGCTGCCATTTTTTGAGGGCAAGAGGAAGGCAATCCTATACTGCTACTCATCGAAGTGCGCCGTTTTTGCCCGACTTGTTATTGTATAATGATGGCAACGAGTTTTTGCGTGTTTGGATGTATTGTATAACAATGGGATAAGTTCAGAGCCATGGCAGCCATGGGTCTCGATGCCCTCAAAAGATGGCGGATATTCAATGTTTATGCTTTAATATTACTCCCTATTTTTACAGCTACTAACTTCCGGTTTAGTGGTAGCCATATTGAATCGTCACTTCGCTCGTTTCGATGATTGCCCACCGATAAAACTTGTAATTTAAAAGCGTAAGTAACGTATTTAACGTTGTAAATTTTTTTGGTTATAAATTAAGGAATAATAAAACCATGGAGAACAATAAAAACATTTTTCACAATCAATAAGTCACTTCCTATTTTTCAAACAATTTCAATATGTTCATCATGCTATTTATGGCTGACGCAGTTTTACATGCAAAAGTAGCAAAAGCAGCGAAAGTAATTTTTTCACTTCCGGTTTCATTCACAATGAAAACCTACTTTCTTTGCTTTTCAAAAGCAAAGACAAAGTCACTTTCCCGTAAGTGAAAGGTATTGAATGCGACTATTGTTTGACGTGGAAACTGCTTCCAGATGAGTCATCTTGCTCCCTCACCGGAAAGAGCAGTAAAAAAAATACACTACAGGCGTCGCGTCATCATGGTAACACGCGACGGGATACATGCGCAGAGGCACCTGCGCAATTCGAACATGGGCTCAAGATAACGGAGACAGACTATACAAATACTAGGTAACCACAAAAGTTCTTGCCGTTTTTATGTTGCCATAAATGAAAGTGATAGAAGATATGCAAATAAGTGTACAGTGTGGTCCAAAATCTGTCTGGAAGGTTAGCTTGTGTAAATACAGGGCTGTTGGGCATTCACATCAATCATATCTCGTGCAGAAGTGAAGACAAATGGAGGTATCGAAGGAGATGGTTAGGTGTTGTTTGCTTTACGACTTCAAGGTGGGCTTGTCAACAGCAGCATCAAGTCGCCGAATGTGTTTTGCATTTGGGGATGATACTGTGAATGAAAGTACCGCAAGGCATTTGTTCCAAAAATTCAGGTCGGGAGAATTTGCCATTTCTGATGAACCCCGTAGTCTAGTGAGTCTGGTGGACTAGACGCCAAATGATTCACTACGAGCTGCTATCAACTGGTCAAGCCATCAATGGGGACCTGTACTCCCAGCAGTTGGAACGTATGCAACAGGCATTGCAGCAGGAGCCAGCATTGGTGAATCGCAAAGGGGTACTCTTCCTTCATGACAATGCCAGGCCACATGTGGCGCGGATGGCCAGGGAAACCATAGAGCGGCTTGGCTGGGAAACTTTGTGTCATCCACCTTACTCATCAGATCTTGCTCCAACGGATTATCACCTTTTCCATTCGCTGGACAACCATCTTCGTGGAAAATACACCAATGATACAGACCTGCGAAAGCACTCATGGACTTCTTTGAGTCCAAGACCGGCAAGTTTTACAGCCAGGGGATTGATCAACTGGAGACACGTTGATAGAAGGTGCTAAATGCCAATGGGGATTATTTTGGGGACTAACGATACGCTATTTTTTTGTACATCATTTTGTTTTCCGGAATTAAAAACGGCAAGAACTTTTGTTGTTACCTAGTATAAGAATAATTTTACGATGTTTGAATTGATGAATGCTATCTTAAGTAGGATTTTTTAAAAATTATCTGTGGGTGAGTGACGTAGACTACGTTGTATCATGCCAAAATGGCTGCCATCATGGACCTTCATTGGTCCATGGATTCAAGACAAAGAAGAACATTGTCTTCAACAGGAAGAAAAATGTATCTGAAAGTTAATTTTTTTTATTCCTAAAAACACAATGCAATGTAATTTGAGTTATTTATAGACAGTATTGTCTATATATGTACAGTAAAACCCCGTTACAACGTACCTTACTTTAACGTATATTTCAGAATAACGTACTAATTTTACATCCCCTTGGTTAAATTATCCCTTCAGTACAACGTACATCGTTCACATGTCTTGCACTGATGGTCAATGCAGCCCATGCGAAAGTTGCAACTGGGCCAAAGGGCTAATTAAGCCGAGTTCACATTTCATTGGTTGGTCAGTAATCCGGAAATCTCTGGATGCTACTCAATCTAGCATGTTCGATTGTCGATTGTCGCATGCTACTCAGCCGGGATCCAATTTGTGCTGCAATTAGATTAGAGACCTTCACTTGACGGACGATTGCCCATCTTCAATACGGTAAGATTATGTGTTTGTTTATTTTAATTTATGTGCATGTAACAGGGTGGCTAGCGATCGGGATAGGTACGGGAATGTAACCGGGAAAAGTCAGGGAATTTTTCATGTCAACATTTCACTACATATTGTATATCCTATAGTGTATTTGTAGTGAATAAAATAAAATGCATTCATGTATTCTTATGTTTTTCTATGAATATACGTATTTTTCACAAGCCCCCCCCCCAGTTTCAGTATAACGTACACCTCAGAATAACGTACAAATTTCCAGGTCCCTTGAAGTACGTTGTAACGAGGTTTTACTGTAGTACAATTTACGGTTTGTTGAGCCCGTGGCAGATGTAACCGTTAAATCAATTTAATCTTAATGGACCATGTTTATGTCGCTCTTAGGGTGGTTACATCCTTCTGAATTGCCTCCATACGGCATCATTTGATGATTAAAACAAAAATAATCACAAGTCTGTATGATTTGGGGTCTCAGACCGTATTGTTTCTTTGTTATTTTGCTATGAAATCTCTAACAATTTAAATGGCAATACATAACATGGGGTCTAGTTTTTGAATCCTTATTTTGTGCAATATGGCATCACAGTTAATTTTTGATGTTTATGCACTATAAGTTTAGTTTGATAAAAGACTTGTATACGGCAGATTAGTTATCAGCCTTGTAGCTGTCATTGTGTTTTGTGAACTGATAGACAACCAGTTTTAATCAATCTATCAGGCCTCGTTTTTTCTTACTTTGGCCCTCACTGATGCATAAAATAATGCTTTGCTTGTGAGTAAGAAGATTGCTTTAGCCTTGTCATGTTATATGTTAAGTATGGTTTTGAATTTTTAGTGAAGCAAAGCAGTCGTTTCTGAGTTATTGCTGGCATAGCCTATGGTGATTGGGCCTGTCATGAGGTAATGAAAATATGGTAGGCAATATCGCTTTGTTATGCGTGGGCTTTAGAGGCATGACTGAATTAATTAGAGATAGATGATTATTCTGATTGTTAATCAGGAAGCACTGCATTGCCTTGTCCAATTTTGTAATGCAAGGCTGAATGTTTTGTTAAAATATCTGCTTAGTATTTTGTGTATTCAGATATCTGTCATTTTCTTATAAAATTAATTAATCCATTATTTTTCGCCTTTTTTGCCCTAATTAATTATTCCTCTTTCGAATCTTCGAATCCAGGGGACTCTCCTGGTGCGTGGGAGGTCACAATCTAAACGACCATTACATAATTGCCTTCCATGATCATTTCTTACTCACAGTATTAAAGTAAAATGGGAACTAATTGGCTGGAACGCCATGTATGATATTTCTTTGACGAAGCCAGTTAACAAAAATTGCTTATGTCACCAAATCAGTTGCATTCTATGCATTTCTCTCTCGTTCGCTATGCCCGCTTATTGCTCGACTAAATAAAAAAACAAAAAAAAACTTAGGCTCAATATCGCCACGTGCATTTCTATTAATATCTAATGTTGGGCGAAGATTATGTTGCAGGAAATCGCGTTAAAAT
>JAHWFO010033195.1:0-19572 GCA_023313115.1 Rhysida immarginata
TTTTATTTTCGGTCTTTTTCTTTTTGTTCATTTCCTGTTTCGTTGTGAAAAAAGAGTTTCATTTTATTTTCAAGTTTATCATCTGCATTATCCACATAAGATTTCTAGACAATTTAGCAATAACTTCTTTGCTGATGCGCTTTCCAGTTATTTTTCCAAGGACAAGAAGGCAATGGGGGAGCCAGCTGTGAAGCAGGGGGTGAGTGTGTCACAAAGTATTGAGACTTATTTGGGTTCCCATATTACTAGCAGATGATCCCAGCTAATTAATAATGTCGAAGTTTGTGTGACGCCACCCATTGATAAAGTCAAGCACGTTGGCAGGGAGGCTGGCAATGAGCTATCTTGGAAAAATGCGCAAAGGCATCAAACTGGAGCGGGACATTAAAATCGAGGAGAATGAGATGGGGAACGAAGGACGAAGTTGGCTGTAGAAGGTCTCCAAATATTATTAGAAGACGACGGTTTTCTACAGACTTGTCTAGCTACAAGCCAGAAAGGGGGAGAAGAATTTCTCCAAGCTAGAACTGAACTGGATTCCACAAAGAGAGATGTGAGTGCACGTTCACCAAATTCTGTGCCTCCAATGACTTATGCTAAACATCTCTTTCACGTAGTTTTCCTGGAGTCCGACGAGGAGTTTGTCGTTCTGCCCGAAGTTCCTCTGCCTCTCGTCATCCGGACCATAATTGCAGGAGCAATTACAATGAAGAAGGCCGGAGCCACGTCTTGTATCACATTCGCCATGAACTCCTTAGCCATGGAGAAAATTTCTGTCTTTTTGTTGCCAGCACTTTGGTCGTCATTGCAGTCATAAATCAGTGGATTTGCCACATCGAGTTGGAAGTAACCGACGACAGTTGACACATGAGAGAAGTGTATTGGATAGGAATTTTTCCTTGGATGATTACTGCCTACATACAGAAGATTCTTGGCGCCTTTACCCTGTACAACAGGTAAGCCATTTGCCGGATTTGTCTTTTTGCCTCATATCTCATGCTAGCTCCCAAAATCTCCCACTCGCCATTAAAGATAGCAACATATTTTGCACGCAGTCTTAGTTTTCATTGTGGCGAGAGCTCATATGAGCGAATGGAATTTTTCTAGAGCATTACGTGGCTAAGTTTTAATGATAAGGTTCAAAATTAAACCAATGATAATTATTATATTGGGAGCGTCGTTTGATAGTTTTCTCTGTGATGTTTGGCATTCAAATTTTAATGGCCTGTAAATTTTCTTTTATTATTAGATTTCCTGTGCATCGTTCCAGGGCCTAAATACCTAGTGTTCTCTGAGTTCTATGATATGCTCAAGCAAAATTAAAGAAGCATTGTTGTCCTTTTTCAGATAGTGTCAGCCCCAGCGTAGAAGTAACGCACTGTACCATTTTATTACAATTACTTGTAAATTTATTTACATAGAAATGAAATATATGTCTAGTGATAGATATTTTTCTTTTGTATAAACTGTCCCCAAGTAAACAAGAAAAACATTTTATCCTGAAACTAATAAAATGTAACTTTCTAGAGAAAATAGCCTTAATAGATTTACTAGAAATATGTATTATTTAATTATACCTAATTACTAATTATCTTCATTTAATATCATTGTGAGTTTCTGCATGTCAGCGGAGGTCACAGGAATAGTAAACTCTAATTTATTTCTTTAATTTTCTACTGTTCCGTTTCATTGTACATCTAGATTTAGTGTTCAATGAACAAAAATTTTATTTAATAATATCCTAAAGTCTATGTTCTGTGTTCTCTTAATCTTTAGAGCTTTATTTCCATTTCAGACCCAGTTTTTCAGCCGACAGTCCAGTCTGTAACAATTTAACAACAGCTGCTCTTGAACATTTAACGAATGCAGCCATTTTGCTGGCATTAGCTCCATGGCACCAAGCACCAACAATCATCCCACATTCAAAGGCTGAAAATGACATCGTTTACCTTTAATCTTCAAAAACATATCACTTCTAATGTCATGGTAAACAACATGCGTGCCTATTTACACTAGTCTGGCTCTCTAGTAACTTCAGCACAAAATTATAGCTAATTTGCTTACAACCATCAGGTGGTAATAATAATCTGACCATTCAGAGTGAACACTTCCTATTATAGATCTCACTACACCATTGTACAATACTTTAACAATATAAATATCATTGATACCAGCATCAATCAGTCGTCTATAGTTAGACCAGTCTGTCAGTTTAGGTTCACTTTTGTTAAAGAGTTAACATTTCGAAAAATTGCAAAAACGCCTGCTCTCCTATAACTTAAAGTACCATATTTTTGAATAGTTTTAAATTTGTTCTACAATGATTAAACAACATGAAATCTTTCACACAGGACTGATGAAAGTGATGAAGCTAAGATGGGTGGGTGCTTCAAGTCCTTCTCAAAACAAAATCCATCACAAACAGTCTGCCATACTGCTAAAATTGTCCACGACTGGTTCGAGGAGCATGAGATGAATTCAAGCTACTCCCATGGCCACCAAACTCCCCGGACCTCAACCCCATTGAACATTTGTGGCACCATCTTGATCGCCTTGTCCGCAAGCTGGACCCTCCACCACGCAGGGTGATGGAATTACGGGATGCACTGATCGCCAAATGGTCCCAGATGCCTGCAACCATCTTCCGAGGACTTATTGACTCTCCGCCACGTCGACTAGCTGCTGTGCTTGCCGCCAAAGGTGGATATTCTGGATACTAGCAGGTGGTCATATTAATGTGTCCCGACCCTGTAATAAATTATTAAGTGAAAAATCCCTGTTAAATTAGTTTAAAGCCAGCAAATGAAATTGATGGCTTCCTAATTTACAAAAAAAAATTCACCATAATGAGAGGAGTACATACAAGGGGCGGTTGATAAATAAGGTCTGCAAGCTTATAAACTAAGTTCTATAACGGATAAAATTACGACACCGGTATCAAAATGTAAGAAATTAATTTCTCTCTAAATTTATATGTTTATTTTTCAACATAATCTCCATTAAGCGCTACACACTTCTCTAAACGGTGAATCCACTGCAACATCTTGTCGAAAAATAAAGTTCTTGGTGTGTCCTTAATCCATTTGAGCACTGCGGCTTCAGCTTCATCATCACTAACAAAATGATGACCTTTCAGGACTTCTTTCTTTTTTGGAAACAGCCAAATTTCTGAAGGAGCCAGATGAGGGCTGTATAGAGGGTGTGCAACAACGGTGAAATTGAGTCTTCACATTGTTTGCATTGTTTCTCGACTGCAGTGTGGCCTTGCGTTGTCATGGTGCAAAAGAAAAGACCACCTGTCTGGCCTAACTCTGCGGATACGTTGCTTGAGTGCTCGTAAGGTGTTACAATACCTAGCCAAATTAATCGTCGTCCGCTTTGCCAAGAACTCTTTGTGAATAACGCCCTGTGAGTCCCGAAAAATTGTGAGCATGACTTTGTGAGCTGAAGGAAACGTCTTGAACTTCTTTGGAGGTGGAGAACTTGGATGATGATACTGCATGGACTGAGCTTTGTTTTCTGGGTCATAATGATGCACCCACGATTCGTCACCAGTAGCAACATTCATCAGGAAATCATCCCCTTCTCGACGATATTAGGTGAGAATGTCTTCAGCAGCATTTTTTCTCTGTTCCTTCATCACGTCCATCAATTGGTGGGGAACCCATCTGGCACAGATTTTTCTGTAATCCAAACGTCCAATGATGTGGTGAACTCTTTCTTGACTTATTCCCAGCCTCAGAGCAATTTCTTTTTGCGAAATTCGGCGATTTTCTTGAATCAAGGCATCCACCTTGGTTTGATTTTCGTCGTATGTCACCGAAATCGGTCGCTGTGGTCTTTGCTCATCAAATATTTCCATCTCCCCTTTACTGCAATCTTTGGCTCGTCGAACCCACTTGCGAACATTTTTCACATACATAGACTTATCGCCATAAACTTGTTTCAAACGCCTGTGAATTTTGATAGGCTGTATTCCTTCCCATACTAAAAATTCGATCACTGATCGCTGTTTTATACATAACGCAGACGTAGAACTCATGAAGAAAGGCTACCGTAGCTCAACCAAGTATCAGAAAAAACTGAAACTAGTCCTATTTGTAGGAGACAAGATAAGCTACCAAACGCAAATACTGATATCGTTCTATTCGGTCAGCAGCTGGCATCACATGACACGACACCTTATTTATCAATCGCCCCTCGTACATTTCGAGTTTATTGTGTTTAGTTTGCTCATTTGAACGCTACAGCCATTTTTTAATTTTTAGAAAAAAATTAATATCTCGAAAAAGGCTTACCCAATTAACATAAAATATACGCTAAGGCACAAGTTAAGGAACTCTCTAAGTAGGTATAATTTTAATTTGGTTCGGCTATTTGCCATTTCAGAGGAGTTAGCTGCACAAAATTGGTCACATGTGTACATACATATGTAGAGACGGAAATTTGTTTACAAATCATATCGTTACAAATCATGAATTTTTAAGTCGATTTCAGAAAAAAAAATTGCTGAACACGAAGGCCTTCACTCTTACAGAGTGGCTGGCCAAAAACACTGCATAATCATCTCTAAATAATTAACAAAAAGGGGGGTCGAAATATTATTAAAATGGTATATTATTTAATATTCCAGAATGAAAATGAAATAATAAATCAAATTTATAAATTTTACGAAAAAATTAATGGAGCCTTTTTGATGTAAAGCTCTGGATGTTTAGCTACTATGTTGATGTAGCTGCCATTTGGCGACATCATCATTTGAATTATCAGATTTGAATGCTCGCTGCCACACTATTCTTCTAGCCACTATAGCTCCACCTGTTTTAAATATCTTTTTAGATATTGGAGTCTCTTTCAGGTAACACCATCAGCCTCAACTTCAACATCAGTTGTGCCTTCAGGTGGGGCATTCTGTCCCTTGGGCCAATGTCAATCCATTAAAGTAAACAAAAACTAAATCTGACAAATTCACAAATTAATCAGAACTAATGCAGTGCATTAAAGGGTAAAAATTGATTAAATTTGAAGTGACACCTCATGACAAAACTGTCCTGCAGACACTCAGTGATACCTGGTGACAAAATTAAAAACAAAAATCATAATGGCCACCATAATTCAAAATTTATAACCCAAAATTAATACTTAATAAATTAATAACTCATAATTAATATTGATAATAGCCACATTCAAGGGCATTACCACCCATTCATGATGTTATAACTTTTTAGCAGTAAATGATTCATCAAGTTAAAGAAACGGGTGATTATTGCCACCTCTATTAAAAAGCTATCCCTCTCTGTGATGTCAGCATGAACCTGTGATGTGTTCCAGGAAACCAATCACTGGTATCGTCAGCAAAATCTTGCGCTCTGATCGGCCTCAGGCTACAATTCTTTTTTCACCTTATTAAGGAGATCTTCAACTGGTAGCATCTACCATGAATCTGATTCCATGATGTCTCAGGCTTGTAGATAGTATGTGGTTGGTTCTCTTGACTAGTTTCTCATAGTTCAACTAAGAATGAAGACAGGCGAAGTGGTTAGAAGATAAAATTCCTACATCATAGATGGTCCTTATGCAAAGGCAATCATTAACAAATCATCAGCTAGAAGAATAAAACGTGGAATAAATCAACAAAACATCAGTCATCCTAATAGATGCCAGCAGTGGGAGATGATAACAGTACTTTTCTGGGCGAAACCTTCCATCCTGACTGTCACGAAGAGGAAATGAGCAATTCTTTGTCAAGACTTCAATATTTATATTGATATTCAAGAACGTATTTACTAATCCAAAGTAAATGTGGTTAACAGAGGTTGTGATTTTGTTACAGCATATTACTATTGTTTGGATAAACTCATACAATAATGAAGTTTCAATGGCCATATTCACCAACCAAGGATTACAATACTAGAATCACTTAATCCATGATACCGGATTACTTCATGCAAGATTATATTTCGCATTTACCAACCTAAGAGTGCTTCTCGAACTAATTCACGATTCTTTGTAAGAGTCAGTCTGACTGGTTTTGATGCGATGATGGCATGCACGTATTTTGATGCGCAAAATGAAAAGCAGATATATTTTTCGCTTTCGAATTCCAAATGCCTAAGTAACAATGGACATCGTATTCCATTATTGTAGGCTATGAACTGCTCATTGAGCGATAAAACAAATTATTTTTGCAGTTCGTATAACAATAAAAATCTAAACACTTTATGTTCTCCTTTCTTACTTACTTTTCAAACCTGCTTATCCATTAGGATAGCGGGGGCAGCAGCCCCATGGATGATTTCCAATGGTCGTGATCTTCTGCCATCAGGTGCATGTCCTCCATGGTAATACCCAACTGACTCGAACACAGTTTCTCCAGGTAGTCTAGCCACGAGGTTCTAGGCTGACCCCATGGTCTACCCACTGGCTTGGAAAATAACAACTGCCTAGGAAGACCAGTTTACAGCATCCAAATCATGTGGCCATACCAGCGCAACTGAGATCTCTCAATGCGAAAAAATAGCGGATCAACACTTAGAGACTCCCTTATTGTGCTGCTGTGCACTCTATTTAGTAGGGTAAAATCTGCCACACCTCACAGAAATCTCATTTCAGCCGATTGTACCCGCGAGCACACATGTTTTGTTAACACAGATCGCCACAGTTCACATCTGACACAGCTTGCTGCACTGATCCAAGCATTTAGTTCTTTATCCTGCCGCTCATCACTCATGAATGCAATCCCAAGATACTTGAACTTCTCCACCTGTCTCAATGGGGCTCACCTAACACGGAAAGTGCACTGAGCAGTGTTCTGTCAGTGGGACCAAAACCTCAGTCTTAGCCACACTGATCTTCATCCCAGCCTCTTCATATTTGGCTGCAAATCGGTCTAGTCCATGCTGTAAATCCAAGAAGGACAGGTCGTCAGCAAAGAGCAACCTCTCTATCTATCAATCGCCCACAGAAGTATGCTCATTGCCTCGGCTGCACCTGTCTATCCAGTCCATAAAGATAATTAACAAGAGGGGCGACAGTATGCACCCTTGGTGGAGTCCAACACCCACGGTGAACGGTCTTGACTTAACCGTCTTATGCCACGCCGTTTTTTGAAGGAAAAAATGATTTCTGTGATAACTCGGGAAACTTTTTTTTGTAAATTAATAAATGATCCTTTTGGACCGAAAATTTTTGTAATAAATCGGAGATATTTGTTGGTTTGTAGCATTGATTTCATTTTCATATTATATATTTCGATTTTTTTGAAAAATTAATAGAAATCCTTAGATAATGTCACAGAATTGAAATACGCAATTTCAAACTTTTTTCAGAATTTATACAAGATAGTTCGCAAAAAGTGAAAATAGTCATATTTTAGATGGTTTTATTCCTGACAGATGGGTGAAGAAATACGTTTTTAGGTTATTTTTCTATGAATTTTCATTTGAATTTATGTCAAATTGTAATTTGAGCTTGCTAACATAAACACGTCATTTGATAGCATCAAATAGCTATCACGTGCGTTACCCTCGTGACTAGCTCGCCCTTTTACGAGCAATAGCGCAAAGTTCAAGTTTCCCTTATTCTCTCTTAGTGAGGTTGATGACGTAATGCAATGGCACAGCCAAAAGTGACATAGCAACGGGGGAGAGGATTGCAAGGGCTCGGTTTTTTATCAAAATACTATAATATTTTCTAATTTCATTTAAAAATAATTAAGAGTATTGAAAGCAGGAGTATCTTCTGCTGTTGTTTGAATTGGTTTTTCCCGTTTTGGACTGCAGTATTGTATAATGGAGGCATCAGTGCACGCGAAATACGAAAAAATTCTCCTTTTATTCTCCAGTGCTCTGAGTAAGTCTAAATATCATTTTTTTATTACAATCTGATAAATATTTCTGCCTATTGCTAGAAAGTTAATTTAGGGGTTGGAATATACAAGCAGTTTGAGATATGTAGCTGCATAAGAAAATTATTTGTAAAATCAGATATACATCGCTATTTTGTCGAGTTGCAATGCTCTTCATTATGAGAGCAGCATGTTATAAATATTATTTTAATGAATTTCTAATGTTTGCATGTGCCTACTATTAAACAGATAATTTAAAGAAAGTTTTCTAGATTATATAAAAAAATTGGTGATAAAGTGTCAAAAGTTTTAACGTTATTGAGTTTTAAATTTCGAGCTGTGTGCATTTCATGGTAATTTTGATACAGAAGCAAATCTGGCTTCTCCAGGTTGAAGAAAGTTAATGTCATTTATCCGGAAGCACATCTCAAAGCTTTCGTATATAGACATGATAGCAACCAGTAATTACCCATACTCTTGCAACACTTGCCAGAGCGTCTCTCGAGGAACTCTGTCATCCTTGATAACTGAAAATATTATTCGAGATCGATTCTTCTCAAACAAATCAGATACCCTTAAAGAATTACTAAGTCATCATAGGTGTATGCAGAGTCCTCCATCTTGTTTGAACTAACTGCAGATGCATTAATTCTTGACTCGATGGCTAATCCCCGGGCAATCTCAAATCAAACCATAAATCAAATGCGATACATAATCTCCGAATTTTGCCATGGGGAATATGAATCATATCACTCAAAGCTGATTCAAGTGGTAATTCTTCATGGTGAACATGACAGAAAAATAAATTTCACAAACGGGAAGAATGACCAAAATAAAGGGGGAAAATACAGGGTGATTCAAATCATCTGTAAAACTATTTATTATAAAGGTCAAGGTAAACACAAAAGTCCTATTAATATGGGGCCAATTTTTATTTCTTTTCAAGTTACAAGAAATATTCAAAGTGGCCTCCTTGACATTGCATCGTCGTTGCAATAGAGTTGGTAAGTAGTGATGTAAGTTCCTGTCCTCTTGCCTAACGATTTCAAACTGAGGTTTAAATTCTCCATGCATTTAAATGGCCTTACACTACATTGCTAAACCTAATGTTTGGAATCACTAGGCAACTGGCCAGGAACTGATACCATATTTACCAGCTCTATGTATTAGGATAACTTTCCTTGAATGTAGGTTTTACATTACCCATTTTGTGAAATGGATCAACCTAAGTGCTCCACTTACTGCAGGGAAGTAATGTGTAAGTAATTTATGTACATTCGTAGACAATTGTAGCAAACCATCATAACACAATGAATCAATTGACATTCGTAGAGTATGCTGACGTTCTCTTTGTATATGGTTTCTGCAATGGAAATGCTCTGCAAGCATCTAGAGAATACAGACGACGACTTCCAAATCATCATCATCCTTCACACCATCTTTTTAGTCGTACCTTCCAACGACTTCGTGACACTGGTAGAACGGTTCCTTCTGTTGTTCAAGCTGGTGGTACAAATGTACGATGGAACGTTCAAGGTGCGAACAGAGTGCTGCATGCTGTTCACACGGATCCAACATCAAGTACTCGACACCTTGCAGCACAACTTAACCTGACACAAAGTTTTGTTTGCCAAACTTTACATTCTGAGAGATTGTACCCATATCATTATCTAAGTGTGCAAGCACTGCAAGCAAATGATTATCCTGCTCGTGTAGGCTTTTGTCAGTGGTTACTGCAGCAAATAGTGAATGATAATGATGTGCCTAGCAAGATTTTATGGACTAATGAGGCCACGTTCACCCGAGATGGAATTAATACATTCCACAATCAACACATTTGGGCTGATCAAAATCTACATGGAGTCTGACAACGACATTTCCAGCAATGTTTTAATGTAATTGTGTGGGCGGGCATTTTCAATGGCCAACTACTGGAGCTGAAGTTTCTGAAGGAACATCTAAATGCCCAGAGATATGCCGATTTCCTGGAAAACAAACTGCATGAACTCTTAGAAGATACACCTCTTGCAATCCGTCAACAGATGTGGTTCCAACACGATGGAGCCTCTCCTCATTTTGGTAGAGTTGCTACTGAATGGCTTTACATGCACTTCCCTAACAAATGGATTGGGCACAATGGGACCATAGCATGGCCACCTCGCTCACCGGACCTTAATCCACTGGATTACTATCTGTGGGGACATTTGGAACAAATGGTGTATAGTGTCCAGATATACACACGGGCACAATTAGTGACCAGAATAATAGCATCGGCTGACGAAATTAGACGTGATCATGAAATAATGACAAACATATACGAGTCACTTATTCGACGATGCAATGTCTGCATTCAGGCTCAAGCAGGCCACTTTGAACATTTCTTGTAACCTGAAAATATAAATTGGACCCATGAACATTTTGTGTCTACCTTAACTTCTATAATACCCCCTTAAATAGCTTAACACACGATTTGAGTCACCATTTATCTTGAATACATGTAACGTGGAAATGCACAACATAGTAAAGTATGTAAATAAATAAGTTTATTCAGCAAAATAATTCTTTGATTTAAGGAAAAAAAGTTACAAATCTGATCCTCTTGGCAGCTAAGAAACAATAAACATCAAACAAATTCACTGAAATTAGATAATGATTTTAAACAAAACAGCTAGTGGAAGTCCATCGGCCAGATTATGTACTTCATAGAAATTCAGTTCCTCAAAGACCTCTCCCATAAACTTATGTGTAGAGGCATTTAATTCCACAAACTTCATCTCCGTCTGTATTGCTAAATGACGAATCTCCGGAGTCCGGTGCTTTTATAATTGAAAAACAAAAATTGTCATGAGAATAGTTCAGGCAAGAATCATAAGTAAAATTCACTGATAATAGGTTTCCTTGCACACGGGTAAGTATTGAAGAACTTTTATCGCAAACTGATGATAACTTCCTCGCATTATAAACGTCGTTTATCCTATGGTTCTTATCAGCAGTTTTTTTTTCCTTTTTTACAGTTTCAATTCCTTGGTTTAAATTTTTATCTCTGCCATTTAATGAGCGAAAAGTACTGTCCAGAAGGCCAAAAACTTAAGTCGCCTCTCTCTGCATTCCCATCAGAGACGTTGACCAAGCATCCTTTCCAAATCACACCACCCTCTTTCTGCCATCTCCTTTTCTGCCTCTTGCCTGGTCTCGAATTTATCAACCACCCCATGGCGATTTCATTCTCCTCAGGCGAGAGAAAGGGTTGGCTTGGAGAGAAAGGGTTGGCTTCTATGCAAAGTTCTTGTTCAGAAATTTCGATCTTGTGTATGAAATCTATCCTCAAATTACTATTGAAAGTCCCAGATAGTCCACTGTCAACACTCCAACATAACTTCAGGATAATTCTCTAATATTCTATTTGCTTTTAGAGAATTATTCTCTTTTGCTTTGATAAAGGATAGGCTCTATCCGAAACGTCAGCTTTTTATTTTTATTTTGATTTAGATTAATTATTTTTGTTTATTATACCTTATTTTTTATCTAATTTGTATTTTTATTAATATTTATTATTTATTTTATTCAATACAAATACAAATATTCAGTACAGTATTACAAATTCAGTTGATTAATTTTTAAAAAATCTACAGATCAGATTTTTTCCTTTTTCAGAGTTTCTATTCCTTGGTTTATATTTTCATCTCTGCCATTTAATGCGCCAATAGTACTTTCCACAGAAGGCCAAAAATTTAAGTCGCTTCTCTCTGCTTTCCCATCGGAGACATCGACCAAGCATTCTTTCTAACCCATGCTACCCTCTTTCTGCCTTCTACTCTTCTGCCTCTCGCCTGGCCTCGAACCCGTCAACCTCCCTGCGACGATTCCATTCTCCTCAAGGGGGCAGAACAGGTTGGCTCAGAAAGTTCTTCTATGAATCATTCTTGTTCGGAATTTTTGAACCCCTGACTCTTCACTTATATTCCCCTCCATCTTCGACTTCAGTTGAATATCACGTGACATTACACTTTCGTCACGCTGCAGAAAATCGCATAAGTTTCAATCGGTCAATCAAAACAAATTAGGTGTTTTGAATAGAAACAGACATTCCAAAGTACCAAATAATATGAGGCTTTCACCAAGAGGCGTGTATTGACCTGTCATCATCATCATCATACAGTCAACCATTTGCAATCCATTGCTGGATGAAGGTCTTCTCTAAACACTTACATTCTTCTCTGTTTGAAGCTTTGGATTTCCAGTTGATGCCAGCCATCTTCCTTATTTCGTTGATGCACGTTGCATGAGGTCGTCCTCTTGGGCGATTAAGGTCTCGAGGGTACCAATCCAGAATGAATGTGGTCCATCTCATGTCTTGTCTTCTAGCGATGTGACCAGCCCATTGCTATTTAGAATGTTTGATCCGTTCGATGACGTCAATCACCTTCGTTTGACTTCTTATCCAGCTGTTGCATTTTCGATCTCTTCTTGTAATTCCCAGCATACATCTTTCCATGCTTCTCTGTGTTGTCTGTAGTCTTTGTGTTGTTCTCCTTGATAAAGTCCATGTTTCAGCTCCATATGTGAGTGCTGGTTGAAAACTTTTCGTTTCAAGCTAAGTGGCATGCTGCTTTTCAAGATAATGTTATTTTTGCTAAACGCACTCCATGCAGTTCTAATTCGTTGGTTAACTTCATTCAGAATGTTGCCATGCATACTGATTTTTGTCCCAGGTAAATGTAGCTCTGTACTTCTTCAATCACGATGATGCCTACCATGAACTTCTGTTTTGGAGCAAATACATTGAAAATAACTTATGTCTTCTGTGTGTTGTTTCAGTCTTACACGCAGGCTAGCCTCTGCTAGTTCTTGTAACATTTCCTCCAATTCAGAAGGATTACCACTGGTGATAACGATGTCATCAGCAAAAGCGAAGGTGGTTAAGAAATTCACTGTTTACTTTAAGTCCTTTTTTGTCCAGTTCAGTTCCTTGAAGACTTTCTCTAAAGCTGGTGTGAAGAGTTTTGGTGAGAAGGTGTCTCCTTGTCTTATTCCTATAACCAAGGTTGATCCTTGCTTTTCCTTTATCCAAACAAATGGTAGCAGTCACTTTACTAAATATCTTCTGGAGAATACCAATATAGTTTCCGGCTATTCCCGTTCTTTCCAGAGCATTCACTACAGCATGTATGAACACTGAGTCGAAACCTTTCTCAAAGTCGATGAAGGCAAAGTAAAGTGGTACTTCATATTCGTTGTGGCGTTCGATATGTTCTCTTATAACTTCAATGTGGTCGATCATGCTATACATGTATCAGCTTCGAAAGCCCGCTTGTTCTCTTGGTTGTGCCGAGTCTAATGCTGAATCAAGTCTTGTTTGTCAGGACTTTACTGAAGATCTTATAAACAACTGACAAAAGGCTGATAGGGCGATAGTTCTGAATATTTTCTCTGTCTGCTTTTTTGAAAAACAGAACCATCCTTGCATTATTTCAATCATCTGGTACGTCTGACATCTCAAGGCATTTAGAGAAAAGACTTGCCAGTAACTTGTTGAATTCTTCTCCTGCTTCCTTAATCAGGTCGACTGTAATTCTATCTTCTCCGGGGCACATTCCTTTCTTCATGGATTTAATAGCCTTGTCAACTTCGCCTTCAATAACCGGTGACACTTCATCTTTTCCTTTCATTTGGTTTGGTCTTCTTACGTCATTATCATCCTCACATTTATAAAGTTAATTGTAGAAGTCCTCCACAATTTCGATGATTTCACTTCCATTCTTCGTGATTGTGCCATTTGCTCACTTGAGTGCAAATATTTCTCTTCTTCCGATGCTTTCCGCATTTTACAAACTCTTGTTATCTTCAATTGCCTTCTTGACGAGATTGCAGTTAAACTTCCGAACATCTTCTGTGATGTGTTTCCGTATTGTCTTGCAAAGGTCCGCATATTCTGTTACTGATCTTGTATTTTCTCTTTTTGTCTTCATTTCTCTTCGTTTCGTCATTAATTTCCTCGTTTCTTCTATGATTTTCGTCTGTGATTTGGAAACTTGTTCTTCAGCTACTGCTTCCGCTGCTTCTTTTAAGTGTGTATTTAGTTAGTGTTCTGTTAATATCTGTAATGTCATCTTCCTGGATGCCACTCTGTAAGATTTCAAAGCGATTTCGCAGTTCTAGCTGGAATTCCGTTCTGCGCTCCTGTAGGCGTGCAATGTTGATGATCATCTTTGAGTTCTTGAAAAGTTTTCGTCTTTTTTTTCTCGTTTTAGAACGAGCTTGCATCTTTCCAGTCTGTGTTCACCTCCTGTATTGAGGTTGTTGAGAATAGTGCAGTCTTGGATCAAGTGCTTCCTATTTGCCAGAAGGTAATCTATTTCACTAGTTGCTCCATTTGGGCTTTTCCAAGTCCATTTACGCTGAGGTTTCTTCTTGAAAACGGAATTAATGACGTACAGTTGTTCGTACTCTGCAAATTCCACTAATTTACTTCCTCTTTCATTTCTTGTGCCATATCCATGACTACCAAGGAAATTTTCTCCTTTCTTTTTTTCTCCGACACGGGCGTTAAAGTCGCCTATGACGACTTTCAGATAATATTTTCCTGTTTGGTTCAACTTGCTAACTTCTTCATAAAAGTCATCGACTTCCTCATCAGACCTCTATGATCTCTATCTTGTATCTTCTCGACAGTTGGATGACCAATCTTGCAATTCTGTCGGAGGCACTGTCAAGCTTAATGATTTGATTCTTCCATTTCTTATGAATAAGGAATCCAACACTACTAACTCTTCCGTCGTTTGTTCCTCTGTGGTATAGTACGTGCCCACTGTTCAGCTCAATTTTATCTTCACCTTTACTTCTTACTTCGCAGAGTCCAATGATATCCCAGTTGGTCCTATCCAATTCTTCTTCTAGTTTTTGCAGACGACTCTCTGAGGAAAGGGAACGTCCGTTATAGGTAGCCAGGGTCTTGTGGTGGCCACGTCCGAACCGGATATTTTTAGCACCCTCTGCCTTCATGTCTTGCTGGTTGCCACCATAACCAGAGACAATCTGCCTGTCGGAAACTGAGGGCCATGGCTGATTTTGATAGGTAATTATGGCTGATTTTGAAGAGTAAGTGTTTAGAGAGTAGTAGGCCAAGATCCTCCGTGCTGGCCCAGTGCGTGCTGGAGGAAACACATCCGCGTCCGTTCACCATGCAGAAAGCATGATTACTAAAAGGCTGCCCCAATGGAAAGTACGGATTGGACATTAGGCTTCTACTTCTAGTTGATTCCTGTAAGTCCTTGAAGGCAATTAGAGGGTCATCCCTTAGTTATGAGTAGAACCCATTTGCAGCCCTTGTATTGACCTGTATGAGCAATAATGGAGAAAGATGCAGACTTTGCATCATGTGTAGAATCGAAGCCATCAATCATTTACAATTTGTGTAATTCCTGCAATGTATATTTGTATCTAAACTATAAATAGACTTGTGAACAGATTAAAAGCACAACACTCTTTAACCACAATTAAAAAAGGCGTTAAACAAGAAATAAAACAAAAAGAATACCAATATCTTTAAGTGTCTCCGCAGATTCCAAACAACTATTTTCTACAGGTAGGATTTCAACTTTTTTATCTCAAAAACAATGCCCAAGAGAAAAAATTAAAGAGGTAAATGTTGCTTAGATTTTATCCCTCTAACACCCTCACCTAGAAGCCGAGAGAAATATACCTGCCGAATTTCAAGTTTGGTGGCTTCATAGTTCTGGAGATTTCGTAATGAAGGAATTAATGAGTGAGTGTATACATTTTTTGCTCTTTCTTTTATATAATAGTAATTTCCCCCTGTAAAAATCCTCGTCGTCCTCGGCCGGGATCGAAGCCACATCTACGGGCATCAGAGCAACACCACCTAGATAGAAGGCCTGATAACGGAAACGTCATACACTGTTACGTCATCATTAGTCTACCCGTAGCCCACGTGAAAGACAGGCCCTGGCGCGGAAAAGTCACCTGATCATCTTAGTCCGAATAACAATCCTATTTCTACCAATAATAAGCCCTAAATTTGGTCGACTAATGATGATGTAACAATGTATGACGTTTACGTTATCAGGCCTTCTGTCTAGGAGGTGTTGATCAGAGGAGATCACGCAACCACTGAGCCATCGAGGCCAATAAGGAAAAGTAAAGTCGTCTCCTAGACAGAGTAATCCCCACGCAAATGGCTGGAAAAAATATACGCTTTAAACAATGGAGTTTCCCATCCTGTATTTCTTCCCATGACAATAACCAAAGTAATTTTTATGGTCTATTGTTGCAGAAACTTTACTCTGCATTGTAGGAGATGACATACATTGGGCGAGGTCAAAAATGCAAATACCGCGTTGGGTTAGTGAAGCAATGATTATTGCTCGACTGTCGTAGCAACAATGGCTTTCTTCACTAACTCAACTCGGTGTTAGCATTTTTGACCTCGCCCATTGTTGGTCCGCGCATATCGTAGGCTCATGCCAGACAGACAGATCAAGCAAAATATTATTTTTACCCTTTCCTCTTTGGGCCAACCTGACACTCGGCACGTGTAAACCTTACCCTGAGCCTAACGAACATCTGGTGCATGTATGAGCTCAAAAGGATAAGTGGTTCAAAAGTTTTAAGAACATTTACAGACGCACCCTGAATTTTTATATAGACCTTTCCATTGAAACCGAAACTGGAGTAACCGCGCAGAAGCAGGACAGCAAAAAACTTGCGTTTCCTCCCTTGAAATGTGCAAACACTACTACACATCCGGAGGAAAACGGAAGTTTTTTTTTGCTGTCCTGCTTCTGCGCAGTTAGTCCAGTTTCGGTTTCAAGAAAAATATAAACAAACTTTGGCACCATCTCTTGAGTAAACAAACAAACATAAACCAAGATATATGATTTTTACCCCTTCCCCCCTACTTTAGGGACATGTATATGTTGAGAATATGAGTTCAATCAGATAAGTGGTTCAAAAGTTTTTAGAACATTTACAGACGCACCCTGAGCCTGAATTTTTATATATAAAGACTAGCGGACCCGGCAATGCTTCGCTTTTGCTAAATTTATAAATATAAAATAACATGTCCTGACTGACTGACTGGTTCATCATCGCCGAGGCGATACCGTCTTATAAATCTCTAAACCAGTTTTACTTTATAAAGTACAGACTCACTAAGAAAGGATTTTACGAAATTCATCCCCTAAGAGTTTAAAATAGGAGATGTAAATTTGCATGAAAATCCATCATTTTTTAAGTTGATTGAAATCCATGATTGAATCCATGAAAATTGGTATTTGGCGTTTTGGTAAGAAATTAAGAAAGACGTGTTTCATGATTTTTGGAACTTTATCCTTTGAGGGGGTAATGTAATTAGCTTCAGGGCTTTCAGCTGAGTGATATTTGTAACAAAATTACTTTCTACAGCATAAAATTTATTTTTAAGACCGAGATAGGGCGCTGGCTGTATTTTAAACCCGAACATGCACACACCGTGTGGACACTCTACTGGACGGTCGCTCCGAATATATGAAAGTTGTTCTGCATAATCTATAGAGCATAAACACACTTTTTTCATTAGAATGTAATGTCCATTTACTGATAGCATGCACACACACATATGAACACTGCCTTTTATTTATGTAGATTTATTTATTTAATACTTATTATAATTATCCCTCATTAAAAGCAGCGTAGCCGACGAAAAGGATGGTCAGGTGACTTTTCGGTGCAAGCATTACCTTCATCAACCATTGTTGACGCAATATACAAACACGACCAACCGATTATTGACGCAAGCAGAACAGGCTGATTGTTCGCAAACGCAAGCAAACCGAACATAAACTAAGTCTATTTCATATACAGGGTGTAACAAAAAGATCGGGACAGTGGAATACCTGGAGAAATATACATCCCAACCGAAAAATGAAAAAACACGTTTTTAATATTTTCCAAAAGTTATCCAATGATTGTCAAACTCTATCCCCCAACCATACCCCCTGAGAATGAAGGAGGGGCAACTTTGAAATATTAAATAGGAAACAATATATTTAATGTGCATTAAAAATTGTGGACTTCTGAAATTCTGACTTCGGATTCTTAAAGACCATCAAAAAGTAAAATAGTAATATTTCTAAGACCACACTCTCTTTGTATTCATCCAAAAAATTAGATTCAAAACCTTAAAAGTTCCATACTTTCAGTGACTGTATCTCCCAAACGGTTTGGTTCAATTAAAAACACACAAGGAATTAAACATTTCTCAAATGCTGGGTACAATCTGAAAATTTTATTAAAATATTGATTCCTATTTAGTATTTCAATGTTTTCCCTTTCCCCCGCTCAAAGGGTGGGGGTTGGGGGGAGGAGGTCGCATTTGGTATCATCGGTTAGCTTTTAAAAATATTAAACACGTCTTTTTTATGCTTTTTGGATCCGATGTGTATTTCTCCACATATACCACTGTCCCGGTCTTTTTGTTGCACACTGCATATACTGTAGATATGTAGATTGCAAATTTATATCTCATATTTTACCCCCTTAGAGGATGAATTTCGTAAAATCCTTTCATAGTGGGTGCATACTTCATAAAATAAACCTATTGTCAAAATTTCATGTAATTAGCTTCAGCGGTTTCGGCTTGGCGTTGATGAATGAGCGAACAACCAATTGAACAACAACCAATGCATTCAGGTACATGGATATTTACAGACAATAGTCTTCTTGCAAGAGGGTGCAGCAACGCATGTTAGAGCACTGTATTAGGAGAGTACGAACAACTGCATGCGGCAGCCATTTTGTTGCCCTTTACCCACTTTTCACAAGTGCTCATCATGTTTGTCACGTTAATTTCATTCATTGTTTTACAATATTTAATTAATTTATATTTATTTTACTAATTTATTAAACATAATTTATTTTTTATTTTAAATAAATAATTTTAATTCTTTTATTAAAAGCAATTTATTTTTTAAATTACTAATTTATAAAAATTGACGAATGAGTAAAAAAGAAGGTCGAGAGACAAGAAATTTTGAAATTTCAGTCTTACTACCCTATTTTCAATTTTTAATTTATAAAAAGAAATTAATTTTTTTATTTACTAATTATTATAAGAAATAAAAATTTTTACTTACTAATTTTTTTAATTATATAAAAATCTTCCTGAATTCAAATATTGACAATTTATTTGATGACCGAACAATAAATTTTTTATGTTGTTCAGTTGATTTTTATGGTTGGGTCATCAAATAAATTGTCAATCGTTATAAATGTTCTATATTCGAATTTAGGAGTAATTTTATATATATTATATTTTAACCCGATTTTAATGTTTTAACATATTGTTAATTAATTATTTTATTATTTCTTTAGTAAATCAATTTTTTCTAATTTATATTATTAATAATGTAAACTTTAAGGCCCGTTTGAAAAAAAATATTCTGTAAAAGCAGGAATGTTTTTGCTTAAGAAAAATATTTCTGCTTAAGAACATAGAATCAAATGAACAAAGATGTAAATATATATAACACTGATTTTTATTTATTTTGAATAATCGATATTAGAAAAACTAAAAAGAAAAACTATTTTGATGTATCTACTTTTCACAAGTGCTCATCACATTCATCACG
The DNA here is from genome assembly GCA_023313115.1 of Rhysida immarginata. Classification (NCBI taxonomy): domain Eukaryota; kingdom Metazoa; phylum Arthropoda; class Chilopoda; order Scolopendromorpha; family Scolopendridae; genus Rhysida; species Rhysida immarginata. The sequence goes on from JAHWFO010033195.1 coordinate 19,474, forward strand.
TTGTTTTTTTTCATTCATTTTTTTTTTTACAATATTTATTAATTTATATTTATTTTACTATTTATTATAAATATTATATTTTTTATTTGAAATAAATAA
>JAHWFO010033198.1:0-14543 GCA_023313115.1 Rhysida immarginata
CAGTTCTCTCAAGGTCTTCTCGAGGTTCTCACTTGGTCTGCTGAATGCAAAGCATTCAAAAAGCGCTTCCAGTATTATCAGGTTGTATTTTTTCAACTTATACTTTGTTGTGGTCAAAGAGTCTTTCTTTTGTCTTAAGTTTTACATAGTCTCTATCGACATAATTTTTAGCAATTTTTTAGTTATTGCTCTTTGATTGACGATCTGTACCTTAATTCTAAAAATGTAAGCTCATGTTTAAATAAAAACAACAAAAAAAAAATATAAACATTTCTTTTACCTGGTTTGGAATCGATGGTTTTCAATTGTCCACTTTTCTTAATTTTGTGTTTTGGAAGCTCTGGGGAAACTAGATTTGGAAAAAAAAAGAGTCATTATAAATGGCAGAGAACTAAAGTGAGATATCTTAATATTACAGAAAAAAAATCTTTTGCTAATGGGGGTTATACATAATTTTGCTACCCTGTTGTCCAAATTTCGTAGCAATTTTTTTTAAATTATCAGCTGATTTGCAAGATCAATAAATTGGGAGTCCTTAGTACATGTACTGTTTCTATCAATGAAATTGGTAGAGACTTTACAATACTCGCTTTCCACCATCTAGAACATATGGTTCAACCGCATTTGCCTATGTGAACATCTCGAACCGAAGTACGCCCGTGTCATCATCCGCAATAAGTCGATTGCAGCCCAAGCCGCGATTTCTGCTGCCATACGGACCTGGGTAACTAGAGCTACTTCCATCCTTTATTCTAAAAAACAACCCCTATAGACTCCACTTGCAAGTCTCCTCGTTTGTTCCGCTGGGTATTCTCATGCCATTGATAGACGAAGATGAAATCAGGCTAGACTCTTTTCGAGAGCATAAATTCATGGCCTGATGCCAAAAACTCAACGACCTGCATCGCTCACATCTTCCCAGCTGTACCACTACAGTCTTACAGGATTTCAACTTCCACCAGAATGTTGTTAACCTTACCTCATTCTTTTTCCCCGATAACGAATCACTTCTCCTGGACAAAGGCCTGAAGCACATCATCCAGAAGAAGCCCAACCTCCATTCCATCATCTCAAGCACAGAATGCGCTTTTTCTTTCCTGCCTCCACTGATCACCCTCCAGTTCGCGCCATCGCTGGCCATCTCATCTGGAAATCCTACAATGACACTAAAGCCTCCTACCTCCCCCGTGAGCAAATCTCCGATTTTGCTGCTGCCATATCCATAAAGAAGAAACTCTTTGAAGCCGGCGCATTGATTGTCAAAGCTGACAAAGGAAAAGAAATCTACATCTTCAAGGTATGTGATTTCCTTTCCTCTAATAATTTTGTCCTCTTATCTTCCGACCCTACCCCTAAATACCATAGAGCTACTGTCTTTGACATTTTTTCCATTCTCATTTCAGTCTCGGATTTACTGTAATTTTTTTTTTAATTTATCTTTTTTTTTATTGTATATATTCTTTTATGGATCAACCTTTCTTTATCCATTTATGTCCTCACTTTTTGTATTCTATTTTTTCTGTTATTTGTTATCCTTTTGGTTTTTTCCTGCTTTCAACCAGTTAGTGTACCTTTTATAGTGTACTCATTCTCTTATTTTCATTCACTGTATTCCAGGGTGACTAGTGCCCGGGAAAAGTCAGGGAAAGTCAAAGAATTTTACGAAATCGTTTTGCTTGATACACTGGTATTCTTATCCAATCAACATACACCTATGTTGTTTATTTTACTTCTACCTGCATTGTACTTATTACTCAGTACGTGTGTCATGCCATTCGCTGTATTTTTTATTCAATCATATTACTCCATTGTACCATATTTCTGTATATAAGGGCGAGAAGCTATAGTGTAGTTTATATCCTTGATAAAGCCGGGAATAAATGGCGAAACTAGTCGGAAACTCTGTTCTTCCTTTATTGTATTGTAAAGTCTCTACCAATTTCATTGATTTGCAAGAGACTCCGTTAATAACAGAGTAAGAAACTGACACTGTACCATATTGCTATTCCAAGACCATCTGTTTCTTATTATTTATTGAAGCAAATAATAAGAAATCGTTTGAAGTCTCGTTTCCAGTCTCCATAATGAACGATTAATGAAGTAAATGATTTTGGGATCTATATTGACCGCATCTGGAGAAATTTTGGAACATCATCTGCCATTGACGGGGAATATCGGATTTCCAGACTTTGAATAAGGAAGGATTGCATATTGCTATCCCCTTACATCGCATATTGTGTATTGGATCGTTATTCCGTTGATTCATGAAACTTGTTTCTTTGCTTTCAACTGTTTCCCCAACTGAAGCCAATGCGAAAGGACATGATGTGAATTGCCAGAGTTGATGCACCCTGAAGAATGCCAGCCTTAGTTCATCTGTTGATGAGAGCATTATTATGTGTGTTGGATTTGTAATTGTTATGATAATTCTCTATGCTGTGTTTACAGTAAAGCCAATGTGAGCTGTTCCGGAAATGGGTGTTACGATTCTAATTTTACAAGCAATGCATGTGTATGGTCTTGTGGAACATGTATCCATAGCTATATGGAGGACTCTTCATTTAAGAGGGAGCTTATAACTAGAAGTGATTTTGTAGCCCTTTACATTAAGACGATCACCTGTTCATAATCCTGTGGTTGTCTCAGTCATTTGCATGGGTGATGCCTTATGATAGTCTGATTCAGGGGACTCATTGACGGTAACTTTTACACACAATAAATGAAACCTGCTACAAGGGTGTAAATTTCTTGATAAACAACACCTGTGTAAGTTAAGGTTACAGGTTTCAGCATCAAGTCCAGATAATCCAACCAGCTCTCTATCCTAATTAGTTCGGATAAACAGGGTTACATTGTAAGTGTCAATTCAAAATGCAGTAGAAAGAGAAAAAAAAAAAAAAAAGAGATACTTTGAAATATCTATTTAGGATATGAGGTCATATAAAACATTCTTGCATATTTCAGCACCCTGGTTCTTTGACAATAAATAGCACTTGAACCCTCTAACAGAAATGGCTCTGCCCTAAATGATTTGTATCCTCACACCTATTTCTTTGAGAAGAGTTTTAGATAAATTATTCTATCCTAGTACTAGTAACAAGCAATAAATAAGAGCCTACAATGGTCACTACTGAAGTCAAATTTCACCATATAGACAGGATGCCTTGCCAACAAAAAAGGCTCAGTTTTAGATTTTGAAATGAATTGCTTGCAAGTCTTAACACTTGCTCAAAGATGCACTGAAAGCACTGATTGAAGCTAAGCCATGCCAAACCTGTCATGAATTAGCCAGACAACTGTCTGTGACAGAGGGAGCTGTGCATAACCATCTTTGCACACAGGGAACAATCAAAAAATTGGGAGCCCGACAATTCAGTGGATGACAATTCCATGGAAGACAATTTGGTGGAAATCCAAATTCGGTCGAGATTTTAAATCACTGATGAATTTTAGATATTTAACTCGTTGTTTGTTTATAATTGGCACATCTTTATTGAAAAATTACAAAGCAATTTCCTTCATTCATTTTAAGTCAAAGTCACTTTTTATGCAGGAATTTTCTATTTATTATTCGCACAAATCTGCACACTAACTAAAAGCAACAATCCCTGTTAAAAATCGCAACAAATATCCAAAACAGTCTTAACAGCAATTCAAACCCATAAAACTCTAAGACCCCTTAACACGAGTTTGTTAAAAGACTAAATTAGCCAATAATCTTTAATTCATTACCCATGACTACATAAAATTCCCCAAAGGATTCACACCAAAGCTACGGTTAAGCCCTTCGGAAAAATAGTTTATAAATAAATGAGATTATTTCCTTATTAAATACAGTAGAACCTCGATAAATCGAATTTCAAGGAAAGAGGAAAATGCTTTGATTTATAGAGGTTTCGAATTATCAAGGTTTGGATTTATCGAGGTTAAATAAAATAAAATTCGAATTATTGAGGTTTTATGCGAGATTTCAGTAACAGTATAGAAAACACTGATATTTTTCAGGAAGCATACGCAGTGTTTGTTTGTTTGTTTGTTTGTTTGTTTGTTTTGGTTTTTTTTTGTTTGTTTGCATAATCATAGAAGGGAAGTAGTGAAACTTCCTTATGCTTTTACATTGACATAGAAGAAAATAATTTTTTATTACTGAAGATTTAATGCTTATCTGAAACCAATTGTTTGTATACATTTCTTTATTAGAGTTAAAAGTAAACTAAAAAATTCAGTTTACAATATTTGATTAGATATTTGTAGAAAAACTTGCAACCGAACATTAAAGTGTGCACTCACTCCAAATTGTCTCCGCAGGAGTTTTGTGAAACTGTGGCACTGCTGCAGATTTGGCTCCAATAGCAGGAATTGTTTTGCAGTTTGAGTCGTTTATTTAATTTCATTTAAAAGATATTGTAGAACAAATATTACTTATTTTTTCTTTGTTATGTAATTAAATAAATTTTTAAAGAAAGTAAGTATATTTAACAAATAAATTGAATAAAAAAAATCAAATAGATGCATAATCATAGTACTCTCATATCATGATTATGGTACACAAAATGTTTCTTTAAATTTATAATTAATTTATTAAAAAAAGAAATGAACCCAGCGTGGTAAGATTTTGGCCAGTCTTATTTTGATTTAAGGTAATAAAAAAGCAACGACGCAGAAATAAATTTGTTTCTTCCCTGAATATTGTGTCATATTTACTTAGAGTTGTAGGTGTAAAATATTTTTAGTATAAATTCATTTTTTCTTGATTTTGCTGGTTGGTCCAAACTTTTGGCCACCAGTGTATCATTTTGTAAATAAAAGTTAACAGGAAAATAAGCTTGGAGCTAAAACAGCAGTGGCGCCATCATGCCGTGGAACATAGAGAACTACGGAGTTTCGCTACTTCCCTTCTATGATTATGGTATCGTACTAACTTTTGTATTGTTGGAATCCATATCACATGAGCTTGTACACCACAGCAATCACTTTAATTAATGACACTTGACCAGGTCTAAGTACTTCACTGAAACAAAGGGAGGGAAGAAAGAAGAGTTCAAGTTTAGTCACATGTCATTATCATGTTTAGACATATGTCACGCACACGTGTGAGCTGTTTGACGATTCGATTTATAGAGGTCCAGATTGAGAAAATTCGGTTTATGGAGGTTCGTTGATCTTTAATTTCGACTTATAGAGGCTCTGTTTGCCAGAATTCGAATTATAGAGGCTATGTTTCCATTTGATATCCTCATAAAAATTCGATTTATCCTTGGATAGTAATTTAAGAATTACAGTATTTTTAATTTAATAATGGAAGTCTTAGCAATAAAACAAAATATAAAATGTTAAACATATTACAAATGATATTTAATAAATTATTTAATAAAGAAATAATCTCATTTATTTATAAACTAATAAATAATAAATACAACATTCCTGCATAAAAAGGGACTTTGTCATAAATTGAATATAGCAAATTGCTTTGTAATAGCAATAAAGATGTGTCAATTATAAACAAACAACGAGTTAAATATCTAAAATTCGTCAGTGATTTAAAATCTCAACCGAATTTGCATTTCCACCGAATTAACGTTCACCGAATTGTCATCCACTGAATTGCCATCCACCGAATTGTTGTAGACCCCCAAATATTGAATAAATTGGTCCCCCATCCTTTATTTAGAATGCGTTGTTCAGTTTCAATCAATAGGAGTTAGGCCAAAGTTGGGTTGGCCTGACTATAGAAAGATCCCAAAATACAAGACCTACAACCCAAGAAAGATCAGCAGAAACTCCAAAGTTCTGGACAGCAGTTGGAGTAATACACTTTGACATCTTAAAGCAGGGTATACTATGCCCAATGGGAGTTTCATCAGAAACTCCTTCAAAAACAACCTGCATTGGTAAATCACTAAGGCCCCCTACTGCTACATGACAATGCAAGATCACACAAAGCTTTATAGACCTGTTCAAAGATTATGCAGCTTGGTTGGAAAGCCTTGCCTCATCCTGTGTACTTACCTGACCCCTCTCAGGCACATTATTCTGTTTAGATTATTGGATACCGTAAAATCTTGAATACACGTCGGTCTTGAATAAAAGCCGAGTGGGGTGTTAAAAATAGATTAAACGCCGGGTCTTTTTCGGGTCCTCGATATAAATTTTGGCGTTTTTCCTCACTTTCAGATTATTAAACGTCTTTTCATGTATGCCTTCTCATTGGCCACTTGGACCAATATCACTTTTACAAAATATCAGAGAATTTTACAAAATCAGCAAAAAAATGCGAATATGGAACGGAAAATTTGAAAAATGTCAATAATATTCTATCAGAAAGGGTTTTTTTTGGTCCTGGTGGTCAGGAAAAATTACGTGATGAACCGAGAGAAGTCAGGGAATTTTACGAAATCCTCTTGCTAGACACCCTGTTATTGGGAACAGCCCTTAACGCCGGGTCTTAAATAAACGCCAGAGGGGTCCAGACCATTGAGACAAACAAGACGCCTGGGCCTGTATTCAGGATTTTATGGTAATCATATGCACATACGACAGTTTAGAAATCGTCATACCTTTGAAACAGAATTGCAAGACTTTTTCACCTCCAAAACCAAAGACTTCTGAGGATTTACACATTACCCACCCGTTGGAGACATATTATCGTGAGGGGGATGAAAAAATTGAACGTCATTCTAAGTTATGTGAGTTCAAATGTATCAATGAAATTATGCAACCATTTTTTTAATGACCTGATATTTTATATCTTGCATTTTTATACGCTTTTATTCAACTTGCTTTTCTGTAGGTTTGTGTATCCGTCAAATCTTGTAACCAATATTAGACCAACTTCCTGACAAGCTAGAGAGCTGAAATTTGATACACTTATACAGGACCAATGACAATGCATGTTAAAGAAAACATTTTTCAAATCGGTTTACTGGTTCGTGTTCTAGGGCACCAAATCATTTCAGTCGTCTCTCCATGAGTTGGAGGAACGATTGTTATATGAATTGCTTAATTGTTTTGACCAAACAATTAGTTTTTCAAATTGTTGACGCCGGCTTGAAGAGATATTAATACGAGGGGAGATCAAAAAGTAAGTTGCACTTCCACGGTATGGCCATTTATTACACCACCTATACAAAAGCAACACGGCTATAGCAGCATACAATGTAGGTTCACTTTTCCACATAGTCCCCAAGAGACCCTAAACATTTATCCAAACGATCAACCAACTTTTTGATTCCGGATGCATAGAAATCTCCTCCAGCGTTTTGTAACCACACGGTGACAGCCACTTTCACCTCTTCATCGTTTCGAAATCGTTGTCCACCGAGTTCCGTTTTGAGCTTACCGAAAAGATGAAAGTCGCATGGCGCTAAGTCGGGACTATGGAGGATGTTGCCAAACCTCCCACTTGAATCGCTGCAGCAGTTCACACTTTTGGCGGGCCTTGTGAGGTGTTGCGTTACCGGGAAATTGCATGCTCTCGTACAGCAGTGATTTCACGACGAATGTCCGTGCAATTCACCCATTTGGCCCATAGAAATCGGATTGTTGCTCGCACCTCAAGTTTGGAGTGGACATCCAGTTGATGCACCATTGCTTTTAGCCCGCTAGTCACACAAAACACGACGGGAAACCACAGCAACCGTTCTATCCGACGTCTGCGCAGTTAATGTCCCTTCTCCGCTTTGCCCAAGATTGCGACATTCAGCGCGCTCCTGCGGCGAGTTAGTGCAACTTACTTTTTGATCTCCCCTCGTAAAACATTATAAAAGCGTATTTTGAAAAAAAATCCTTTTTTTCCCCTCTTATCTTATTTAAAGGAATATCTCGGATGGTAAACTAACATGCATTGCCTGAATTGCGATGGAAAGGCTTCACAAAATTTTATCTGATATTTTTAAGACATCTTTTTCTCTCTGCTTTTATTTTTTTTTATTTTATGAGAAAGAACACCACAACTTTCATCTAAATTTAAAAAAATAATGTGATGAAATCTTCATTACCATGATTATAATGGAAGCATTGTCAATAAATATAGTAATACAAACAACTCAAATCATAGCAAAAATCATACGTTTTAGGCATTCGAGTCTATAATATTCAATAAAATCTACCGGTAGTATGTAAAATGATGTTGTTAAAACATTTACAGGGTTGAATGTATAAAATATATGAAATTATAATACATGTATGAGCTATCTCATAAAACAAAACACATCTAAGATTTTTAAAATCCTAACAAGTTTAGTACTAGGAGAGATGGCAAAAAAGAAAATCCAAACTCACAGTAATTGGGACAATCGCCAAGTCTAATTATGTGGGGCCAGTGTTGGAGGGTTTTAGCAAAAAAAGGATTTGTGACACCTAGGATCACTGGAGGCCTAAAATTAAAATGAAAAAATAAAATTATTCTGATATAAAATGAACTACGAGATGGCTGTAATTAAAGTTCCCCACTTCTGTGCAAGCTGCAGACTGTGTTATTGCACAGATAGTGATGAAACTTTGTGTATAGGCTATGCAGAGCATGGGGAAGAGAATTCCAATAGAAAATTTATTAGTGCAACCTGCACAGAAGTGGGGAACTTTAATTATAACCATCCAGTATATATACAGGTTTGAAATAAGTGATATGATAAATTACAGTATTTTAATGTGATGTATTTCACTCTCTCACATGGGGCAAAAAGCTACAAAACACTTCATGACCTGATTGCAAATTCATAGATGGTGACAACAGAAGCAGGTTGACCATTCAGGTCACTTAAGTGGCTCCAATTGGTGGGCTACAGAACACAAAAAAAGGAGAAAACAAATTGGTCAATGTATCTATTTTTTTTTTTTCCTGTTTGTGTTCTGTAATCCACCAATCAGAGCCACGTACGTGACCTAACTAATGGACAATCTGCTTCTGTTATACCAGTGTTTTTGGCTCATGACTCCCTTTCACAAATAAAAATTCCAAAGGACCCCCCCCCCCCCCCCAAAAGGCCCGACCGCGAGTAGTAAAATAACAATATAAAAAAAAAAAAAAAAAAAAATTAAAGTGAGAGGACAATATTAGAAATCACATATTACAGTACTTAAAAGAGTAAAACTATCAACTTACGGAACTTGATTTCTTGAGGTATACTCTTTGAACTCACTGTTGTGAATTGTGAAATAAGGCTGGAAATCAGCTCCATATTTCATTGGAGAAATCATACTAATAAAAAACAATACAAATAATGGTGAAATCAAGAATTAGAATAAACTGTTGACTTATGCACAATATTTATCTAAATCTTATTTTATTTATAATACAGTAGATGCTGCTTAAAGTGATCATGGTTAATATTATCAAATCATCTATTGTAATACTTTTTATGCAAAATAAAAGTTTTATTGTAGTTAAAACTTCAGATAATGTTATCAAAAATTATCCAAAGTTAAATTTTTACGTAGAAATTCCAAGTGCAAAGACTCAAATCATTGGAACCTATCAAAAACGTCAATTACAAATCCTTCATAAACAATGAAAGGCATGGTCCCTGGTTAGAGTCCAGATTGCGTAATTTTGCTTTCCCTTTTCTACTTTGTAATTATGATATGTTTGAAGAATTTATTCAATCTCATTATTATCTTCTCTTTAAGAGGCCTCTATTTAAGCCAATGTAGGTAATCAGAGATTTTTCCAATCAATTTTACAAGTGTGAAAATTTAAATGCTAATAAATTCGCTAAACAGATAAACCTTTTAGGTGCCTTGCAACAAAGTCTGTTTATATCCAACTTCGGCTATTGTATCAATTTGGCTTGGTCCCAAAGTGATCACATTAAGTTGCATCCACTATATTTATCTTACTTTTTTTTTATAGTACATTTCAATAAAAAAGTACTTTATAATATGTCAATTCAACAATAACAGAGAAACTTTATACTGTTTCTATGAAAAAGTGGATAGATACTTTACAACACATTAACAGAGAAATACAAGAACCCAACTAGTTTCACCCTTTTATTCAAGGAAACAAGAGCCTTCATTTCTTTAAGTACAGAAATTAAGATTTCAAACACATGCATGATTGGCTTAAAATATAAGGGAGATAAGAGCCAATGATTGCAGAGAGATTCATGAATGATTATTTTTTGAGAGTAATTAATTCCCAAATTAATTGTTCAGAAAATTTATAGTTGTTTTCTCCTATAATTTCATAAATTGTACAAATTTTACTTCAGATAAATTTATAGCTATGTTGCAAGCCTCAAATTTTTTGTAAGAACCATGACGTCCCAGTACTGGTCTGAAAAATACTGTCACTTGGAAAGTTCTTTAAAAGGGTTTACATTAGTTAAATGACCATTAAATTCAGTAGAACAATTTTATCATTAAATTTCCATCTAAGAAGTGAAGAGACTAATACGAGGTGTGTTCAAGTTATAAGGTCTCCAATTTTTTTTTTCTGCAGCGAAAGTAGAAAGATCCGGATGCTTTTAAAATTTTGCGGGAAATATTTCCGTCTTTACTAGCATAGATGGCGGCACTATATCGTGAACGGCGTGAATACCGTGCACGTTGCCTTGAACGATGTTTCATATATTTAAAATGGCGAGGTTTAGTTTACAAGATCAACATGTAATAATTCGTTTTCTGCACTTGCGGGGTGAAACACCCATCGAAATTCATAGCCAATTGAGTGAGATATGCGATGAAGGCATTATGAATGTTAAAAATGTGTGTTCATGGGTGCGAAAGTTTAAAGAAGGTCGGGAATCATGTGAGAATGAACCGAAGCAGCCTTGAGTATGAACCAGCCGGACGGAAGCCATGATTGCTTGTGTGAAACAAGTTGTTATGGAAGCCTGTCACTTAGGTGTGCATGATATTGCCTCTAAACTTGGCATTTCCGTGGGGTCTGTGGAGTCCATTTTGCATGATGAGCTGAAAATACGGAAGGTTTCTTCAAGGTGGGTCCCACGAATGCTGACCGATGAACACAAGTCTGCGCGGGTGGCAATTTCTCAGCAGTTGTTGACATGTGATGCAGCAATGAATGATGTTTTTCTTTTCATCAGTTGTGACGATGGATGAGATGTGAATTTCATTTTTTAGCCCCGAAACGAACACCAATCTTCACACTGGAAACACACTGATTCACCGCCACCAAAAAAATTTCGAGTCACAGCCTCTGCTGAGAAAGTTTTGTGGTCACGTTTTGGGACAGCGAAGGTGTAATCCTCACACATTGTGTTCCAAAGGGTACAACTGTTACAGCTAATTCATACGAAAATGTTTTGAAAACAAAATTCCTTCCAGCATTGCATGAGAAACAACCAAACAAGACTGGACCGGTGCTTTTTCATCAAGACAACGCCCCTGCTCATCAGGCACTCCTAACTCAGCAGTTTCTTCAAAATAACAACTTTGAGGTGGTTCCCATGCTCCATACTCACCAGACTTCGCTCCTAGCGATTTCTGGCTTTTTCCAATCATGACGGTGGCCACTCGTTTCCCACCCGAGCTGCCATTGCTTCAGCGATTTACCAGTGGGCTAAACATACCCCTAAAGAAGAGTTCTCAGCAGCCATGGAATCATGGCGCCACCGTTGTGAAAAATGTGTTCGACTTCACAGTGATTACGTCGAGAAGTAACAGTAGTTACAACTTTCTGGGTTAAGTATCTTGTCAGAAAAAAAATTGGAGATCTTAGAACTTGAACACGCCTCGTATTTACCAAAGGTTTCCAAGCATAGCCTGTCAAGACCATCAAAATTTGAAAGGTGCTAACAAACATGAAGCAAGGAAATTACAGTAATGCAAACAACTACTTTCAATAAACTACCTACATAAAATAAAAGATGATGATAAAGTTAACATCAACAATGGTAGAGGGACATTGCACTTTGCTACATCTTGTTAATAATTCAGTTAGTCCATGCATGAATGACCAAATAGCTTTAGCAAATGCCTATGCTATTTCAACATTTAGTACAGGATGATCCAAGAGTCAGTTCGCCCCTCATTGTCCTGCTTGTACAAAAAAACAAGATGGCACATATTCTTGGAAACACGTAGCACAACTGTTAATGCGGAACGTTAGTGCAACACATTCGAATAATTTGTAGAGCAGTTACATGATATTGAATGCAGACCAGGTTATTATCAACAGGACGGAGCTACAGCTCACACAGCCCAAATCTCAATGAAACGAGTGCAATCTGTTTTTGAGGATAGAGTTAATTTCTGGAGTATTTAAAGATAACGTGGGACACTTTGAACATTTACTGTAGACTCGATCAGTGTCATATTGATTAAAGAATATCCTCTGCACATTTGACGTCGGTATGTTTAATGGTTTTCAAAAAATATATATCACTAGTCTGAATGACTTTTGGATCACCCTAGGTAATTTCATCATGAATGGTAAATATTTCAATATCATAATACAAGGTCTTTATAATTAAAGTTCCATTTTGACATGGCCATAAAATAAAAACTACTGGACCAAAAGCTATAATACTTGGTAGTATTATACAAGAGGGCATGGGAAGTTCATATCCACCAAAAGAAAAAAAAAAAATTAGTTCAAAAGGTCACCACCAGCATGGAATGGCGCTCTATGCAATATTCGCATACGAAATTAGACACGAAGACACAGGTTAACAATTCTTTAATCGTTACTAAAATTAGTTACATGTTGAATGTGGCCTCCACCATTTACTGAAAGCAGGTTACCCGGATTACTGCGTTCTCAACTGTAGCTCGTAGCATATCAGGAGGAATGTTGCACACCTGTCGGCGTATCGCATCTTTCAGTTCCGCCAAATTCCTGACGTTATCACCATAAACAGTGGCTCTGAGGTAACCCCAGAGCTAGAAGTCACAGGGGTTGATATCTGGTGACGGGGTGGCCAAGAAAGGGGGAAGTTTCGGCCTATAATCCGTTCATCTGTGAAATGGTGCTGAAGTAACTGTTTGACACATGTACTAATATGAGGTGGAGCCCCATTGTGTCTAAAATGCCACGTTGCTGAAGTCTGGTATCACAAAACTTCTTAGCATCGACGCCATGCGAGCAGCAGTCACAGTGCATGTCACGAGTCCATCTCTCAACTGCTCTTCAAAAAAATACGGTCCAATTATGACATTTGCTGTCATACCACACCACATGGTCACTTTAGGAGAATGCAATGGAATTTGGTGGAGAACATGAGGAGGACTGGTGGCCCAAATCCTGCAGTTATGGGTGTTGACATTCAGGTAAAAATGGGCCTCGTCGGTCCACAAAATGTTCCATGGCCAATGCTCGTCCACCTCCATCCGTGCAAGGAATTCCAATGCGAAGGTTTCTCTACGAGGAAGATCGTTAGGTTCGTGCTGTTGGACAAGGTGGATTTTGTATGGGTAGTACCGCAGCACTTTACGTGCGATCTTGTACACCGTACTCAGTGGTAAGTCCATTTGACGTGCAACAGTACTTACGCTGCACGCCCCTTGTGAGGTTTCCATTTTTGCTTCCTCTACGGCTACTGAAACAGCCTCTACGGTTGCCTTAGAGACGAGTTTCCTTCCTCGGCCAGGTGCTACCGATAACAAATCTGTGGCTTCAAATTTTGTCATCATCTTCATCAAACTCTGCGGTGTCATTGGCCCCCGACGTACATGTATTTGTCGAACGGTACGATAATGTTGCAAAGCCTGCCGTACATTGCTATTGCATTCATAATAACATTTAACCAGAAACGCACGGTCTTGCATGGTAACAGGCATCGTCGACTAGTAACAAATGATGCGTACTGACAACGAGGCTCCCTTTCTTATTTCTGAAAACCAAATGACTTGTAAAGCGCATAAACCACATTGTTAACCTGTGTCTTCGTGTCTAATTTTGTATTTGAATATTGCACAGAGCGCCATTCCATGCTGGTGGTGACCTTTTGAACTAATTTTTTTTTTGGTGGTTATGAACTTCCCATGCCCTCTCGTATAATATTACCAAGTATTATAGCTTTTGGTCCAGTAGTTTTTTTTATGGCCATGTCAAAATGAAACTTTAATTATAAAGACCTTGTATTTCAGCCACAAAAGGAATACATGTACAGTAAAATCCTGTTACAATGCACTTCACTTTAACATACATTTCAAAATATCATTCAAATATAAAATCCCCGGCAGAAATCCTGTTCTTTTAATGTTAAAAAGTTTCAGCTTAATGCACCTTTAATTAACGTTCAAACAAATTTAATGTTCCCTAGGTAAGCTATGCACTTGTTACAATGATCATAGGCTGGAATCCTTGCTCTGATTGGTCAACAACTGTTTCAAAGGAGTTGTGTGCACAAGAACAACACCAAGGCATAGATGAAAAGAGAAATTTCCCAAGAATGGCTACTGAAATTCAATTCAGATATGGGCAGAGAAAAGAGAAAAATAATTTGTTAATAGACAATTCAGCACATTTTGTTACTGTACAATTAAGCAATATCTGATTAGAGTTGCTTTCCCCAAATTGCGCTTCTACACTACAACTGCTGGACGAAGGAATCATTAAAAATGTAAAAGCTCACTTC
>JAHWFO010033201.1:0-11082 GCA_023313115.1 Rhysida immarginata
GAGATGGAAGTAACCCGTGTTGAGCAGCGCGCTTACATCAAAATAGCCGTTCTCCGAGGGAGAAATGCGATGGATTGTCACAGTGAATTAGTGGAAGCCCTTGGGAATAATGCCCTACCATACCGAACAGTAGCACGATGGGTTGGAAAGTTTCAGCAAGGACGTGTCAACCAGTGATGAGCAGCGTGTGGTGAACGCAGCAGGGAACTATTTTGAGGGTCTTTAGGCCCAGGTTTGTCATGTCAACTTTATGTGTACTGTGTTGTCATTCTTTTGCACCGTGAAGGCCATATTGCCCTGTATACTACCGTAATAAATTAGTGTGTTACGATATTTCAGTGCTATTCATTGTCCACACTTGTCCTTTATATATGTCACATTTTCCAACCGGACTGGTATCTTCAAGAAAAAAAATAGTTGCCATGACTTTTGCCCCAACCCTCGTATTAAGCAGTCAAAGAAAAAGTTCTTGATATAAGTATGTATAATTTACGAAATTTATAACCTTATAATTTACGTAATAACGTCTTTCTCACGTTCCCTCTGATTAAACCGCTCTTACCAGCTTCAGTGTTACTAATGTAGGCATCTGATTATGGAATAATCTTCCTAATGCAATACGTTCCTCTCCTTCATTGTCTATTTTCAAAAGCAGACTGAAGAAATGTTTTTCTAACTTCCCCTACTAACCCTTTTAATCCTGTGTATTTATATTATCACTTGTTTTGTATTACTTATTTTACCTCCATCCAGGGAGCTAACTTGTTGGTCTTTGGCCATTCTGGACCTGGTTGGATTTTATAAAAAATTTAAATAAATAAATAAATATTAAAAATCAAATCATTAGTGACAAACTACATGTGCAGGGGTTGTTGACACAAAAATGGAATCACTTCTTAAAGTAAGGAAAATATTTATTGATATAATGTAGGACGCCCTCTGAGATCGGACATAATGCGCAATGTACACAACAGTACGACGTCCACAGATGTGCTACTAACAGAGCGAAAACAAGAGCAGTTAACGGCACATACTATTTTGGAGGGCACAACGTCATTAACATCTAATACGGAGTGTCTGCATTATTTTGTAAATGCCCTGTTAGGTAAAAATTATGTAAGTTAAATTATCGTCGCGCTGCTTGTGTAGTTAATGCCTGTTTTGCAATGGTCCCGCTGTAGCATGTTTTCACTGTGACATGGTATATCCGTCTTATCTTGTCAATCTTAATTCTTCATGTACACTTAGCACCAAAAAATGCAGCTTTCATTTGACGTTGGAATCCCTTGACTTGCACCCTTGTACTCTCCACTGTTAAACACCTATTTAGATGTGAAATCCTTGTAAGGATTGTTTAGCTTACCCACTCGCTGTATCCTTAGATATCAGTGTCAGAGGCCAATTAGCTTGCAATTGAATGATTATGCAAGCGTGACGATATTGTTGGACCCATTGTTAAGAAATGCAAATACCGAGTTGGGTTGGTGAAGCAATGATTATTGCTCGATTGTTAACGTATTGTTGACTATTGTAGCAATGGTTTTCTTCACTAACTCAACTCTGCGTTGAACATTTTTGACCTGCCCAATGACGATTCCCAGACGTGAATTTCGTTTGAAATGTTTGTTAACAAGTTTTTCAGTTTTCCAAACGGAATCATTTTGTGTACGATTCCGAAAATCATTTTGTATGGGCGAAATCGATTGATTTAAACACCACCGAAATGCTCTAGAAATAGTTTCACATAACTGAATAGCACAGATTCAAAAACACTTTTTCAGGATGTCCCATTTTTGAGCTGATCTGAGGTTTATACTGTATCAAAAATTTTTGCTAAATTCGATGAGTTTTGCAGTTCCATTCTTTAAATTTCATCTGTTTGGTGCAAAAAATGTTTGAACTAGACTTACCGAGAAAAGGGTGATATAAGTATCTCTAGTAGTGGACATTGCGTTATTTCCAACATTTCTTTCAAAGAAATCCGAGGGCCTTTTCTCGTTCTTAGTAATTGTTGGTACAAATAATAGAACGTGTCTTCCCTTTCTTTCTGACGCCTTTTCTAAAACTGTGATATTCAATTTTAAGTTCAATGATGCACCAGTTCTGTTAGATGAATGATATTATATTTTGTTCTAATTTACCGAAGTCTGCAGGATTGTGGTATTTAGGGCAATGAAAATTTAAAGATGATAGGAAGGGGACTAAGTCTTTAGTACTGCCTTGGTATATACACTGTCCTTTCGCCATTACGATTAACTGAAAGAAATAAAATGGTTCAAAAGTATTCAGTGTGAAGTTTATTATAATCTACTGCGAATATTTAAGAAGGAAACTTTTTACCTACCTTATCGAATTTTTCAAATATTTTAAAACTGGGATGATGAAAGGTCGAAACAATAGCACGGTCATCATTTGAAATAGAATTCAGAAGCGAAACGAATGCATAGCACGAAGAACTATCGAGACCACTTTAACAAGGCAGAACATACAAGATTTTTTTACTGTAAATCTCATTTGTAAACTGAAATAACTCGGATAATTTTATTACGTTATTGCGTAAATGATTGTTGCTATTTCCAGCAGCCATTACCTCGTTGGTTCATCCAGAAATATTATTTTAGGGTTGTTGATTAGCTCCAAAGCTACTGACAGTCGTTTACGCTCCCCTCCAGATAAATGTTTAATTTTAGTGTCCTCCTTATCCTCCAGATTCAAGGTTTTCAATATTCCAAACGCCTATAATTAAGGAAGACTTAACAATGGTTAACGTATTCTAAAAAAATAAGATATCAGCTATCGTCTGGGACATTGAAATTACAGCATCTTGAGGCAGCAGATGGGACACTCTGAGAAACGATAAGCAGAAAAGTAATTTTTGGCTATATACATGAGGAATATCCTTCAAATGCTTGAGATCATTATGACGGTAATTCGTCATCGCTGTTAAATTCAGGTTATCTGGGATACATAAGCGTCGAGGACAGTGACGCACCCAGGAGGAAATAATTTTTGGACGGGAACGGGGCAGCGAGTTTGACGAATCCAAGTCCTTCTAGTGCAAATTCAATTAAGAAAGCAAAATATATCATTATAAATACAAGGCCAAAGCACGCACAGGATTATTGAAACGATTGTCGCTCTTTGTTCGTTTAATCCCACAGCTTCTTAATCCATGATTGGTTCCGATCTCTGCTTATGAATACTGCATTTCAGTGTCGACTACTTTTACCTTTTGTTTTTTAGCATGTGGAGAATAGTACTTCGATAGTTTTAAATTTGCCGCGAACATCATTGTTTCCTTTACGGTGAAATCAACGAAAAAAGTGTAGTCTTGATACACATAAGAAGACGTTCTCCGAAAATTCGCTGTGTCTCTTTCCTGGCCATTTACAAGTATTGACCCAGAGATGAATGTATTACCAACGGAATTAAAAGACCTAGAATTAAATAACAATTACAATAACAATTTTCCCGAGAATATTATTTCTTGGTAATAACAAATTTTAATCTGCTATCTCAAAAATAAATCATCCATACTTGTTTAATTTAAAATAATACTGGGGTTGTAAATAAAGTAATGGCAACATATAAATTCTAAATGAAGAAATAAACTTACCGTATTTTTCGGACTATAAGTCGCACTAACGAAAATTTAAGGACCATCGTGAAAAAACAATATATAAGTCGCGACAAATAATTCCCAAATAAACGTGATTATTAAATGAATAATAAACTCTCTGCAACCTTTTAGCTGCAACATTTCGGGTTTTCTTAGTAGCGATTCAAAATGGCCACCAAGTTGCAATGTTGGCCAGCACAGTAGTTTGGAGGCACTTTTTTCTGCGTGAAATTCATAATAAGTTCAAAAAGTTAAGCAAATTACTCCAATTTGCAGTAACTAAACTGGCTGCTCAATTGAAAGTGGACACCTGCTGTAGTGGAACAACCTATACAAATTCGGGCAATAATTTGAATATATTCGTTATAAAAATCATGTGTAGTTGGAGTCATTTGGTGTCTTATCACGTGCTGAGGTAAAATGCCACCATCAAAGCAGCTGAGCGATTTTCAACATGGAGTAATCATAGGCTACCACTTCAGCAGCTAGAGTGTGTGAGCCATAGGAGCGACACTGACCGTCGACCGTGGGTGCTATTATCACAAAGTGAAAACACGACGTCATGGAGGTGGCCGAGCCCGCATGCTGACCGATGGAGACCGGAGGGCCCTGGAGCGGTTGGTATGGCAGAACAGGGCTGTTCCAGCGGAACAACAGCGGCATGACTTCCAGCAGGCAACGGGAACAACTGTCAGCACAATAACGATTCGTCGGGAGCTCCGTGTCTTAGGGTATACCAGTTGGGCTGCTGCCCACAAGCCTATAGCATCACCCCTGTAAACGCCCAGCGTCGAGTGGCCTGGTGTAAAGAGCGACGGTCTTGTCGATGGATCGCTGGAAGAGCATCATGTAGAGCGACGAATCACGCTTCACAGCCTACCAATCGGATGGGCGCACCTGGGTGTGGCGTTTGCCAGAGGAGCAGCTGCTACCTCTGTGTGTCATCCCAACAGTGAAATTTGGCGGTGATTGTGTGATGGTGTGGTCGTGTTTCTCCTGGTTTGGACTTGGAGAATAATATTCAGGAACTTCAGTGGCTTGCCCAGAGTCCAGACCTCAACCTTACTGAACATCCTTGAGATGAATTGGAGTGTCGGATTCGTGCGCGTCCGTTGCGACCGGAAACACGCATCCAATTTGGGCAGGCTTTGAAGGAGGAGTGGGCAAAATTACCGGTTGTTTGCTATCAGAAATTGGTGGAGAGCATGCCACGGCGTGTGGGCGCTATGCTTAGGCAAAAGGCCACAGTACCTGCTATTAGACACGCTGTAAATAAAGCGTCTATTCCATACCACATGTCTCCACTTTCAATTGAACAGTCAGTCTTGAGCTGATACAGTAATAATACGACCAGTCTTAATTATATCATCCAAGGAAATTAATGGATGCTATTGTGTACTTCCACCGGTGTTGGTTCCTAACCGATCTTTTTAAATGTTTGAATTTTCGTTTAAATTTCATATATGTCGCATTCGCTGTATTAGTCGCAGGACCATGCAGGAACTAAAATTTTAGAGAAAAGTGGGACTTATAATCCGGAAAATAAGGTATTTAAAAATAAGCATTAGATGCCTTCAAGAGAACCGCTGACCATATCCCTTTATCTTTTGCCGAATATGTGGGAACCGTTGAATTCCATCAGCAGGGTTACTTTTGTTAAGAGCAACGATGAAGTGGGTAACAAGTCATAGTGAATAAGGAGGTGGTTCCAAGATCTCCCACTGCCATCTGCTCGAAACTGTCCTCACTGCTTCTGCCAATTACTATGTGAATTGTCATGCAACAGGGGATTGAATATTCAGCACAGAATATGGGCTCTTATGCCTTATGATCTGATGCAAATGATGTTGAAGAAAGAGCTGACAGTATCCTGGATTGACAGTTAGCCTTTGGGACACAGCGTGGCTTGAAAGCAAATCTTCAGCGTTGTCATATAAGTGTAACGCCCCACACGAAAGGCATTGGCCCATCGTGCTACCGACCGTAACTGTTGTATTACACTATTTTCACAGGCTTCCTGAAGGCCAAGATTACCCTTTCATTTTCCTACGAACAACTTCGTTCTTGATCTATGACAGCTGTTCCACTCTAAAAATACAGTTTAGGACGGTGTATATTGCAAACTTACTGCCTCTCCATCACTCTGCAGCACTACCTGTGCTGCCTTTTTTTTTACGGCAATGTTGCCATTACTTTGTTTACAATCCTCATATAAAGTTATTTTATAGGATGGTGAAATCATATACAGAGTGTATCTGAACGGTCTGTACAAACTTACAGCGTGAGTTCCTTGTAGCCAGAGAAGCAATATATGTCCCATGAACATAGGGTCACAAACGCTTCCTTCTGGAGATACAACCGTGCGACGTTGTCCTAAACGTCAACTGAACACAGTTACGTTGTATGCCGATAATCGAGGATGATCTTATCCAACCTTCATTGTTGTCTGTACGACAACGTGTGTGGCTCATGCATGACGGTGCACCACCACATTTCAGCTGAATCAGTAGACACTTCTTAGATGCCACCTACTCTTGTCGATGGATAGGCCGTGGTGGGCCAATACCGTGGCAAGCACATTCGCCGGATATGAATCCCTTAGTCTTCTTATCTTGTGGGGCCATTTGAAAACCCTTGTTTATTCCACCCCCGTACCAGATGTTGATACTCTTCGCCAGCGGATCGTGGACAATTGCGATGTCATCCGTAACACACCCGGTATTTTCCAACGGGTTCGCCAGTCAATGCAACGACGTGTGCAGGTCTGCGTGGAATCTAACGGAAGTCATTTCGAGCATGTACTTTAGCACGTCTGGACTGTTCTGTTACTGTACAAGCCGGAAATAAACCTAGTTTGTAACGGTGAACGGATTTGATGTGACAATTGCGCCAGCTATTGTAGGACAACGTCGCACGGTTGTATCTCCAGAAGGAAGCTTTTGTGACCCTATGTTCATGGGACGTATATTGCTTCTCTGGCTACAAAGAACTCATGCTGTTAGTTTGTACAGACCGTTCAGATGCACCACGTAGAATTGAAAAGCAGTCTCACTTGTGTCCCGAAAGCACGTTCATGAGTGTTGTCTTTCCCGCCCCGGAAGGACCGATGATTGCTGTCAGTTCGCCAGAATTAATGTCCCCGGATACATTATCCAATAGCATTTTCCCATCTAAGTTCATTTAAGAAAAGTACCCGTGTTAACGTTACTGTTTATGACAATGTGCAAATTGTACACCTAATATGGCTTACTGTATGTATATAAAGTAAAATGTTAAATAAAGGATTACTTAAATCTACCTTTTTGTTTCTTTGAAGATAAGTAATATGTGATGTTACGAAATGCAATATTCATTGCCCTTTTCTTTGATGATTCAGATAAGATTTCGCTAATATACTGTTCAGTTTCACTAAATCTACTCTTGTACATATCGAAATATCTTGATTACTTTGCTATACTGAAATGAACGAATTTCGTAAGTAGATGAAATCATACGTGAAGTTCTTAAAATTTATGAATAAGTTAATCAAATCTGATTAAAGATATTTGATTATAAGGATAATAAACAGTTTGTATTATCAATCAAGCTTTTTTTTTTAAACCGTCTGCCATGAAATTCTCGTGTAAAATTAGTTAAATGAATGGTTAATATTCCCTCGCTAATATACTTATTATGGTAGATCAAATGTCTAAAGTTTCACTTTATTCGATGCACCCATGACAATCAACAAAGTTTAGCAAAAGGGCGTGGCTACCATTATTACAAATATTCTTTCATTCTTGATAGCATTGCAGCAAAGCGTCTGCGATTGTCATCTTGATTCGTGCTTTGATATTCGTATGCATGCAAATGACCTGGATTCGAACCAGGATAAATATTTTTCAAATAATATCATTACCTGATGTTTGGAGAATTAGCTCTAGTGTTCATTCATTATTTCTTATGTGTTCATCAAACTTTCTGATAGTTGGGTGGGAGAAATTCCCGATCTGTTAACCGGGTGCCCGCCCTACCATTGTAAAGGCAACTTATTGGTTGACAACTTGGTTGTCTTAAGACACTTAGAGACAGCATGGCTGAACAGTGTCTGCGATAGCCCATTTAGTAGAGGCGTCGAACGTGATACTCGAGGTTCCTGGTTCGCATCCAGTTCGCAGAATTTTTCCTTCCATTTTTTCAAATAATGTATATTAATTTTTTTCGGAAATTATATAAAACTTATTTTATAACCATAGTAGCCTATGAAAAGAGACGATGAATAGACAATAAAAATTGGTAAATGATATTAAATCCTTTTATTTGATTGTATATATGAACAAATCTGTAAACAAATATCGTTACATATAAATGATGCCAAATGGCCGTTTATTTATTCGTAATTACGATGCTAGTAAGTGAGACAGGCCACAGAGCCTGTATTTCAATAGACTATTACTTTCTTCTTTGGTGACAGAGGAATAAACATATTAAAAACAATAATTCAACAAGACTGAAGTTAAATCTATCTCTTAAGCGCACATTAACGTTTAAACAAAATAGTAACAATATTATTCAATTTTAAGTTCTAAGAATTATCATAAATCTAAATCTAATTTAAACTTAAAAAGAATTTCCATTAATCATCTTTACGATGTGAATATTTGAAAGTAGTCGAACTTACTCAGATTTTTGTTTTAACTAAACTGACGCTTTATATCGTTTCCTTGTATCGTTTACAGCTCGTCTCTGCCAAGTTACAATAGCTGTGAATGCAAGGTGAATTTATTTGTTCCTGCTCAACTAGCATCGCATTTGTCAGTGGAATCTGCCGCTTTTAGAACACCCAACGACACATTGCCCCAAGGAATACGGTCCAGTAAGTAAACAGTAGTATAGAAGGCAAATATTTCTTTGTGAAAGCATAAGGAAAAGCAAAACAAAGTAAATACTTTCCGGTTTTAAAATTTATTTCATGATTGAAAAAAAAAACACAACACAACTTACACTGCCTTCATTTTTTCAAACGATTTGTTCCTATTTTAATTACCTTTTTGAGCTTCCTTCTAATTTGTATTTCATATATAATAAAATAGTAGAGGCGAAAATTTAAATTAAATTTTGAGAAAAAGTGATTGCTACGTGTATTATAAACGATACAGAACACGGTCTCCTAGAAACTACCAGGCCTGAACATGACGTGAATAATGCATTGTTAAAGCACTAAGATTGTGACGTTGAACTAACTTCTGTAATAGCACCACCAGTTCGACGTAACAATGTTTTATCTTTTCCATGTTCAGGCCTTGGTAGTTTCTAGAAGGCCGTGTACAGACAACACCTCCTATAGGGAAGGCCTGCGGATAAAAGGTGCATACATTGTTACATCATCATCAAGCGGCTATTGTTATCGTTTTTCTACCAATAATAAGCCCTAAATTTGGCCGCTTGATGATGATGTAACAATGCACACACCTTTGGTCCGCAGGCCTTCTCTCTAGGAGGTGTTGGTACAGAAGCCCAAACAATAGTTTAGGATTTTTGTCTGTATCTCTGTTTATATGTTAGAGGTTGGCACCAAAACTACTGAAGGGATTTAGTTGAAATTTGACGGTTATTTAGTACCTGAGTCGACATACAGGATACTTTTTTCTGCGGGAAAAAGTCTCATTCCCACGGTGAAAAACAACAACTTGTTCCAGCAAAAATATAATGTCAACAGATGTCGTAACGAGTAATTCGCACTATGATTTTGTTCCTTACGAATCTATATATAAGGAGAATAATTGCCAACAGATGTCGCCAAGATGCATATGATGTTAAAGCATTGGACATGGACATCTCGGGCCAGGCAGCCACTTTGACGCCTATTTCGATTCGATAATTGCCTCTTCTTTGCAGCAAATTCAAACTTCAGAGGCACATTCCTCTCTAACTTTTGTCAAAAAGGAATTGTTCAATCTGCAAGTTTGAATTTACTGAAAAAAAGAGGCAATCATCGTATCGAAATAGGTATCAAAATGGCTGCCTGGCACGCTATGTCCATACTTTCTTTATACAGTGCTTTATATGATGTCGAGTACTTCGTGAGCGGAGCATATTTCCAGTATTTCGAGTTCTTAGAGTACAACAAAGTTTGTATACAGGGTGATTACAAAAGAACTTCACATTTTTAAAAATTTATTACATCAAATCAAGAGCTCATAAGGATGTAATCTATGAGCTCTTGATCAAAGCTATTCAGAATATAGACACACCACATATGGATTCTTAAAGAAAAACTCTTTAAGTTTATTGTGACACAGTTAAAGATGTTCAATATGCCCCCCTGTAGTCGAATTCGTCCCAAACCCGCATTAACATGTCTCCATCAATCACACGTATCGCTACCGTAATGCGTCCTTTCAGCTGGTCTAGGTCACGGGGAAGGGGTAGGGTGAAGACCTTGTCCTTTACACACCCCCATAAAAAGAAATCACAAGGTGTGAGGTCGGGGCTCCGCGGTGGCCACTTTGCAAGTTCCAGGTTATTGTTTGCTCGACCAATCCACCGCTGTGATTTCCTCTTCATATCTGGTTAGAGGTTAAAGCAGAGACTTTCTTTGACGATGTCTGGGTTTAAGGTTAAAAGGAGGAACGTTTTACGTTACGACCGTTAGGATCGCTAGGTGTATCTTTATTTCAACAAAAGAGCATCACTTCGCATCCCGTTCTTCTCCCACATTAATATTTGGACAACAGCGTCACCTGTCGGGGCCAAAACTATCCTATCTTTCAAGCTAGAATCAACCATACACATTCACAAAATTTCATTGAAATCGGTTGGGCGGTTTCGGAGATTAGCGTGAACGAACATCGTGACACGCGATTTTTATATATTAAGATGAAAGCCATTACGATATACCGTATAGTAAACAGCATATTGTATACTACATAAATATATGCTTTCTTCATATCGTCGTTGTCAAACAAATATCTGCTATGTGCCAAAAGTAAACTTTTGAAATATTGAAAAAAAAAAGTTCTCCTGTAAAATTTTGTATATAGGTGAATTTTGTATAAAGTGGTCATGGTTCGAATTTGCTTTGATTGAAGTTAAATTTACAGTAGATTTGAAGTTTTTAAAGCCACATCTTAATTTGCTTTGCATATTTCTGTGCAGGTGTTTTATTTCGGTTCACTATATTTATACTTATAAGAAATTGAATTTTGTTCGAAATAACATAATCAGGTTTGATCCTTGTTTTTCATTACAAATCTTCTTCTTAATTTGTTTATTTTTTAGTCCAGATTTGTGTATTGGTTTCTCTGCTTTTACTCTTATTTCTTAAGTTTAGTTTTGGTCCAAAAGATTGCAGCCATGTGGTCTTGATCTATTTGTATTGCTGACTGCTGTCGAATTTCCTTTTAATGAAGTTATATTTACAACCTATTTGAAGTTTCAAATTTGTTACTGTTTGCAAGTATTATTCCACTTTTAGTTAGTAT
>JAHWFO010033219.1:0-14453 GCA_023313115.1 Rhysida immarginata
ACATTTCGCTGCATTCATGCGACATAACCCATTGCTCCAAAGTAATTTCTCCAAAGGTATGGTTACTACAGCAACCGACCTAATTCATCCTATCCGAAGACGTGTTCTTTTTGGCATCATGTACTTAAGAAAGGGAGATGGATTTGGAAGAAAACTAATTCTTATTTAGATTAATTAAATTATAGTAAAGTTTTTAAATGAATAAAAGAGGATTTTGGTGAATACTATTAACTAGTTAATGTCTCGCGGATTTGCAAAATCCTAACCCCTGAATCGTAAGTTCTGCAAAATACGTAAGTAGGCTTTATCCTTGGGGTAACAATCCTTAAACGGCTACATAAAATAAAGGATTAAGAAAAAATGAGAATACAGCATGGGATAATTTATTCCCAAGACTAAGTGACTGCCACCCCCACAACTCCGATGCCGTTGGAACAATTTGGCCAAATTTCATAGTAATATAGGAATGTGCACATCGAATTTCACTCCTTTACATACTTAAATACCACGTAGATCTTTTGTCCCCTTTAATTCCCACCCCTTTAACTTCGACCCCAATGCACCAATCAAAATCAAACTAAATAGTGAATAGGACATGCATATGATAAGCTACATTCCAAATTTTAACCTTCTACGTCAAAAAGTATAGAAAATATGAGGTGAACAGGCGGACATTGTGAAATCAATAACTGCTCCATTCTTCCGCTACTTAATACAGGGTGACAATTATTAAGCTATATGCGAGGCCAACGAGAAAAACAAGGCCCTGACGCGGAAAAGTCACCTGACCATAGCAGTCCAAACAACAATGTAACTTTCATTGTTTTCAACAAACGAAAAAATAGTGATTGTTAAAAACCAAGATGGAAACAATGATGGTTGCATTGTTACTCGGACTTCTATGGTCAGGTGACTTTTCCGCGTCCGGGCCTGTCTTTCTAGTTGGCTTTGAGCTATATGAAAAAAAAAAAAAAAAAAAGAACTTGATAACTTTTGAACAATTGGCGAGATTCAGTTAAAACTTGGCGGTTGAATGCAGGGCATGTTGGGATTTATTTGAGCATGAATAGTTTGGTTTAGCAACGAAGCCCTCTTTCATTTAGATATGTGTCAATAAGCAGAATTGGCACGTTTGGGGGACTGAAAATCCCCATTTCGCGATCGAGAAGTCTCTCCACCCCAAACGGGTAACTTTTTTGATCTTCAGTAACCTTTGATAACGGACAGGGTAACTTCAGTCATCTTTGATAATGGACAGGGCAAGAGCATCGCACACCTGTTTTAGGTATTGGCAAGATTGACAACGGCTGGCAAGAAATTATGTTCAGGAGGAATTTTTAAAGAATTTAACTCTGATAAATTAAGTTTAAAACTCAACACAATTATTATGCTAATAAGTTTAAATCTAACAAGTGAATGAAAAAACTTTTTCAAAAAAAACAACGCTAGCGCCATCTCTTGAGCAAACATAAACTATTTCATATTAACCCCTCCCCCCTTGGAATTTTTAAAAAATTTTTTAAATTCATGGATTGTCACCGAATCAATGTGTACAATGTGTATGTGTACAAAATTTCAGCAAGATCGGATTAGTGGAAGGGGTTGAAATATTGATCACAAGATTTCATCCACCAAACATGACCCAAACGGTGAAAGTTATACAAGCGTTGTAAAAAAGGATTCAGTGTTTGGTGATAATTTAGTTGCAAGGAAACTAAGTCCTTCATCGAGCGCCTATCTCCGAAACCGATGGACGTTCATGCGCATAACTTAAATAACGACTAACTGGCTATGTACTCTCGGTAGCTTTCCAATTTTCGTGAAGAAATTTGTCATGGAAGCTCATGTCTTGCCTATGTCCAGTACATATGACCACTATTTTACAAAGAAATGGATTAACTCTCTACGATCCCAACCATGCTATTCCAGTTACGACGAAAATAATTTCTTATTCGCAAGTAAAGGTCACTATGATAACTAACAAAAACCAAATATAATGCAAACTTTGAGAAATTAGGGATTTCACTTCGAATCAAAATGATTATTTCATTAACTAGAAATCCACCCGTTACATGACGGCTGTCAACCGAACAGGTTGAAGGGTAAAGAAATGAAAGTGGAGCATCAATGGTTTTCAAACTTATATTCTGCAACAACATACTGTTCATCCTGCATATAAAAAATCAACACTAAACATTTTTTCAGTTTATTTATTTAATTCACAACAATGACTGAGTATTATCTTAACACAGCAATCCCTGGCTTCGGACGGATTGTTGTAACTTTCTTTTTTGGTCTCGGACAGTCAGACTGACGGATAAGAGAATTATTAGATTTGTTGGCCTCGTATTAGATTATACGAGTTAAACATAACTGAATCATAAGCCATTAATATTATGACTTTTTTGTGCGAAAATCTTTCCCATGGGCTCACATAGTTGTAAAATAATTAATCATACTAGGATCCCCCAATGATCGAAATTCGATCACATTTCTGAGAGAAAAAAAACATACGTGTAGAGGCATCGGCCATGATAGTCGAGGTTCCTGGTTCGAATCCAGGTCGCAGAATTTTTCCTTCCATTTTTCAATTGAAAAATCATACATGACGACTGACTTCACCGCCCACCCGGACATAGGTCATCGTTGTAAGGAGACAAAGGAGGGGTCAAGGGTCAACACCCTCTGTATCTCCTCTTATATAAGGAAGTGCTGCAAGGGTCAGGGATGCTCTTATTCATTCCCTTCTCTGCCCCCACGCCGTATGGGTTTCATCACAGCAGCTCCCGTTATGAACTGATAATGAACTGAACTGTTATACACCGCCCAACAGCGGTTTGAGTCTACGGACCATATATTCATATCACATATCTGTAACATATAATGTATCTATTTAATATATAATAAAACTTATTAATAAACTTTGAAGAATGAAAAATATCCAACACAATAAATATCCAAAATGCTTTGCATGACCGCAATGAAAACTTTGACAATTTCTCGGAATAATATTTAAAGCACATGTAAAGGTATCTTTTAATATATCTATCGAATTATTATCTAAATATAATATTTTATATTTACGCTAAATTGTCCCTCCCTATCTCCGCGCCTCTCCCCGCGTCCCACTGTGGAAAATTAAGGTCTGTTTCGGACCAAAAATCGATAACTTTTTTGTTACTAAAGAAAGAGAGTTAAAATTTTGCACAAACAAAAAGTTGTATATGACGCTTCTAATGAATTGCTTTTTATTAGAATTTTTCGTAATAAAAAATTTTTAAAAAATAGATAAAAATCAAAAACTTCAAAATTGATATCTATTTTTTTAAACTAAAAATATTACTTTCAAAGTGTATGAAAATACATTAAAATAGCTTAGAAAACGACGAAAAACACATAAAATGCGTACTTACTAATTATAGAAATATTTTGAATATTGGTTAATAACATTTTTAAGCAGTTGTTTCTGTAGGTACATTATGTATTATATCATACTTGGAGACCTTTACGTATTGTTTCAGTCAATGTATGAAATCAGTCAAAAGCTGCAGAGTATCTTCATCAAGTTCCTGCCCATATTTGTTATATGGTTTTCTAATGCTGGTGATGTACGGATCGGAAGTGTACAGAAGAGTATGAAATATATCCTCATGTGTAGCTGATAGACAGCATTACCTGCCAGATGAAGGCGAAATTTTTTTTATAATCTTTATTACGGGATTCTTGCGCATCTTCTGAAAATTTCCACTGTGAATTTGTCATAGTGGTATAAATGTTTCAACTTTTTTATATATTATTTGCAAAATGAGGGCAGTGTGCATTAATTGCCGATAACATTTTCACCACAAAATGAGTGCAAATAAACTATAATGGCCTGGGATCAATGAATAACTGATAAAAATAAAAAAACATACACAAAACTGTTGTTATAAATAATCAAAATTTGACGCGAAAGCAATGTTTTTCAAATGAACATCAACAATGATTTGAGTTAATTTGATATTTAATGTTTAAAAAAACACACTAAAAAAGGCAATGCTACAACCTGTTCCTCAATATGGCGCACAACCTGTTCCTCAATGCTACCTTTTTGAAACGCTTTTTTACCTGTGTTAACTTGAACAAATACGCAAACAAAATATACTGTGCACATCTACAGCACAGGACCTTTCCAACCATATACGTTTCATGCGTATTGGTCCACGTTAACACAGGTAAAAGTGTATGACAAAAAATGCGTTGCCGTATTTATATATAGATGATATAATGAACAGAGCACGGGTATGGGCGACTCTAGTCTTTGAAATAATTTAATAATTGATAAACGCAATGAAGAGAATGTTTTAATATTATATATTAGATATGCATTTATAATATTAGCGAGTTTTCGGTAGCGACTTTTCCGTTATAATTACGAGTTTTCCTGTATGTTATATACACTGTCATATCAAGGAATTATGACCAGCACCCTTTCAAGGCACACGCATGGTTCGCCCCAACAACGATTACACATTGCAAAATTTGCATAATAGGCTGAGAAAGCTTTAAAGCTGGTGCATCAAACAGTGGGCGCACGAGCCTCAAGATGGGTAAACGTCCGGATTTAACGGACATCCAAAAAGGGATGATAATAGGCTATCGCAGCAAGCGTGGCACCATCTCCGAAACGGCGCGATTTGTGAACTGTTCACGGTCCGCTGTAGTGAAGGTGTACAAAGAGTGGACAGCAGGGACAGAAATCGTGTCCCAACGCCATCACTGTAAAGGGTCACGAGCCATTGACCAACGGGGTGAGCGGCGCCTACGATGACTCGTAAAAGGTGACAGGAGAGCCACAGTCCATCAACTGACCACCAGATTCAGCAGTGGTGCCAACAGAGGTGTATCCGACATTACCGTTGAACGCACCCTGCTACGGATGGACCGGAACAGTCGACGCATGGATGCTGTACCCATGTTGACCAGGGGTCATCGTCAACGACGCCTAGACTTTGCACGTGAGCACCACCATTGGACCACAGACGAGTAGGCGAAGGTCGCCTTCTTCGACGAGTCAAGGTTTTTGCTCCATAAGATTGACGGGCGATGGCGAGTGCGTCGTGAACGCCATGAAAAGAGACTGCAAGATGCTATTGTGGGCCGGAAACAGGCTGGTGGGGGTAGTGTGCATGCGTGGGGGATCTTCTGTTGGGAGCAGTTAGGTCCACTGATTCGCCTAGAGGGCAATTTGAATGCCTGTGGCTATCTGTCAATCGTAGCGGACCAGGTGCACCCGTACATGTCACGATGTTCCCCCAATGTGATGGTGTGTTCTAGCAGGACAATGCACCCTGCCATAAAGCACGTCTCCTTCTGGATTGGTTCGAGGTACACTCTGCTGACTTTCGAGTGCTCCCTTGGCCCGCTAATTCGCCGGACATCAATCCAATCGAACATCTGTGGGAGCACCTTGATCGCCGGCAGCTTGAACTTCCACCTATGACTCTCGAAGCTCTGTGGACAGCGCTTCAAGCGGAATGGACTGCCATACCTTCGGACACATACCGCGTACTTCTTGCGTCCATGCCACGACGCCTAGCAGCAGTTATAGCGGCGAAGGGTGGCTACTCCCATTACTAAGCGGGTGGTCATAATTCAGTGATATGACAGTGTATATTGTAAAATTATAACGGAAAACTACTTTGCGGCGGCTATCCGGTTCACTTTATAACTTACAATTTGACTTACAGCCAGCAGGCTCTAGCGCCTAGCGCGCATGGCCGGTCTTCAATCTAATTTCCAGTCCCGGTAACAAAAATGGAGGCATCCACTGACCTATTCGAAGGTGTTGATGTAATGGAATAAAATCAAGTCACATCACATAACATTAAACTACGTAGAAATAAACAAATAAGACACCCTACAAACGCTGTAGGCTCTTAAGGTAACATCTTGACGTAGACTATGAGCAATGCACATCAAGGCGTACATCCAAGCTGTGGGTAAAAACAAATGTGGACAAAACAGACGCCACAAAATGTCCATTGCGTATCAAGACTCACAGCTGGTGTTCAAAGGTCCGGCCATGTGTTTGCACGCACAGGTTACAGCGCCGGAATAGACCCGCCAGAAAGAGAAAGAAGCAGGAGATGAAAGACCATTGGTGGATTCTGTGCGCAGAATCGGCCCAGAATCCGCCAAAGGGAAATAAAAGGCGGGACAATTGACATCTCTTGAATAGATGTGGGCTGCACCACATTGCCTAGTCGCTCGCGGGACGCCAACAATCAGGCAGCGCAACATACTTTAATCCCCCTGTATCTCTGTGGGGGTTGGCTTGCGACACCATGTTCATAGGAATAAAAATGCTTCTTTATACATGTTCTCTCACGTGTATGAATGTTTACCATTTATTTCCGGACACTCCGTGTAAATAACTGACCGATTATTTATATAGGTCAGTGGAGGCATCCTTGCCACGACCAGCCATTTTGTCAAATGTGCTCCTGAGCGGGAAGGGAAGAATTTTGATCGCGCAGTGCGCATGCGTCAAGTATAAGAACTAATTTTTGATTGGCTGACTTATGCCAAAAACATAAGTCTAATTCAAAATTTTTCGTTAGAGTTAGTTTTCCGATATGACTTATAATCATACATGTAATTCGAAATGTAATAACTGAAAATTCGCTGCCGCAAACTCTCTGATATTTAAGCATTATATTATTCATTTTATGAAAATGTTATATATTTTTTATGCTTTATATATTAAACCAACATATTTATTGATGGCATTAAAACAATGCTGATGCCAATAATTTTGTTATTTTATTTTGTTGTTCTTTTTATAATTTATTTAAATTCAAATTCAAAAATACCATTTCTTTTTATAGGTGTTATTACGTGTGAAGAACAAATAAAACTTGTTAAAGAGGGCGAGAATGCTGTTCTTGAATGTCGTGGCGAACCGACTATCGGTTGCGTATGGACTGGAGATAATAATTTCTACATTTCCACCTTGGACCCAGATTCTGCACCACCCCGATATACTATCAGTAGTAATTATGCTAATGGAGATTGTTCTCTCTCCATAAGTTCTACGGCACTGAATGATACAAATCATTTGATATGTCGAGTCAATGATCCACGCAAAACTGTAGTTCGCTGGTATCTTACTGTTGGGAGTAAGTATGAAATAATAAATTAAGAGTTTTGGAATAATTAATTAATTTTGAAAAATAATCAAATGATTTTTCATAAGTATTATCTGTTACTTAAGTGCATCTTTTACTTCGCATCTTGTATGCTATTCTGAAAAATACGATTAGTCAAATTAAACTTGGAAAATGTATAAAATGAGACCAGTAATAAGAGTCTGAGTACCACGACTGTGTAAATAAATTCCAATTATTTTAGCAAAAATAAATTGAAAATCAAAAATTTACGTATATTTAACGTTTGGTTAGGTTAGTTTGTTTTTTTTTACCGTGGAATTTTTAATTTTTTATGCGCTTAGGTGTTCCTCGAGTTTGCTAAATTATTATATTTGACTTAATATTCATTGACTGGTAAAAGTATTGTATCATTTATTATGAATAAGTTTACTTTTGATAAAATCATTTTGAGGCAATTTGAAATAAAAAATTAGTTACACATCACGGTTAATGATTCTTTAAAGGTAAATTCTACGAAAAATTTGTCACTAATTTAAAAAATAAATCAAGAGCAATGAAGTATTTAATTCTAGTGTATTATCATAATGAATAGAATAAGATAGTGTGATCACACACGCAGTACCAATACTAAAATCCGCAAGGTGGCGCTGCTGTCGCTACCGACCTTAAGGGCGCGTTCGACATGTGCACACTAAGTGTACCTAGTGACCTCCCTCAGAGCGAGCGGTGTAAAAAGTGTAGTGCATTTTGTGTGTCATGAAAAACGGGAAAGAGCACGAAAGTGGGATGTTACCTCACCCGTGCTATCATGAATAGTAAGCCTACTGCTCAAAATAAAACCCATCATAACATCTGCATTCATAACATCTGCATATAACACGCCGAAATCGATCATTACACAGTAGATTTCAATGTCAGTTTAAACGATATACAGATTTCAATTATTTTATTATACCTGTTGGCTCTTTAACGGTACATGTACTATAACTAAAACTCCGCTACATTCAAGCTCTACGGCAGCGCCATCTTGCAACGCACTAAACGACTCTGCTCCTAACCCATGGATATGAATTAGAAACGCCCGGTAGTTTCTAATTCATATCCATGTCCTAACCTAGGGTCATTTGGTGCGTGCACGAAACGCCCGGTAGTGCGCGCACTCGCGATGACGAACACGCGCGGGTTCCATGACGAATACGTTAGTGCGTTTAGTGGACACACAAAGGCGTTTAGTGCGCGATGTCGAACGCGCCCTAAGTTTCTAGATAGATAAAATATGGACACTCCCACTATTTCAGTGGAAAAATTCGCATTAAGGCCGGTTCACATCCGCCGTTTATCGCCGGCGTATTGGAATCGGAGGAGTTTCTCGCTCGTCTCAAAAAACGTGCTCAATTCACATTCACCGTTTTGAACTCTCAGCGTTTTTTCAGGCGTCACTCAGGCGTTTTCTGAAATTCCAATTGTGTTGGAATTTCAGGCGATTTCTGAAAAACGCCACCAATCAGGTGCGACACCCATAATGCACAGCGAGCAAGTCGATCACCGATGCTGTCCGTCAGTCCGCCATTGCATTTCAGCATATACATTAACTTGTTGAAATACGACTAGACGAAGAATTTATTCCGCTCTCTGATTGGTGGACGGAAAACCTAAAGTACTAGACAGGGAAACTCTACTTCGTTGGCTCCCTATCTAGTGCCACAAATTAATGATTATGGCGTGCTAAAAAAAACATATACGTCGCTGCTCCCTCCTTTGGCGAAAAAATATACTATTTACAACACATATAGTCGTAATACATCTTGCTATTCTGGAAATTTCTAATTTTTACTTGATTAAAAATATTTTTTGGATTTTTATTATTTTCCATTTTTTCTACTAATTTATTAATATAGCTCGGTATGTATATGTTACCGGCCAAACCCGATTTTAGGACAAACTAGTTTTTCCTAGGCCAAACCAGTTCATCCTTAAAGCGATAGGATAAACCGGTACAGACTAGGCTAAACTGGTCCGTCCTATGGCCGATAGGAGAAACTAGTTTAACCTAGGCTGAACTGGTTGAGCCTTAATATGAATAAGTACAATCCAGGATAAACTGGTTTGGCCTAGTCTATACTAATTTTGCCTAGTCAAAAATGTTTATGTACGCGGGAAATCCCCCGATCGTATTTCTCACGCCCCGCGCGTCCCGCGCCGTCCTCAACTGCCCCGCTTGTTGATTTTATACGCTCATTCTGCTTTGAATTGAGGACGTGTTAGTTGTTACTTGTGTTTTGAAAAGTATTAGTGACAATATAACATTATACGGTTTTGTTTTGCGTTATCATGGATGAGCCTTCTACATCTAGTAGACAACCCGATCAGAAACAGCGGAGAGAAAAGTTTTTAACAGAAATTTTGGAAAGTGAAATTACAAAGTCTTCTCATTATAATGTGTTGTCATCAGAGAAATATTCGCAACTAGTTGAACAAGTGAAGACGTTGAAAAGTCGGAAAAAAGGACACCATTACAACAAAGACGACTGAAACGATTTGGTATGCTAAAAATTGGAGATGTGAAAAAACAGGGAGTGAAGGGAATATAAAATACTATTTACAGGCTGATGAGTTTATGATGTGATTGATGCAGCTCATGTGGCGGTTGGACACGACGAATGTGACAGGATATTAGCCGAGATATCAAAAAAATATGCCAATATCACAAAAGAAATGATAAGCCTGTAGTTATCAATGTGTGATGTGTGTCAACAAAAGAAGACAAAAAAGAAGAGAGGATTAGTTTCAAAGCCTATTCTTCACTATGAAATGAATAACAGATGTCATGTGGACATGATCGATTTTCAGACACAACCAGATGAACAATTTAAATTTATTATGGTTTACCAAGACCATTTAACAAAATTTGTTCTTCTGCGTGCGTTGACATCGAAGAGAGCGGTAGAATTGGCCTACCACCTGAATGATATATTTCTAACTATAGGAGCGCCGTGCATTCTCCAATCTGACAATGGTAGAGAATTTGTTAATAATGTGATTAGTGAGCTCGCTTCTCTTTGGCCAGAACTTAAAATTGTGCATGGAAAACCAAGGTACAGTCAAAGTCAGGGTTCCGTTGGACGCGCTAATCAAGATATAGAAAAATGATAAGTTCTTGGTTGAAGGACAACGATTCAACGAAATGGTCGGAGTGCTTAAGATATGTCCAGTTCATGAAAAATCGCGCCTTTCACTCTGGAATAAAACAATCACCTTACAAGGCCTTATTTGGCATTGAGCCTAGAGAAGGGCTTTCGACTTCATCGTTGCCGCAAGAAATAATAAACGACATTCAGGATGAGGACCTTAGAAAAGTTATTGAAGATGATTTGAATTGTAATCAGAGTGAAGATGGTGATGGTGGCGTTGTGGAAATTGACACACAGAACATTCAAGATGCTAGAAAAGCAGCGGCAGAAAATCTTGAAAAGCAAGCTAAAAAAATGAAAGCTTCTTCAGACAAATCCCATCCACCTGCCAACATTGGAGACAATATTACTATACCAATTCCAGACGTAGACAAAGGCAAAGGTGGCCTCAGAAACATCATTGGGGTTATTCTTCAGAGAAATGATCAGGGCCTTTACAAAGTTGGCACCAAACATGGTGTATTGCAAAAATTATGTTGCAGGTACTTACAAGTTTTTTTTACTCTCTAGATTATTAAATTTTTGTGGTATTATTTGACTTTTGACTTTTTTTTCAGAACAGAATTCGACATTTTGCATTCAAAAATTTTTAAAGGTGAGCGAAGTTAACCAAGATATTGAAGTATCTCTGAGGACTGCAGCCACCAAACATTCAGTTGGATCAGGAGGTTTTATAAGGTGCACCTGCGTAAAGAACTGTTTGACAAACAGGTGCAAATGCAAGGAAAAAAAAGGTACCCTGCAATTCCAAAAGTCATCACAGTACACCCTGCAAAAATAAGTGAAACTGATGTTGATTTAATTAATAAATGCATCGTTATTTTATAAGTTCTGGTGTTTTATTATTCCCTATTAATACAGCCTAGGCCAAACCAGTTTATCCTGAAGTGTACTTATTCATGTTAAGGCTCAACCAGTTCAGCCTAGGTTAAACTAGTTTCTCCTATCGGCCATAGGACGGATCAGTTTAGCCTAGTCTGTACCGGTTTATCCTATCGCTTTAAGGATAAACTGGTTTGGCCTAGGAAAAACTAGTTTGTCCTAAAATCGGGTTTGGCCGGTAACATATATATGAGAGCATAATTGTTTCACACTTTTTATTAATTAATTAATTGTGCTCTCTAGTTCACTTCGGTGTTTTAGAGAAATAATGAGATAGAGACAAATTGCGTCCCTGTGCTTCTTTTTCAAAAATATCAAAAAGAATATTCCCTCCCTTTAGCACAATCATTAAATCCAAAAAACGAACTCACTTAAATAATTTTTCCCCCGCCCCTGGGGGGGGGGGCGTGAATTTAAATGTAGTAGGTATATAATTATTGTAAATACGGTACTGTTACAATAAAAAGGTTTGGTTTAAATACGAAATTATTAATTAAATGAATTGTAAAATTTTTTTTCATGTTCACCTTGTTCATCAAGCTTGAATAAAATCACTGAAGAACATATTTTTTGCTAATTAAGTGCAATCAGAGTTAACCACAAAAGGACCCTGCTAATAAATAAAGCTGACCCAGCACCGATTGGTCTATGCCAGGGGTGACCAACCTGCGGCCCGCGGGCCAAATGCGGCCCTCCAAAGGAATTTATGCGGCCCGCGAAATTAACTATTTACCGTAAAATTTATTAACAAGTAAGATTGTACGTGGTTAACGCTTCATAAAATATATGAATGTATTTGAATTAAAAATTGTTGGCCCCCTGAAAAGCTTCAGAAATTTATCTTGGCCCGAGACAAAAAAAGGTTGGTCACCCCTGGTCTATGCTGATTAGATCAACAGGAAAATCGAAGAATACTAAATCTTTTTTTTAATCTCTAATTTTGAATGAAAAACTTATAAAAAATGTTAAAATTATGTTTTCAAATTTTTGCTGAATCTTTTAAACTTTACAGATAATTTCTGATCTGTTACATGGCCGTACCCAGGAGGGGGGGGGGGAGCTGCAGCCCCCGAAATTGACCACCTTGCCAACTAATGCTGTTAGAAGAATGGGCCTTTTGCCCGCTCACGAGATTTCCGGTATGGCGTCATCCCCTGTGCGATTGAAACCGAGGCTGGAGGGGAGAAAATCCCAGGATCTGTAGGAAGAAGTGAAGTGGTGTCGCGGTTTTTTTATACTTTACGGTTCAATTTTGTGCGAACTTTTGTGCTTTGGACTCTATAACAATTGCATTTCATAAAATACAAAATTGCTATCATCACATACTAAATAAATCAGTGGTAATAAGTCATTTTGTGTTTAAATAAAGATCAATTTAGTTTAAACTTAAAATGTTCAATTACAATTAAAGAAAAATAAAAAAAAAGCACTTTATGTTTGCATAATATACAGGTGAGTTAAAAGTCGTTGGACACCTTCCTATCTTGGATACCAATGTATTTACGCAAATTCCAATACAGGGAATAAATAGGAACTTGAGGGAGCTCTATCTGATGGAGCATCTTTCATTATCTTAGGTATGCAAATTAGGACACATCCAAATTCTATCTCGAAAACCGTAAGAGATACACAAAAATATTCCAATTGCACTTTTGTTCAACAGCAAATTCCAAACAAAACAAAATAAGTTAACCGAAATCCGATGAGCGGATCACCCACAATCCGCATTGCAAGCTCAGCAACAGGACAATTGTTGCTTGATGCTTATAAACAATCATCTGAAACAAAGTAAGTCTTTCCATCAATCCAGATAATGTTCAATGTTCCACTTACACCATAGCATAATTTCGCACGACATTTCAACGATGCCTGGTTGTTGCATGATAATTTTGCCTCGCTTCACCAAAGCATAGGACCATGTTGATAATTTCCTGGTTAGTGTACTGTGCCATCTTGCTTTGGTCTGATTTTTTCTCAGCTTCAACATGCCTTTTTATATCAATTGCACAGGAAACTGGTGACTTTATGTTAAATTGTGGAACTTTCCAGAACAGGATTAGGATAGTGCATGAAATAATTTGTAGAGCTTGCAATGAGGATTGTGGGTGATCCGCTCATCGGATTTTGGTGAACTTTTTTTTGTTTTGTTTGTAATTTGCTGTTGAACAAATGTGCAACTGGAATTTTTTCTGTATCTCTTACGGTTTTCGAGATAGAATTTGGATGTGTCCTAATTTGCATATCTGAGATGATGAAAGATGCTCCATCAGATAGAACACCCTCAAGTTTCTATTCGTTCCCTATATTGGAATTTGCGTACTACGTTGGTATCAAGATAGAAGGTTTCTAATGACTTTCGACTCACCCTGTATAAAAGTGCAATTACTTATTCATAATGGTAAGCTTCATTAAACCGAGTATTTATAAAATGTTAGTATTTTTTTACGAAAATAATAAATTCAATATTTTTCCAAAAAAGAAATCAATTTTTTAATTTAATTACTGTATAAATTTTCCACATGAATATATTTTTAATCCATGCTCTTAAAAATAATTTTTCATAACATTACCTTCAAAATCAAAAATATAAGATTCTGAAAGAAATTAAAGTTATATGCCTTGTTATTAAATCTTCCCAGCCATTCATTTACTGTACTAAAAATTATGCTTAGCGAAACTGTTAAACTAATCGAGTAGTGTTTCATTTCTTCGTTTTACAAGCACTTTTCACCTTGAAGCAATGTTTATTTTGAAGAGGGCTTTCCCTCGAGCCTCGTTTTCGTGCCACATAGGGATGACGTATCGTCTCGTCCAAGTCTCGGGGTAAAAAGGTCCATTGAGCCAACGCCACCTGTTTTCTAGGTGGCGTTGATTGAGCCAACCCTCTTCAGCCTCCCTCCCTCCCCCGAAATAATATTCACATATTCTGGGTACGACCATGATCTGTTATTTATCTAAATTTATATGTAGTTTAAGAATGCAAGTGCTAATAATTTTTTTTTTTTTTTTAATTTTTAACACTTATAAATTTAAATTATTATATAAGAGTAGGAGTTGTGATAAAATATATTAATTAAAAAATAAATAAAACTCCATTTAATTAAAAGAAAATAAATAAAATAAATAGAAACAATAAAAAAAATCACCGAAATGATAAATGTAAACGTTGAAGGACGAAACAGAATTGAAACAAAGGTCTTGTGGAGCTTTTGTAGATGAAACACAGATG
>JAHWFO010033345.1:0-19665 GCA_023313115.1 Rhysida immarginata
TACCTTGTTTCTGTATATAAGACCTGCGAGCCTCTTGTTGTGTTATCTATCTATCTATATATATAAAGAAGGATGTTTGTGGGTCTGTGCGTCTGTGGGTCTGTGGGTGGGTCTGTGCGTACGTTTTTTATACAAATCTACAGTTTTATTCCGATCTTGATAAAATTTCGCATACATGACCTTTAAAGCATGAGGAAGGTCACTGTCTACCTCAGATTTCGGAAAAATAATAAATATCGATAAAAAATCGATATTCATGGTTATGGCAAGGCATATTAATGAGAAATATCTCATGACCAACAATGCAAGGCAAAGTTGTTACAACAATAGGTATCAACAATGGTATCAGCACGCAATTCACAAACACACTGCAAGAACCAACAATCAATATCTCATGACTAACAATGAAAGGAAAAGATTGTGCAAGTGTAATTAGCCCGGGCAACGCCGGGTACCTCTTCTAGTCCTTGATAAAGCCGGGAATAAAAGGCGAAACTAGTTGGAATCTCTGTCGTCCCTATGTTATACTGTAAAGTTACTACCAATTTCGTTGATAGGAACAGTATTATGAACCCTTATCTCACCGATGTTAAGTAAAAGAAGGCTTGGTAAAAAAACAGATAAGTAAAAGAAGCCTTTTAATGATATGCTACAGCTACAATATATTTCATGCATTATTTTTTACAGGATGATCCCAAACATTAACTTTTTTGTTCAATTTGCTGCTCGCCCCCTATTTGTCTTCGGGAAAATTCATTGGCTGAAATATATGACGTGTAACATGCTCTTAATATCCCTGAAGTTCCAAGAAAATTCGTCAAGTATTTTTCTAGATATTCGCCAAAACGTCTATATATAGTGGTGTCTGGATACTTTAGGCAGGGCAGTGTATATAATATTGCATTTTATGCGCTCTAATCCAACTAATTTCAAATTTCGAGATACTAATCTTATTCCAGAAACGTGGCGTGTTAACTCTCTGCAAGTTATAACGAGACCAAGTGACTACCTAAATATTTCAGGGATGAAGCCTAATGCCTATTTAAAATTAACAAAAATCTCTTATGCACAAACTTATGAAAATCTACTTAATTTGAATTTCATTTTTCAGTTAGGTTGTTTGTCTTAAGCAAGGATGTCCCAAAAGTCTGAACTCATAGGAATTTACTGAGATTAGGTACAACTAAATGAACTCCAAAAGTGGAGATCACTAGTTTCTCGGGCGTTGAGCAAGTAGTGAGTGGCTCCGCGCATCAAAGATATTAATATCTTCAACATCTTATATTGAGAATTTCGTACGTTCGGCAGAGTAACCCAACTATCCTCAGCCGATTATCCATGGAATGTCAGCATTCACTGGACTTGTGTCTTCCGAAGAACAGTGATCAATTTAAAAATCACGAAAATATATAAAATGGAGACAAACTTTTTTATTTTATTTGAATTAGGAACTCAAAGATTATGATTGGATATAGCAGTTGATTAGATGTGGTAGAGATGTCTTCGAGCAGAATATCAGAGAATTATTCCTCTGGGCGGAAACAGCAACCTTGAATGAGAGAAAAAGTTTAATAAACTTGTTGCGTACTTTTCAAATAAAAATCGAGGCATCCAAATACAAGCGATGAAGCCATACCACGTTTTTGAGGAACATTTCAGCGCTACCGCTGTAAAGCATCAGAAAACTGATAAAAATCTCAAATAACTAATGATTAAACAATGACATTATTAGGTAATTATATTAACATCGAGGCCAACGAGAGACAGGCCTGAGCACTCAAAGGTCACCTGATCATCGGGGTCCGAGCAACAATGTAACCGTCATTGTCTCAATGCTGGATTTTAATAATCAGCGTTTTTTCATTTGTTGGAAACAATAAAGGTTGGCTTGTTGCTCGGACCCCGATGATCAGGTGACTTTTGAGTGCCCTGGCCTGTCTCTCATTTGCCTCGTATTAAGATTTAAAAACTACAGGAAAATTGCAAGCCAAATGCCTGTCCTATCGTCGGGCTTCCACTTGAAAATAGCCGAATGCTCGCCCTACTTATTAGTCTTTAGTAAGGCTGGGTGCGAGTCGAATAATTTCAAGAAAACTTTGATTTGAACCATTCGAACATACTATCAAATCTACATTAAAACAATTCGAAATGAATTGATCTGTTTCTCGAGTCATTCGAGCCTTTATCGAATTCATTTGAACTAGCATTGAAGTTTGGCTGCTGTAACGAATTGTGTGATTCATTCAATTAATTTGTATTCAACAGCTTTTGAATACCTTATTCGAAACCTATTCGAATGGCCTTTGAATATTCCTTTCGAAACCATTTGAACATATTTCTTTTGAACATACCTTAGTTTTCTTCACTTTTCTCAACATATTTGTTGTAATTTTTCCGTAGAAAGACCTAGATCATGAATTTGGTTCCATTTCTAGGACTATTGTTCTAACGTTTAAGTTAATGCTGCAGTCGTACGCGTACGAGTGGTTCTGAAATATTTGAATTTCAATTAGGTATTTTAACTAATTGAAACTGCATTTACAATGTCCCCGAAGATTTCTAACGGATTAGTCCGCCATAAACACCGAAATGAGCTATTATTTGTAAGTAGTTATAAGCTTATTTTCGGATGTATTCGAAGATTTCGAATGGTATCGTTCGGATAAAACCAATTCGAGCTTACAAGAGTGATCAGCCTCCTTGAATCGAATTAATCGAATGGATTAGATTTCAATTCAAGTGTTTTTGAACTTTTTCCAAATCCATTTAAAATTATATTTGTTTCATTTGAAGCAGAATTTGTGGTTTTCAAATGAATTCGTCTGCACCCTTATTCGACTCGAGTTAATACTCGTACGCAGCCTTAGTCTTTAGGACGCTTGGAAACAGCCTTGCTATGCTGATTCGCCGAAAAAAATCACTTTTCTATGTTTTGATTACATTTCGTGATATTAATGTTTGAAACATATCAGGAATTTTATGCACATATTAATTTGGTGTCCAAAATTATAATAACGAGAAGAAAATAAAGATTAACTCAAGAAGTTAAGAAGGAACTTTACCAAAATTTGGACTGGAATTAGATATACATTAATCATACATATCTCGATCAGAGCGCGTCTAGCATACAGAATAGCAAACGTTGTTCAGTATCGAGCATTACTGCGAGGATAACACTGGAGTTTGTCTTGAAATTGAAAAAAAATATCTCCAGTACAACATTTGGATTGGAAGTCAGTCGCAAGATTGGAAGCAGGTCAATCTCAAATCGAGATTGCAAGGTGTCTATATGCTTCCAGACAAGTAGTTTTAACTTTTGCAAATAATTCCAGAAAGCTGAAACAATAAACAAAAACTCAGGCAAGGACGACAGAGTATTTATAATTAAACTGACAGCACTCAGAGGCATCTGCAGGTCGATCTCACAATCGGAATGGCACTAAATTTGGTAGGGGACAAATGTCGTCATGAGAGGATAGATTATTGTAAAAATTCGTACGATAGTTACACACGTCACCGATAGGGCAAAATATGGCGGTCTGCAGTGTAAAAGGGTTATAAAAAGATACAAATGAATAACAAAGACGAAATTGAAGTGAGACATCAGTTTTTATTCACTGCATTCCTTTCCTAAGTAACGCGCGATGAAGTATGGCACCTGTTAGGCTGGTTCACATATACCGGTTTTATCCGACGTTTTGGAATCGAATGGGATTCTCGCGCGTCTATAAAAACATGGTCAATTCGTATTCACCGTTTTGAACTCTCTAGTGTCTTTCAAGCGTCGCACAAGCGTTTTCTGAAGAACGCCACCAATAAGGGTAAGACCCATAATGCACAGCGAGCAAGCCGATCACCGATGCTGCCCATCAGTCTACCATTGCATTTCAAAACAAACTTTGACTTGTTGTTGTTAAACGTTTCAACTAAAATATATATAAAATATAAAAATAACTGACCTTATGATCTCTGTGGATACTTGATGATGACTATCTGGTAGTTGAAATGTATACATTTATGAAGATTATTAAAATTCTTTTGTGGAAAAGTGGCATCCTTCCTTCATCTATGCACGTTTCAATTTTTACGGTAGAAGAATAATATAAGTGATGTGTCAAGGTTATGAAATAGTAATAAGAATACATCACATAAAAATGACCGAAAGGCATCGTTTATTTTCATGTGATGTATTCGTATTTCTCTTTCTT
Source organism: Rhysida immarginata (assembly GCA_023313115.1). NCBI lineage: Eukaryota > Metazoa > Arthropoda > Chilopoda > Scolopendromorpha > Scolopendridae > Rhysida > Rhysida immarginata. The sequence continues at coordinate 4,209 of JAHWFO010033345.1, forward strand.
AAACAATACGGTAGCTTATCGTCGCCTGATTTTCCTTCTTCAGCCAATCACAAGTAAAGATGCACGACGAACGACTTAAAAAAATGTTAATTGTGAACTGCCTCCGATTTTCTCGCGTCCCATTTTCAGGCGAGGCAATTTTGATAAGTTTTTATGAGACGCCGTGTTTTCGCAGACGGCGAATGTGAACCAGCCTTAAACGGGTCCTCGGAATATCTTTCAAAGTTTACCCCATGTCTTTGTAGCTAGAATTACTGGCACTATTGTCACCTACGTAGTCGAGAATTTGCATTATGGGTTTTTTCCTGTTTTATGCAAATTGTAAGCTACATTAGGTAAAACAGCGTCACCTTTTCTCTTGTCGGTGACATTTAGAAACACAATGTTTTTTCGCGAAACTCTTCTTTCCATGACATCATTAGTCCCCCTATCTAATTTGGTGCCATACCGGCTGTGAGATCAAGCTACAGATGGCTCTGAGTACTGTTAGTTTAATAATTAATAGATGACTTTTTCAGAGAAGCCTTTACCAATTTAGCCAGAAATTTGCTAAGATTGTGATAGCTTTTTTTACTACGGCTAGTGAGTATTCAATAATTTCATACATAAGTTTCAGTGTTTGTTTAATGGACCTGATTAAAGATGAAAGAAAGTATATTCAGGTTATTTTCACTGCCAACCGACCAACACAATCCTTTATAATGATTAGCAGATCAAATATCTGAAATTCAGAAAAACAAAAGCATACGATATTTATTTTAATCACTTCTCAGTTCCAGCGATCGATTTTACCGAACCAACAACTGGACCTATAGAAATTGAAAAGTTATTTGGTCAAAAGAATGAATTTCTGCAAAACAGCTTAGGACCAGTAAATTCTGCGTTGAATGCCATTGCTCATCGCGGAGATGATATCATCCAAAAACTCTCACATGTTCATCCACAGGAAGCCAAGGCACTGAAAGCTGCCTTTGATCAAACCAAACACCTTTTCGATGTACAATTCGAGTCTCTGGCGGATTTTGTCGATGTGGTAAGTATTCTCTTCATATCCACGTAGTACTAGGTAAAACCAAGATCTAACAAACAAAAGCTAAGTAGTTCGCTTTTATATTACTGTATTACCATGTAAGACTATTTCATAATTAAATTACAAAGTAAAACGAATTCAGTAGTTGTTATGATAAAAGCATACACACGCCGTCTAAAGTAATGCAACCCCTAGAAAAAATTCGTACTAATTGTAAGATAAACATAGGAAGGAAATGTACAGTTACATAAACTGATTTTATATTCTTGTTCTTGCAATACATATACTCACAATATGGCTTTCTGTATTAGTCCCCACACATATTACAACAGCTGCTCACCGATGCAGCATACTGTCATATAGATTGCGGATGAAGTCCTGTGATACAGACCAGTATGCTGTTTCAACCCTTGGCGTAGGTTGCAGCGTCTTTTGGTGGCTGTGAAACACGACGGGTCTGTCTCCTCATGTCATCCCACACAGGCTTCATTGGAGACAGATCCAGGCCAAGGCAAGACAACCATAGAGAAGAAATAAGAAAACCACATCCACTAGAGCAGCCGCAGCCACACGGTAGTTTGAGATCGCGGATTACCCTGCTGGAACAGTCCTCATTGCATGGTAGACTTGGAGAGAATGACGATGGGCATAACCACCTTATCTGCATATTGTCGACCGATTAGATTGCCCATTATAAACGCTAGAGCAGTCTTTGTGCTGTTAGAGTTGGCACCCTACGCCATAACAAGGTAAAGGCAATATGTTGCTTTTAGTCTTGATGCTCTTCACCCACATGTCGCCACACGCGTGGTATCTAGGCAGAAGCTAGATTTATCAGTGAAAACTTCACATGTCAATTCAGCTTACCACTAGCGTCTAATCTGAGGCGCCTCTGCAGGAAGTGGTGCGTCTTAGACGTTGAACACGAAGCATAGCTGTATGGATACAACGAATAATAGAGCTGTTAGACATAGGTCTAACCAAAGAAGTCTGCATGGTCATCGGGTTATCCGAAGAGGTGGCACATAAGAAATGATATGCATGCTAGCTTATAGTGAGATCGTAGAGACACAAAACGGAAGTAAGCCAAATACGAATGTTTTATTCTTTCTAAATTCAAACTTGACCATGGCGCTAGAGAGGCAGTGGGAACCATCAATAAAACCTTTGGAGAGCACACAGTAAATGAACGAACCGTTCAGCGATGGTTCAAACTGGCAATATAACCCTTGAAAATGAACCGCGCGGGTCGACATGGACGAAATATGAACTCTAGTGTAGTCTCACTCTCAGCAGAGAAACATAGCAAAGAATATAGCAGATAAATTATTTATTTATTTATTTATTTATTTAAAGGATTAGTTATCGATACATCAGAGCCCAGCAAAGATCTGTATGGTCCAAACAACCGACAAGTTAGAATCATGTTGACTCCAAACTAACTACAAAAACAAATATCACTAGGGTTAGTAAACAATTAAGCATCCACTATTCGTCAGTTTCCGTCCTTTTTGCAAGCACTAAGTAAAGCGAAGATACTTGATAACCCTTTATCCGAAGAAAGTAATGGTGATTGTTCATGGGGTGTAACTGGCCTTTTTCACTATTAGTTCTTGAAATGAGGGAACCCATTAATGCAGAGAATTGTTGGTCAACAGAAATGAAGTTTTGCTTCTTCATGGCATCGCGAGATTACACCTATCACGAAATAGCAGTCCAAAAATTGCGCTATGAGACTCTTCCTCACTCACCATACTCTCCATACCTCATACCAACCGAATACTACTTTAAGCATTTAGAGCTTTTTTTAGCAGGGAAAAGCTTCAACAATGAAGCGGTCGTCATAGACGCCTTTGCCCAGCCGACAAGAAAGACAGGCCGCGGCCTGTAAAGTCACTTGACCATAGTATTCTTAGCAACAATCCAACTCTAACAATTCTTAGCAACAACCATAGTATTTTCCATCTTGAATTTTAACAATCAGTGTTTTTCGTTTGTTAGAAACAATGAAGGTTGGATTGTTACTCGGACTAGTTTGGTCAGGTGACTTTTCAGTGCTGGAGACTGTCTTTTTCGTCTGCTACTGTCCGCACGCCACGAGAAGACCGCTGGAGGATGCAGATCAGTCTTCGTAGGATGCAGCTTAATGTGTTCGTATGGTGTCGCTGGTAGTTGCAGATCAGTCTATAGTTATGAAGGGAGGAAAAGCGCTAAAATCAAGTAGCGGAAAAATGAGTTCTGGCCGTGTTTCCAAACGAATGAAAACGTTTGCATGGAGAGGTAGATACCTGAGAAATATGAAAAAATAAGAGAAGAAAATCGCCCCATTGTTTACATCGATGAAACATGGATCGACTCAAATTTGGCTGTTTGTCCCTCAACACTGAATAAACTCATCTGCAACTGCAGCGACACCGTACGAGCACATTAAGCAACTCAGCGGCCTTCTTGTGGCACGGGGACAGTACGCGCCTTTGATATAGTCGACGAAAAAGACAGGCCCCAGCCATGGCTTTCTATAATATAAGGCCTGAACATGACATCGAAAATGTATTGCTGAGGCGCTAAGGTTTTGATGTTGAACTTTCTTCTGTAATAGCACCACCCGAGTCTTACGAGATAGACAGACCTGGAAGCAGAAAAGTCACCTGGTAATCGAGGTGCTAGTAACAATCCAATCTTCATTGTCTCCATCTTGGATGTAACCAATCAGTGCTTTTCCGTTTGTTAGAAATAATGAAGGTTGGATTTTTGCTATAGTCCATCCAGCCTTAGTTTGCGCGAAATGTGATGGCCGTTTGAATTGGTGGACATTGTTATAACAAAAATTAAACAATCCATCACATTTCGCGCAAACTAAGGCTGGATGGAGTATAGCAACCCAATGATCAGGTGACTTTCCGCTTCCAGGCTTGTCTTTCTCGTTAGCCCAATCACAATCATAGAAAGGACCCAAAACCTTCTATGAGTATGGCCCAACCAACACCTCCTATAAAGAAAGCCTGCGCACAGAAAGTCATACTTTGTTACATGATCATACGAAGTCATAATTGAGGACTTATTATTGGCAGAAATACGATTAACAATAACTACTAATGATGATGGTAACAATGTATGACGTTTCAATGGGCAGGCTTTCTTTCAATGTTTTGGTTAGCCTCGAACACCACCAGAACGACGTAACAACCTTTTATCTTTTTCATATTGAGGCCTTGTATTTTCTAGTAGGCCATCCCCCGGTTCTGAAAATTCACCTGAAAATCTTACAGTTACTCCAAGCAAAAATATAACCTTCATTGTTTCCAACAAACGAAAAAATACTGATTGTTGAAATCCAAGATGAACTCCGGTGCTTGAACCACGGTCTCTTAATCCCCTGGTCTGTGTACACGCGCAAATTCAGTCAAAAAGTTGTTGTAGTCAACAATTGGATTGCTATATTTATGGAAGAAGCGTTTTTAGTTCACTCTATTCAACACCTCCTAGAAAGAAAGCCTCACAACTAGAGCTATTATATTTATACTAGCTGACTCGACCGCCATTACGGAGCCCACTTGTAATAGTAATGCATGCTATAAGAGCGAGGATTTTTATTTTACTGATTATAATCTTTACGAAAATGGCTAAAATTGGAAGAAATGGAAAGAGCAGTATCAGAATAGTATATGCATGGATGGAAGCTATTATTACCAACATTTCGAAGAAATTTTAATATTTATATGTCAAAAGAGCATAATGTTGCCTCATCTCGTCAACAGAGGGACATATAAATGAAGTTAGAAACATGTGTAATACCGCGTAATCTCCTTGCGAGTCGCAAGGGAAATACAGAATGCGAATCGCTATAGTCCATCCAGCCTTAGTTTGCGCGAAATGTGATGGCCGTTTCAATTGTTGGAGATTGTTACAACAAAAATTAAACAATACTAAACAATTAACATGTCCATCACATTTCGCGCAAACTAAGGCTGGATGGAATATAGATATGTTTCTAGCTTCATTTGTAACTTTTTTAAAGCGCTTGTCCTTGTTTTCATTGTTTTGTGCATTGTTTAACAATGCCCAACAAAGGACAAGGGCTTTAAAAAAGTTACTAAATCTGGAAACACGGAATTTGACTATATCTCAAATTCACAATACAATTTAACGATTGTACAACCTAACAAAACTGTCAGCTACTATTACGTGTTCAGCAACAAATACGTAACATCAGCTGACAGTTTTTTACTTTGTACGAACGTTAAATTGTATTTTTAAGTTTGAGATGTAGTCAAATTCATGCAATAGAGGGGACTAAAAACGCAACTTCCATGAAAACAGCAATCCAATTGTTGACTACAACAACGGAATTTGCGCGTGTGCACAGAGCAGGTGATAAAAAGACTATGCTTGAAATAAAATGATCAGGTCACTTTTCAGTGCCAGGGCAACATAGAATGATAGCCTGTGCACGGAAACGTCATAAACTGTTACATCATCATAAAAAGTCAATGTTAATCGTATTCTTACCAAAAATAAGCCCTGAATTCTTACTTTTTATGATCATGTAACAATGCATGACGATTCCGTGCAAAGGCTTTCTTTCTAGGAGGTGTTAGCGAGGGTCAGTCTTTTTTGTCAGCTACGCGCCTTCGAGAAGTTTCTTCAGCCCAGAACGCCGAACTTCTATGAAATTGGCATAAAAGCAAAATAATTTCTAAAATTCTTTGGCGGAAAAAGGGAACGGAAAAGGGTATTAACTTCAAAATAGAAATACGTACATCAGGAACGTATAGGTACTAAATTAGGAAAATATTCAATAATGTTACCTAACGAAGTTTTATAAATCTCTGAAAACAAATTGAAAATATTGAATATTTAATAGATTATTGAAGAATTTTCCTAGTGCCTAATTACAGGGTCGGGACACATTAATATGACCACCTCTCCTCGAAAATGTTGGAACGTCCCATGGTATGCAGATGAAAAATCATTGCATATCATTAAAAGCTGACAACAGCAGACATGTAGTAGCATCCGTTAACACAGCAATTGTCGCCGTCATGGGCAGAGCAGGTGACCTGTCGGACCTCCAAAACGGGATGATCATTGGCTATCGGGCCAGGGGTGGGGGGCACCTTTGTGAACTGCTCTAGGGCTGCCGTTGTGAAGGTGTACCGTGACTGGAAGAACGAGACACTTTCGAGCAACTGAAGATGTAACTGTGGGGGCCCATGGGCCATCGATCCTACAGGCGAGCGTCGGTCACGACGCCTGGCCAAGACCAATCAGCGTGCCACTGTTGAGCAACTGACACAGAATATGAACAGTGGGGCCACTAGGCGTGTCAGCACCAAGACAGTACAACGATCCCTCTTGAGGTTGGGTCTCCGCAGCAGGCGTATGGTAACAGCACCCATGTTGACGCCTGTGCATCGCCGAAAACGCCTCCAATTCGAAATGGACTATCGCCATTGGACCTTGGCCGAGTGGCATAGGGTTGCTTTCCCTGACGAGTCGCGGTTTCTGGTGAACAGAGTGGACGGACGATGGAGAATTCGCCGGGAAGCATCTGAAAACAGGCATCATGACACCATCGTTGGCAGACGACAGGCAGGTGGGGGAGTTGTGACAGTTTGGGGGATGTTTTCGTGGTATGGTCTGAGTCCACTGATACCGCTGGAGGGTAGACTAAATGCTGTTCGTTACCTGACGATCGTCGCAGACCAGATACATCCCTTAATGTCGACAGTGTTTCCTCAGGGTGATGGCACCTTTCAACAGGACAATGCTCCCTGCCATACTGCCAAAATTGTTCACGACTGGTTCGAGGAGCATGAGGATAAATTCAAGCTATTCCCACGGCCACCAAACTCTCCGGACCTCAACCCCACTGAACATTTGTGGGACCATCTCGATCGCCATGTCCGCAAGCTAGACCCTCCACCGCGCACGGTGATGGAATTACGTGATGCACTGATCGCCGAATGGCCCCAGATACCTGCAACCACCTTCCGAGGACTTACTGACTGTCTGCCACGTCGAGTAGCTGCTGTGCTTGCCGCCAAAGGTTGATATTCAGGATGCTAGAAGGTGGTCAATGTGTCCCGACCGTGTATACAAGTTTGTTTTGTTTTTGTTTCAATATTTTAAACGCTAAAATGAATACGAGGGTTGGGGCAAAAGTCATGGCAACTATTTTTTTTCTTGAAGATACCAGCCCGGTTGGAAAATGTGACATATACAGACGAAAGGGCAAGGTGTTAACTACATGTGAACAATGAATAGCACTGAAATATCGTAACACACTAATTTATTACGGTAGTATACAGCGCAATATGGCCTTCACGGTGCAAAAGAATGACATCACAGTACACATAAAGTTGACATGACAAACCTGGGCCTAACCCTCAAAGTAGTCCCCTGCTACTGTCACCACACGCTGCTCATCACTATCGTCCCGCTACTGTCGTCCCGAACGTTGTTCATCACTGGTTGACACATGTCCTTGTTTAAACTTTTCCTACTGTACGGTATGGTAGGGCATTATTCCCAAGGGCTTCCACTAATTCACTGTGACATCCCATCGCATTTCTCACTCGGAGAACGGCTATTTTGATGTAAGCGCGCTGCTCAACACGGGTTACTTCCATCTCGCACGACACTCACCAACTGACTGATTTCACAGCCCTCGCTGCGCTACTACCAGCTATCACAGAGCCATCTGTTGTTCTGCATACACACTATGCCTGCAGAACTTCCACACGACTCATATACGTTTGTGATCCGTTCACATATCTACAAGACAAAAAAAAGTTGCCATGACTTATGCCCCAACCCTCGTATTTAAATCATATACTTTAAAATATAAAAATAGAGTTGCCAGGATTTTGGATATTTTGACATAAAATGTCTCTAACAACTGCATCACCTCGCACTGAAAGTGCACCAGCGCTGTTTACACTCGGGAGGAGTAGATAATGTGTATTTTCATATTTTTTTAATTAAAAATAAATGAAATATGGATTTTTATTTTTTTATTTTTTTTCCAGTTGAATGCTTTGCAATCGATCTTTACTAAAATTCTGGTAATTTTGACGAAATTGCCTAATTCCTACAAAACGCTTGTGACACCATTAACATTCTATATCCCCCACGCCAATGATGCCATCGGAATGACAATAGGAGCTCTCTCTGCTTTAATTACGGCGCCAACCGATATGCCCGAAGTCGAATCCGGCGGACCACTTCTGATTGAAAATCTGATCGGTAAAAATATACCTGCTCTTCAACTGCTTCTAGAACCTGTAAATGCAGTTTTGAACACTATATTGAACTTGGGAGAAGGTGTCATTACAAAGTTGTTGGCTTCACAACATCGTAGCGCAGCGGATTTTCAAAAGATATTCCGTAAAATAAAGGCTCTCTTAAGAGTGAAGATTGCTTCTCCAACTGTTTTGGCTGATGTGGTAAATACTTTTCTCATTTAAATTAAATATTTTAGAAATTAATTACTAGATATCATAAACGAATTCATGCCATGTTTGGGCACGTGATTAAATATTTTAAACAATTAGAAGAATAATTTTTATCTAGAAACTTGTTGAGCCAGTGCGAAAACATATTTCGCATAGAAACGTCATGATATAGAGCACTATACTCAGTCCAACGAAAGTTGGAGTGGGCGTATCCAGTTAAATTTCCTATTTCAATTGTTAGGCATTGTTGTCAAAGTAGAATCAATAATGTCTAACAATTTAAATAAGAAATTTAACTGGGCACGCCCACTCCAACTTTTGTTGAACGGAGTTTAGTTATGTTTAGCTCGAAGACATAAAGAAAAATTAAAACTTATAGGCTCCATTTTACATTTTGAAAATTTATGGAATACTGTCAACACAGTTTGTCTTATCAAAAATTGACACAGTTATCGGTAAGTATTTATTGGCATACAAGAATCAACATATCGGCTCCTAAAACCTATCTACGTAGATGAAAAGTGTGTTCTGCCGGGATAAATAACCATGGGCAATTCAAGCTATAAAAAAATTAGGCTGAATACAAGCATATGAACAGGAGTTTATAAAACAATATGTTCGACATGTTGACATCACTCTCAATGGTTTTGCGCAGCCGGTATGCAAAATTTGCCAATTGCTCCCTGGACAACTGCACCCCCCCCCCCCCCCCGCGACAATTGCCCCTCAAAAAACCAGATAGTAATTCTAACGATTATACATTGGCGTAATGATGGGTAAGATATAAGCGAATTTTAGGTTGAACACAAATCATGTGACTAGTTGATCAAATCAAATTTTAATAGATAGTTTGGAGAGAGAGCTACATAATTTTCTTTAATAATAGACCAATGGCATGCCGCAGCCGACGAAAGACACAGGAGCTGGAATTGAAAAGTCACTTGACCAAAGAAGGCCGAGCTACAACTCAACCTTTACTGCTTCCAGCAAACGAAAAAACATTGATTGTTAAAATACAACATAAAAGTTACCAACGCTATGACTACACTCTGTCCAATGAAAGAAAAACTGGGCGTGTCCAGTTAAATTTCCAATTTTAACTGTTAAACATTGTTAATTTTACTTAGCAACAATGTCTAACAATTGAAATCGGAAATTTAATTAGACACGACCAGTTTTTCTTTCGTTGAACAGAGTATAAGAACGTAGATTTCGATTCCTATTGTAAAGAGCGCAATTAAATTGAAGCCAATTGAAGGCCCACCGCCGTAGCAGGTCTGGTCAAAACACTCATGAGCCGTTTAGTAGTTAGCGTTTGGGTGCTTCGTTTTTTACTAATTTGGGCTTGGGGTATAATAAAAAAGCAGGCCTTAAAGATGTTCCGCGTACAGCTGTACGAATATACAGGAAAAAGGATCAGGATTCACTTTCCGTATGCATGAATCAAATTTCGTAAGTGAAAGATGATCGAACGAATGTAACCGTAATGTTTAGCGCCATTTTCTCTCGCTATGAAAATACTATCCAATAAGTATTTTAACTATCTAATTGTACGTGGTGATTCCAAGCTGCTTATAAAATACTTAAGATATAAAGTTAACGAAAAGATAAAGGCGCATTGATGTCTAATTTATGTTCTTAGCTTGGATTTAACGTCATCTCTCATTTTCGGCCTTTTCAGGGGGAAAATCCTGAGATCACGCACTTCCTTCGGAAGGGAAGTAAAGCTGTTGGTCCCGTGTAGTCGTTTGCCGGCTGCACGTTAAAGAACCCTTGCGAGGCAAAATTTGCGGCCCCTATAACGCCGTCCTGAAATGGCCATAGCAGTTGAAAAGGACGTTAATACCAAACAAACCAAACCAAACCATTTTCGGCCATGACAGTTCTGGGCTATCAAACTTCCCAATTTGCTTCAAATCTGGCGGCAGGTTTCGGGGTCTATCTTTAATGTACGTCATTGAGGGTTACATTGTTTCCTTGGCTATGCATTTTATGGTTAGGTGCAGGGGCGTGAGATAGATCTTCTCTGATTGATGCAAGTCTATGCAAATGCCGCCAAAGGCCGCCCCCTTTATGCTTATGGCGTCCCCTTACGGTGCCGCCTGATGCGGCTGCCTCTCTGCATCATAGCACGCCACGGCCCTGCAGGCCCCTGGTGAGGTGTTTTTTCATTGCCACAGCATGTCTTTTTCGCAGTCGCGGGAGCAGGCGAACGTCACGATTGTTTTGTTGGCGCTAAGTTGAAAATTTAACAAAAAATTAATCCTCCCGAAGAAGTTATAGAAAAGTAGCGGAAACCATGAGATCATCTATTTTTATCCGTTTATCTGCACTTTTTAATCATCCCTCATATTCTTAATCCAAAAATTGATTTTCTCGAATGTAGTATTTAGAAAATGAAAAAGAGCTCTATTTTCTTTCGTTTCTCTTCATTTCCGACTGAATGAAATATCACATGCCATATGTTGCTAAAGTTCTAAAGACCAAGTGACTACCACCCCCAAAACTCCAACCCCATTGGGACAATTCTGCCCGAATGTCATAGTAAAGTATATTGATCTTGCCTAGAGGAGTTTGCATACCAAATACCACTCCTTTACATACCTAAATACACGTAGACCATTTGGACCCCTTTAATTGCCACCCCCGAAACTCCGGCCTACTGCCAATTAAAACAAAGCTAAATACATGCCCATTGTAAGGTATATTAGAAATTTCAATATTCTACCTCAAAAAATGCAGAAATTTTGAAGGGGGTAGACGGACATTGTGAAACCATTAATTGCTCTAGTCTTCCGCTACCTAATAAAACAATATTTTCGATATGTGCAAATTTTTAACATTTAAAAAAATAAAAATATCTCAATAACTTCCAAATGGCTTTTCAGAGCCAATCAAGTTACTATATTTATCCGAACATAAGCAGAGTCGAATTTTGTCCCCCTCCCCCACTTTTTGTTTGGAAAAATTTTATAGGAAATATAATATTCTCGCATTTAAACCGACCTCTATTTTTTCAGTGTAAGGTAAGTGAGATTATTTAAAATATATTCCATGCAATATAGTTAAGATTATTTAAAACCACATGATTAATTTCTTTTTAATGAATAGACATGGCTACGAACACTGTGCATTGGGTAAATGTAATTAAGTTATACATGGGGGGGGGACAAGTTGGATCCCTGGATGAACCTGGATTAGCGACTGCTGTATGATGGTCTCAGCAGCCGAGGGGGGGGGGGTGATGATCACGTGTCACTGATGGTCGCCCATCCAGTGACTAGCCGCGCCTGATGTTGCTTAACTTCACAGACACAGCCTACTATATAGGTAACAGCCTGTTCAATCGACACGATTTCCATTGAAATCTTAAGAACGCCTTAGTTCAACGACTTCTCACGTGAGGGCGCTTTTAGTGAGGGAAAACCTTGGTAACAACTGTGTTTACTTATGCACAGAGCTACAGCTGATCAAGTCTTTTTAAGTGTCAAAACGAAACAATATTCCTAGATATTAATTAATATGCACCATTAACAAGCCAAAGAATGTTACTTTTCAAAAAAAAAAATGCGACATGTTATAAAAAAATTTTTTTTAACAATTATATAAGATTAAAAATATATATAAAATTAAATATAAGATTAAGTATTAAATAAGATTAATATATAAGATGAATATATTAATATATAAGATTAAAATTAATATATAAGATTAAATATAAGATTACATATATATGTAAATATGCTGTCTGTTTATAGGCTAGCCAGTAGAAAACAATAGAATGGTAACAGTGGTAAGGCTTTTTCAATGCTAAAAAGGCTTTCTTTACCCTACTTAAAAGCGCCCTCCTCCTTTACTGCGGTGAAACTTGGAAACTGTCGATTGAACAGGCTGTTATCTATATAGTAGGCTATGTCACAGAAGTTGTGTTTCAGTGAAAGCCCACCAAGCCACGACGTAAGTCACGTGACGGTTCCAGGAGAGTCTTGAATCGATGATAACGCCAAGGTACTTGTAGTTGTCAACCGATTCGATTTTATTATATAATATAACAAGAGAATTCGAAGGACGCTTCAGATTTTTGTTGAAGTACACGGCTTTACATTTTCCGAAGTTAATGTTCACCTTCCAGCAATTAAACTAATACTCTAATTTCTTCAAGACGTTTTGCAGACGAGTGAAAACGCGAGCTGGTTAATGCTCCCATGCCATTATGGCAGTATCATTGCATAGAAATATAAATTATATTTTTAGGGCTTTGGGAAATAGTGCACAAAATAATCAAGCAGAACAGGCCGAGGACAGAACCTTGTGGGACATTTACTTTACGAGGCGTGGATAAGTTTTCGCTAAGTTTAGCTTTATAAAACCTTTTATAGGAAAGGATTTCACCAACGATATCAAATCAGGGAGAAACCCGTATCTAATCATCTTGTAGATTAGCCCCTCGTGCCACACGTGATCGAAAGCTTTACTGACATCGAGAAAACCACGCCACTTTACCTGAAGAGGTTCAGGGGAGTGCTCAGATCTTAACGAGCCTCCATATCTGCATTTGACACGAGTGAGCGGCACGAAAGCCGAACTGCTCTTTCCGAACTAGACCATTGGTGAGACAGTGGTCTTTGAACCTGGTGAAGATCGTTTTCTCCAAAATTTTAGATATCGACGGAAGCAGGCTGATAGGTCGGTAGCTCACAACCTCGGTGTATCAGTGGTTGCGTGGTCACCTCGGATGCCCGAGGACGCGAGTTTGACTCCCGCCGAGGACGACGAGGATTTTTTTCAGGGGGAAAATCCCAATATCAAGCACTTCCTTCGGAAGGGAAGTAAAGCCGTTGGTCCCATGTAGTCGTTTGTCGGCTGCAAGTTAAAGAACCCTTGCGAGGCAAAATTTGCGCCCCTATAACACCGTCCTGAAATGACCACAGCAGTTGAAAGGGACGTTAATACCAACCAAAGAAACCGTATAACGACGATTATTGACAATCGACAATCGAACATCGAATGGAAAAAATGAAATGAGCGGCCCGGAAGCAATGTCTTCACCGCCATATTCGTCCAGGAAGTATCCAGGGAAACTACACTGAACTAGGCAAGAAGCCAGATGAAATCTGGTTAAGCTATCCAGAGGATAAAAAAGAGCCCTTTATTATAAGGACGTAGCATCAGATTGTTGATGACCAGGGACACGGAGGAGCTAGGAGATCCGGTATTCTGGAAAGATGGCCTTTTGGATATCGTCGAAGTTGACGTCCAGCATTTGACGAGACCTGCGATGCCTGAGGGAGCTTCTGAAGGTGAGAGGATGATCCAAAATACCTGCACCCCGTGGATTGGGATGGTCCTTCATTTTCGGAAGCAGCTTCTTCAGCGACTCCTGGACGTGATTTCCAATGGAGGTATATCGAAATCGTCAGCAATAGAAGTATTTGTTGTAATTCTCCTGTCAAGTTGGGCAATGTTCATCAGGGTAACGTTTTGGAAGGTTTGGAGGTCCTTCCATCTGGACTTGCATATTGTAACCCAGGCTGGCATACTACACAGAAGAACGGTTCGGCTTACCATTCTATAAACCAAAAATTTTGCTATCCACTCTAAGCGCACTGTTTCGCCCCAATATTGAGTCTTATTGCCTTTTTAGTCTTATTGACGAATATTGAGATAGTGCACATGTTTATATAAATACTCAGAACCAATCAGGGTCTGCAACAGTACACGAAACAGGACCAGTCATAAAGCGCCCTAGACTATTCGTCATCAAAAATATTCTACCAATGACAAACACATCAGAAGAACAACACGGGTACGGACCCTCCATTTACCCAATCACGCCTTTCAACGTTTGGAATCACGGACACGTGACATTCACATACACTATAAAAACACAAAAATGGTACACGCTCAATTTCAATGACGACCAAGCGCCCTACATACTACCGTACGTGCATTGGCCCTTCTGGACGGGAGAACACGACGAAACCGCATACGATACGGAAAACTACAAAAATTACAAAGCAATCAACGCAATATCAAACTTCTCTGCGATCCAATAACATGTGCTTCGAAGTCTGGATGGAACGGACGTCTGCGTGGAATGGAACCGATCAGAATTCGTGATTATCCACTAACATGTTTTTCGTTGTTTTTAGTTTAATGCATAGCTGCCAACTCTTCCGCATTGTTTTTTGTGTGTTTTTGAATAAGACAGTAAATAAGACGGTGAAATTAAATTAAAAATTCTTAATTACGGTTGTTGTTGAAAAATACTTAATTCGATTAAGGTGTATTTGGCGGGAGAAAAAGAGAGCCCTACATGCACTCGGGAGATGCTTCCCAAATGCGGGAGAGTTGGCGGCTATTAACAATGGAACAAATAAGAATAATGGAATTATTAAATGACACGTGCTTAGACAACCGCATGATTAATGAAACATTTTTTTCTACGGCTTTATTTAAAGAAAGATCTGAAATGAATCGCTTTTATGGAATGAATTTCGTAATTTTAGAGACAAACTATTCGCTAATTTAGCTGCCTACAAAATGGCGGATGAAATGGGGAACATCATTGTTGAGATCTAATACTAACAATGATAAACGCTATCGCTGACAATGATAAACGCATGCCCTTTTCCATTTGATCCGCCATTTTGTAAGGCAGCTAAAGTCGCGATATTCGGAATTTGAGAGAAAACATTATGTATTAAACGGTTGGATTTACATGAAAATAGCTTTCAAGGGCTCCGGACCAAGAGAAAAGTATACAAAAAGCGGGATTATACTGGGTGGTCCATAAGTCTGTTCCCCCCTTTTATTTTTTGAACCGAAGCAGATATGTCAATTTTGATGAATCCAATGAATAGGAAGTTGTGGGTGGCCTATCCCATGGTGCACTTTTCATCATCCCAAATATGCAAATTAGGACACATTCAAAATTTATCTCAAAAACCGTAAGGGGTAGAGAAAAAAA